>CAMZMU010000063.1:163129391-163680689 GCA_947311845.1 Poa pratensis
TTGCCTGCACCGGCGAGGAACTAGTATTGCCGGCGTCGAGGACCTTAAATAGAGAGTCGCCCGGCACCGTGGAACACTGCAGCCTCGTCGTATCCACACATGCCATGCTTGGAATCAGATCGGCCTACAAACGCGACAAACAAATGCAATAATCATTAATTGACGAGAGTGGATTTTTGGAGGCCGAGCTACATGGTGGCCGTTATTTTGAACATTCGAAATCAACATTTTAAAGTTTCAAAAATCGCGAAAACAATCCCGGGTGTAGATATTGTTGAGATCTACAATTTAGCAAAATTTCAACTGCAAAAAAGACAAATCAGTGACAATTTCGAAATTTTGAAACTATGCATTGTTCACCAACCGATCCACCCGTTTGTCTTTTTTGTTCAAGCCAAAGTATAACGAATTAGAGTTGAAACTTTGCACGATTTTAGATCTAAACAATATCCACATCCGGGAAGTTTTTGGCGATTTCTGGAAACTTTAAAATGTCGAAGTCGAATTTTTGAAAAAACGGCCACCATGTAAACAGGGCTCCAAATTAGGTTTTCGGTAATGGACTGATTTCTTCAATCAATGCGGTTCAACAAATTGCAATCAATAAACTGACTAAATTCTTTCAACCAATCGGTGTTGCAAACCACCCAACACCCAGCAAGCATGTATGCATCCATCCATCATCTATGGCAGCCCCCTCTCTTCTCTCTACATCTAAATATAACTAGGGTTTCCGGAAGAAACTTGAAGAGAAGAAAACGAAAATAAAGAGAAGGGGAAGGAGAAGCGGTTGTCTGACCTGGAATAGTCGGGAGAAAGTGGGCCGGTGAGATCGCCGGCGCGCCGCTCGTCTGGCCGCCGTTGCGTAATGGAGCCGATCGAGAGCCTTCGCCGAGAAGGTCTCGGGTCAAATTACTGCACCAGCTCGCAAGAATCTTCTCTTTTGATTGGTTCGGCTGGCCATCTTCCAATGGGCTTTCGTGTAATGGGCTCTCTTTTCCTTGGCCATCTTCCAATGGGCTTTCAATCAGGCCCGCAGCGTCATCCACCATTCCAGCGTCACCTGCAATCGCCTCCACTCCACATTGCGGCGGCTGCTTCCACTCCCCGCATGGCCTCTGAGATGCTGCCGGCGGCGGCGCAGCTGGACCGCATCGACGACGACATCCTCTCCGAGATCCTCCTCCGCCTGCCCCCGCAGCCGTCCTCGCTCCCGCGCGCCTCCGCCGTCTGCACGCGCTGGCACGGCCTCGCCTGCGACCCCGGTTTCTGCCGCCGCTTCCGCCTCCGTCACCGCCGCAACCCTCCACTCCTCGGCTTCTTCAACCAAGAAAAAATCTACACCTTCGTGCCCACTCTCGATGTGCCGAATCGCGTCCTACCCACCCGCTTCTCCTTGCAGTACGACGAACCAGACCGGTACGTGCCCTCTGGATCTCGCCATGGCCTCGTACTCATCTTCGACAAGGACGGTGATTTCCGCCATGTCCTGGTGTGGGACCCTGTCACCGGCGACCAGTACCGCATTGACATTCCCCCGGAGTTCGTAGAGGTTGCCATCATAGGAGGGGCGGTGCTTCGTGATGCCGGAGACGACCACTTCCGGGTGGTCTTGGTAGTGGGAGACACGGAGGGAACACAAGATAGACGAGCGCTCGCCCGTGTTTACTCGTCAGTGACCAACTTATGGGGTGATCTCATCTCAATGCCGCTTCCACCCGAGGCTAGTATGATGAGATTTCCTATGGTTGTTATGAGCAATCCTGCTGTGCTTGTAGGGGTTTCCCTTTACTGGCGGCTAGGTGGAAGTTTTTCTGGGATTCTCGAGTTTAATTTGGAAGGGCAGAGCCTAAATGTGATATGGGTGCCGGTGCATATGCGTGCTGACTACTGTTCGATTATACGGCATGAGGATGGTGGGCTCGGTTTCCTCTCCATGTCAAGCTTCACTGCCCAATTATGGAAGAGGGAGACCGATAGTGATGGCGTTGTATCATGGGTGCTGGGAAGAACTAGTGAACTGGACAAGCTACTTTCCCTGGATCCAGACGAGCATGAGCACATTTCGGTACTAGGGTATGCTGAGGAGAATAATTATTTGTTCCTCGGCACACTTATCGGTCTCTTCATGGTCCAGCTTCAGTCATTGCAGTTCACGTTCACGGAAGATTCTGAAACCGCCAATATGTATATCTGCCATCCGTTCGAAAGTGTCTTTACTGCAGGTACTAGACTCCCTGACATAACAGAACTAAGTTATTTGTTGGTTATTTGTGATGGAATGCTATTCACATCCTTCTTTGTAAGCTAACAATTTGATGTGGTGTCATATCACTTGTTCCTTTTTGCTGCTTGATGACCTCTTCAACATATAGTGTTTTGTTACTGTAGTGCTTCTATTCCAATGCTTGTGTGCTCTGTTTTTTTATGGTTATGGTCTGGATTCACATCAGTAAATGGTAGCTAGTGTGTAGGTAGTTTTTATGTCACCAGGCGATGGGCCGTTAGCCTGTCAGTAAATGGTAGAATGATCTACTTTGTAAAAAAAAAGCAATTTATAGTACTCTATTATTGTTATCATAGAATTATCTGGTTCAAGTCAGAGCTAGCAAATTGTCTTTATCAATTCATTACATGAATATCCGTACAGTAAAAAATGAACATCAAGATTGACAAATTCTGTCTTTTAAACTAAACCAAATTTCACTGCTGCCTATTAACATATGCAAGCAGTTTTTCTTAAGATAAGATACATCTGGAAAACTAGCTTGAACCACCTGAAATGTTAAATAGACAGCTCAATTCGTACATCTGGAAGCTTAGAGCTACTTCTGTATCCTACATTCAATATCATTATGTCCGGTAGTATTCTTAAATCAGTAATCTTAGTTCCGTAGTACATAAGGACTGGCCTAGAGTGAGTCCTTATGTACTACCAGACACTAATAAATTGAGTTCATTTGATTTTCTCGGCTTAATTTATTTGAAGATAATCTAAATCTGAAGTCATGATCACTTTCTTGCTAGGATTTATTAGTATGATTATTATTTTTCTCGATATGGCATGCAGCAAGCTTAATAAATCTGGATAACTTGTCTGTCCTTACCAGCTAATAAATCGGAATTTATTTCAGTTTGATACTAGGTGTGGTTTATCATGTATTCCTAATATTGCATCAATTTTTTATTACACCCCTATTACACTAGGTGTGTGCAATTTGTCCTAAATATCTCGTCGCATCCACATATCTATTTGGCGTTTTGTTGTTATGTATGTCGGTGGTTGTCTTACTCCTTATGGCTTGCAGAAACACGCAATAAAGGACCAGAGTTTGATCTTTCTGAACAATACATTGGATGGCCCGAATAAATATGCTATTGTAATGTACTGGTCGAGCAGGTAAGCTTATCTTAAAAAATGCACTGCTTTCCTTTTTACCGTCATATCTCAAGTACCAAAATCGCAAGAAGTGACTATAAGATTTTTCTCTACAAATTTTTGCTTAGCTGTTGCCCAGCTAGCCAACTCCTATGCTTTGATGGCATGGCAGGCTGTATCTTGACTCTTTTCTCCAGGCCCTGCTTCTTCACCCCTTCCTCGGCAGCTCTCCATTCACTTCCTGATGCCTTATCTATTTATTTGGTAAATTTTTACTTCCTTTCTGCCGGATGTGCTCTTTCCTTGCCTTGCCGTTGCATCCAGCTGCCTTGATACAGTTTGCCTCCTCCTTAGTACTCCTCAGTTCCTTCTGATAGTGTGTGGTCTTCTCCCTCTAGGCTCTAGCTGCTCCCATAACTGGTGAACTAGGCCCCTTCACCATCCCCCTATTTGAGCATATGCTCATACCTGCTCCATGATGAGAATATTATCATGCTAAGTAGGTGCAAATGAACTACTTGCACTTTACTGTGCTTCAGGGATAGTATATATCAGGTTTACGTTTATTAGTTGTTGCATTGCATTTTTACTTTTTATGTGGTTAATGGTCTTATGAAGTCATAGTGTAACTTGCATGTTGTCTCATTTTAATTAATTGATAATAGCACTACCTGATTTTGTTTCAAATTTCCCTCGATTTTATAGACTTATAGCTGAAGGGGAGCCTTGGCGCAGCGGTAACAGCTGCTGCCTTGTGACCATGAGGTCACGGGTTCAAGTCCTGGAAACAGCCTCTTGCAGAAATGCAGGGAAAGGCTGCGTACTAAAGACCCAAAGTGGTCGGACCCTTCCCTGGACTCTGCGCAAGCGGGAGCTACTGCACTGGGGCTGCCCTTTATAGACTTATAGCTATGCCATTTCCATTTGTGCTTATTTTGGATCAAGCCGACGCCGCCCTTCCTCACCTGCCTGAATGGAATGAATATCTCCTTCGTCTAGTCGAGAAGGGCTCTGCTATTTAAATATTTCGTTTAAGGTGGATTGGGCCTTGTCAGAAGGTCCGCAAACAAAAAGGGGAATTCGTAGTCACTTTTTCCTGTCGCGTAAAAAAAGGGAGCTGGAGGAAATAACACTTTTTGATGGACGGGAGAGGGAGAGGCTGTTGTTTCATTTCATTCGATTGGAGGTTACCACAGGTTGCTTAGGCGGATCTATTTCAATGAATCGTCGTGATACCGAGTGAACTAATGATTGCCACACTACTTGAAGGCTTTAATAAATCTTAATACGGTTGTTTGTCGTTTTTCTTGCTGTTATTGTAGTTTTCTGGACAATTATTCTAGTGTTAGGTTTTGAGGTTAGTTTTTTTCTCAACGTGTTTGCTCACTGTCCACCAAACTTACATGCATATTTCTAGTTTGGAAGATAAATATATGTTTTGTTAGGAAAGATAGGATTATGTTCCTGTTCTTAGGCATCAAATCTAGTGTTCCTTATAACAAGGAAACCACGACCCTCTATGGAGAATTCCGAAGTTCCAAACAAGAGTAAGCTAGTAACGATCTTATACCTGCCCCCACCTTCTCTTGCTCTTATCCCCAACACCATGACTATCCGACCCTTGCTCCTTGGAGATGTATGTTAAACACTTCCATGTTCATTGGTCTTAAGATCAGTACCAATCTTAGCACATGGCATGCTTGATTCTGCGCAGCTTAAAAAAATGAGAGTTATTTTAGACCTGATGAAGTATCGGTTGATAAAAGGATACATGATCCCCTGCCTTCACGACTGTACTGCATACATTTGAGGAAATTCAATTTATTAGTGACTAGCTAAGCTAGCTCATAGATTACTAAAAGGCATATGCCTATGAGCTAGAAACCAGATATTTCTTGACTCCAAGAGCCCCTCATATGCCCACCGTTCTTTTAGCCAAATACTTCTTACATTAGAAGTTGAAGGTGTGTCACGACATTACAAATTGTTGCTGTTCTCTGTTTCAAAAGTTGTTTTTTGTTAAATAATGCTAATATGATTCAACTTTGTAAATTTTGTCACATTGTCCACAACAGGGAAGCTATATTGTTTACTGATTTGTGACATAATAAGTCTGATAATAACTCAACAGCCTTTTTTAATAAATAGTACATAATTGTTTGACCGATGATATTGCTTCCTCTGCAGGTACCTAGATCTATATGCTGGTGGCTCAGATCCAGAAATGGGTTTTTTGGTGAAACTTCTTCCATTTTGTATGCTCGGCGTGGAAACTTATCCTGTATGTAGCATCCATGACTCAAATTGTGGACTGGACTTGTAGGAGTTAATCCGTTAATTTGCATCTATATAATCTATGTAGCCATTTGTTAACTGGCATGATGGTTGAAGTCACTTTGACTTATTTCGGTTAATTAGTACTTACCTGGTGCTTCATTTTATTCGATTTATGCCTTTCAAGCAAGCACGGTATGGTGGTCTCACATATCTTTTGTTCCCTTTGCATTTTAGTGTATGGTGTTTGGTTGTATTTCGTTTTCTTCCGTGCTTTATCAGGCAGGAAGATATTGACGCCGGGTTTCTGAAATAGTGAAATGCGCTTCAAAGTTTGGAATCTTGGTACTGTCCGAGGAGTGTTGAATTGCACAGGTGATGCCTTGGAGTTGCCCTCCGTCTATCAAAGGATGTCTCAACTTTATCTACATTTACATGTATCTAGACATATTTTACTGTTTAGATACATGCAAATTTAGAATTTAGAGAAAGTTGTGACATTCTTCCATGGACAAAGGGAGTAGTTTGTTATATTGCACCTGCTTATTTTGTGGTATTCCCTTCTGCATAAATAGCAAGGCAGTGTTTCAGTGCTATTTTTTGCTTTCACTTAAATGCTGTGAAGGCTCTTCCTCTCAAGAAAGATAAGCAATCTGGGTGTTCTGATCAACAAACAAATAAAAGGCATACGAATATTAGCATTGATTTGCTTATGCACATCGATGCCCTTCTCTTCTATATACGCAAATTACACTGTGAGTGTGAGAACAGTACACGCGAGAAACTACACCGGTTGTCTAACCTCCCTTTTCATGTCAGCGAGAAAATATTTGCCTTTTCCACTGATTAAGAAGATTGTTGCCCAGTTAATTGCGCAAAACAGGACGAAAATCGATACAATAAGGGCCAGCCCCACACTGATTGGTTGCCTGACGAACACTACAACAAGCGCCAACCTCGAGCACACGCGGGAATCTTCAACGAAGGTGAGAAGTAAGCACTCCACACGAATCTATGCATGCAGGTTGCTTCTCCGGACATACCGATTACCAACATAAACGACAACCTCGTCACCTACATGACACAAGGTTAAAGCCCTCAAATTTGTGAAGCTCCTGGGATTGCTGCCCTAACCTCCACCGCTCTGCACCAACATAACCTTCCGGTCAGCCACCCCGACGTATCACCGTTCACCCTCAAGTTGCAATGCTGCATGATCCAGCCGCTCGCAGGTCACCACACGATCTTGTCTAAGGCCATAACCCCTAACATGAAGTTAAACCGTCGCTTAAATCCGCCTTAACCAAACCGACAAACCCTCCACGTTAGCAACACGTGATTGCCACCCAAGTCATGCAAAGCTATTGACCTTTCCCATTTAGTGGTTGGTGTAACACCCTCCAAGGCCGCTGCATCAATACACATCAACTATCGGGGGCCGGTGCTCGACATCCATCGCTCATGACACAAGATGGGTTCCGCACAACGACACAAACTAGCTCTCCAAGACAGGCGACCCAAAAGAGGGAAGCATGTCGCTCCATTGTCCACTCAAAAATCAAAACGTAGGTTTTCACGCGGAGAACCCAAGCCTCATTTTGACTAGACACATACAAGGTGACACTTTCAAGGAGGAAAACGAAGTTTTAAAGCACCGGTATCACCGGCTCCGATCGAGGTTGGTGCAAAGCTTTCACCTGGACTACCCTTTTCCTAGGTGACCTAGTGGAGAGAGCCCCCCGTGTGCCGATGCGTCGCGAACTGTGATCAGCACCATCCTAGGGCTCTGGCGATGGGACTATGGAGAGGTTGGTTTGGGGACACTTTGCTCGGTGAGTAGCACGACAACTGAGATGATTTTTTTAAAAGATATGCGTCGAAGAGCAAGCCTTTTTTCTACGTGTCTCGCATGAGTTTGATGACTTGGCTAATATTTGAACTTCAATTCAAGAATGAGTGAGCTTCTAAGATATGAAATGCGTATTTTTATTCGTCATATGAAATCTGATCAATTTTTGTCGCGTTGAGTGTCAGGGATAGCAAATCCAAATCAGAATCAAATTAACACGATCGTTGGCATGAGCTGGCTAACCATCCTATATGTACAGAAGCAGATTTAGAAAATTATGTTTCAAAATGATTTATGTTTTAAGAGTTATGTTCCGAGTTTGAATTCATATCCATGTGTATTCAAAACTGAAATCCAGACAAAATGTACCACTATTTTCTACACTAAAAATTATACCATAATAGATCTAAATATTTATCGAACGCGCATCGTCCAATTTATATGGTTAAAATGAAGGGGATAGACTTTTGTACAAAAATCTGTGTGGGGTCAAGTTGTAAAGGTCAGAAAAAATAGAGCTATTCATGGGCCTCCTCAACGTTTGTGTAACGGGCTAGGCTGGGCTGGGCTGGGCTCTCGTGATGCTTGTTGGGAAACTGGGCCTCCCCGTGGGTGGCTACGCAGCCCACTTCGGTGGTGCTGCCTAGCCCACGTTGGGCCTAGTGATCCAGTTTTGCCGTCATGTTCACCTTATCTTTATTAATAGAAAACAGTAATGCTTGTCTGTCTCAATTGACTATGGCCTGCATCTGGAGAATGGGGTTATTTTCATGGATCTTGTATAAAAATCTGCATACGTGATATTATACAATTACTCCGGTTCAGATACATGATATGGGAGGGAAAGGATAGCTTTACGATAAGTGGGTTCTTATCTCTTTATCCATCCACCCGTATATAAGCTGGGCACCATTGTACGTACTAGTTACACAACAGAGATCAATAAAGACTACTTGTGCCCACACCCTGTGTCTCCTTCGACTACTTCCTCTACGCTACGCAGCCCTGGGACTGGTCAGCCGGCAAGGGTTGCGTAACACGTTATCAGCACCGCCTCTCCGTCGAGCCTCCGTCGAACCTACATCAAGCAGGCTCCCTGCATCGATCGCGAAGGTATAACTCCAATCTGATCGCAAAAATGGATTCGCCTCGCTTTTTCCTTTCCGTTTTTGCATCTACCGTATTGTTTAGATGATACCTATGGTGTCGATTTCCCTCCCGAGAGCCGAGCTGACGAGGACGTCGCCGACCAATGTCGATGCTCTCGGATTCATGGGGGATTTGTTGATGGCACCATAGAGAGTCGGTACGGACGTGATCCAGATGATCACGGTACCGCCGCGGCGCACCGGCTATGCAACGTGCCGTCACGGTTCCGGATGAACACGACGAAGAAAATTGACATCCGAAGCGCCGGTGTAAAGGACGTCGTCGGCTGCCGATGTAGAGCCGCTCGTCGTGTGTTGCATAGGTCGGCAAGCCGCCACACAACATACCGAGCCTGGCACTACGTGGCGCCGTCGTCGCACTTCCGCCGTCGCACGTCCGAGCCAGTGCCCTGCTGGCCGAGCTCCGCGTAGTACGACCCTGGCCGCCGTGCACGCCCGCGCCACGCTACGCTGCGCCCGCCGCCGCCGCATCGGCCCTGCTGGCCGACGCCCCGGTCGCTGCCATGCTTGCCGGCCCCGCTGGCCCGTGCTCGCCGGCGGCGCCGCGCCACGGCCGGCAGCGCATCGTCGCTAGCTGCGGCCGCCGCCACCCGCGCTGCTGGGATCCTAGCACGATCGATCGATCGATCGGCTAGGCCATGCGTGGCATGGCTGGCCCAGCTGCATGGCTTCCTGATGGGCCACTTCTGGCCCATTGCATTTTTGCCTAAAAGAAAAAAAAAAGGGGCAGCGTAGCGGTTGGTCTGGTGGGTTTCGGCCTGGTTTTTTCGGCCAGTTTTCGGCCTGCTGCCAATACGGGCCGGACCAAATGCGGGTCTGCGCGTGACGTTTTATATTTTAGCACCTGCAGTTTTCCAGTTTTCTGTACTAGTGAGAAATGTACGTGCAACGCACGTATTCACAATTATATGAAAATAATTTACATGTAGAGAAATGAACCATACCAGGATCCACGTGTATAATTTTTCATTGTGCAAGTCAATAGCAGGTGTGATGTTAAGGTTTTAGAAAACATTGTAATCAAGCTAAAATTACTGCTAGCAGAGCAGTGTTAAGTGAAATAAAATGTTTTTGAGTTTTAACATATCTTCCCAGTTTGTACTTTTTACACATATTATCTAATAAAGGAATAGGGCCAACTACACTATACGAATACAGTTACAAAAATTGCATCAACTTGATTTTAGAAAATAAACTCCGATTGAGCTGAAAATTTTATAGTATGTCAAGAATAGTTATAACTCGCTTGTGCCAAACTTACAAATAGTTGGGAGGTTGTTTGGTTACACAGATAAATTGAAAACATATAGCAGTTTTAGAAAAACAGAGAGCAGTTTTAAGATTCAGAAGCAGAGAGGAGAGTCTAGTAAATCTTCCAATATTTCAAAGTGTAAGCAAATAACTAACAAAGTCAGTGAGCTACATACACATGTATGTTTGTAACCTAAATCCTATATTTCAATTTACGAATCCAATTCAGGTGGTCTCTCTCTCAATGCGCTTCAGGTCGGCATTGCCCTACTGCACCCGGCGTCGACAAGCAGGACGGCGCGGGAGGCAGCGCCACCGCCATCCGACCCGGGCTCCCGCTCACGCGACAACGGAGTCGTGGGCGCCGTGGGCGCCGCGGTGACGGTGGTGGGCGCAGCGGTGCGTTCTTCTACTGCTGCTTGCTGGCGCCACCGCAATCCCGCTCACGCTCGCGTCGCTCACACGCCAAAGGGGACGTGGGTGCCGCGGTTTCTACCGGCATCGAGCGCCACCACCGGCCACTGCTCTCTGATCCTCACTCCCGGAAGCCGGCCGCCTCTTCTGTCTCTATCTCAACCCTCCGCGCCACCATGGAGCTCCACCTCGCCATGGAAGTCCGCCCTGCCCAGCTTCCGCCGCGCCTCGGTGCCGTCGTGTCCGGCAGCCGTCGACCGCGTCCTCACGCTAGCTCGTCGTGCTGCAGTCAGCCGCCGGGAGCAGTGCACGCACGCACGCAGCTAGCACGCACAGACGTGCAACATGCACGCAGGCGAAAGCACGCACGCTAGGTAGCTAGCCAGCACGAGCGGGAAAGCTTGCGATCGCGGCGATCTAGCTAGCTAGCACGAGTGCGGCGGCGGCACGACCGGCTGCCGAGATTGGGCGCGCGTGCCGGCAAGTGAGCGTGGCGGTGCCGCGACTGGCTGCTGCTACCGAAAGCGGCGGTAGAGCCGACGGCCGGCGAGCGAGCGTGGTGTCGCCGCGACTTGCTGCTGCCGCCGTTAGCGGGCGGGGCGTGGATGGCGATAAAAATAACGATTCGTATAGGATGTGTTGAGTTAGCTCAACACCGATCAAACAATATCATCCGTTGATGGCATATTGAACGGTATAGATTTAATATATCTGATCAAGTTTGCTCTTTTAATAGTAGTATAGATAATTTTATTCCTGCTGAATAATTTATCTGTAAGTCCCTGGGATAGTCTGTTTTTGCTGAAATTGTATATCTGGACATAAAATAACTTCGGAAAGTCATTTTTAGGGCCAATCTACACGTTAAGATCACGCTTAGCATAATATCTCTATGTACATGTTTTTATATCATGTTTTACTATAGTAATTAATTGTTTTTAATACTTAGTAGAGCATTTTTAGCATGTCTTTTAAATTTTGGAACGCCGTCCTATTGAAATTTTGTATCAACATCGCTTTATGCAATCGATTACCTGCTGTAATCTGACATCCTTTTGCATAAATCGCAGATGGCCGGGATCATGAACCGGGAATTCGAAGAGCTCGCCCAAACCGGGTTGAACTACTTGACTTGGGCCTTGGTCGTGGACCTCGTCCTCGTCGCCGCCGAAAGCTTAGGGGAGCACTGGATGCGGGGACCCCGGCGGCCCCCAGCACCACTACTCCGGCGGAGAACGCCCAAGCACTGTATTTCCTCCGCCATCACATGTGTACTACGCTGAAACAAGAGTACATGGCTGAAAGGAGTGCTTCAGCCCTGTGGACCGCCCTTGAGGCACGGTTCGCTAGGTTGAAGTACACCATTAAGCCACTGGCGGAGGCGGAATGGCTGCGTCTGAGGTTTGCGGACTTCAAGACGGTGGGAGATTACAATTCTGCTTTACACAAGATTTGTACTCAACTTCAGATCTGTGGTCCATTATCACAGAGAGTCAGAAGATTAGAAGACTCTCTCCACGTTCCATCCATCAGCTCTCCAGAGTGCGCGGAACTACCGCCAGGAGAACTTCAAGCGGTATGCTATGCTTATCGACGCCCTCCAGGTGGCTGAGGGCAGGATGAGGTTCTCAAGAAGAACTTCAACTCGCAGCCTTTCGGAGGGGGTCCAAGTCAGGAAGCTCACGCCGGCGCCTACAAGGTGCGCAAGCCCATCTTCAAGAAGCGTGGCAAGAAAGGCAAGAAGGGACCTAACCCTCCCCACCCGGCCAAGCAACATCAGGCGGTCAGGGGGAGGCAAGGCCCCAGGATTGCTTCCGTTGCGGCATGAAGACCCATTTCTCAAGGCAGTGTCGGGCCCAAAAGCATGTCGTGGATGCGTACAAGGCCAAGAAGGCGCGCGAGACGCACCTTGTCCAGGTGGAGGCACCACCGACACCTGCAGCAGGGCCCGTGATGATCCCCACACCCACCATCGCCCCCGCTGTGGCGCCGAGTGAGGCGCATGTGGAGGCACAGGTGGTGGTTCCCACGAACGCCACCATGTCCATGGAGGTCGAGCACACTGTGTGTTAACACCACACTTCTCACAGGATGTATTTCTCACCGATTCATCAGGTTCTAGCTCTAGCCATTAGACAGGAGAAGGGAAACAACGAGAGGAAGAGGAGAAAGAAGCAGAGGAGGCCGAAGCCATCCGTTCCAAGCCAACCTCTCCGTTGTTCTCTGCATTGTCTTTATAGTGCTTTTCCTCCGTGGCTGCTGACCAAGTCCAGCCCAATGCCAACTGGCCCACCGACGCGCTGGCCCCACAGTAGTATAGAAGGTAGTCGTTAACATTCCCCTTCCTTAGAAGGCGGCTTGCCCTCAAGCCGCCACCACGCAACACCACCAGGGTCCCATGGGACGCTCAAGGAAGCCATTCCATGATCAGTCGCAGCACCATATCCAGTGAAATGAATCAGATGGCCGCTGAAATCCCGATCGATAACCAACACCTTGTTGTATTCAGTAACGATTGCCTTGTGACGACAGATTCCACATGAATTCCCGCAGGCAATTAGCCCAACCATGCACTCATAAGAAGCTGTAATAGAGTCACTGAACTGCACTGTCAAGAGCTGGAAGTTCCCATTCTCAGGCTGTGGAATGTGCCCTTTCAGGTATAATGGCCAAGCAATTTGCCATTGTAAAGCTGAAAACAACACTGAGTAAAAGCAACGTCTCCAGGATGGCTGCCATGGCATAAGTGCAGAATACTTGGACTCGTTGCCTCCAACAATTATTAGCTCTTTGTCAATTGTTTTCCAAAGCATCAACCGTATATGCCAATGATCAGGAATCTCTACCAAGTATACAATGTCACAGCAAAAACCATCATTCTTGGGCACCATTCGATCCCTCCCACTAGCCTGCCAAGTGACGTTCTTGAATCTGGGTTTGACTCCAAGCCGATGTTGAGTAAGACCACCAGTGTCCCAGTGCAAGTGCAGCACATAAATTGAACTAACAATGGAGCACTTAATCTCAATCTCCAAGTAACAGATCACACTAGAGCACTCCCAGGTGATGTACATGTGCATACCGCAATGAATAGAGTGTGACACTGTTGTAGTTGGCCATGCAATCTCCCACTGAATTTCTGCAGCGCCATAGCCATACAAGGAAGCTTTTCCTGTAGGGTAAAACTGAAACCAACTACGTTGCGCTGAATGGAACCATAGAAACTTCCAATGTATCAGTGCAGGATCCCCTTGATCCTGATCACTAGTGAGGCAGTAGGTACCCAAGGTTTGCAAGGAACTAACAAGTACCACCTCCAATTGGAATTGTGACCAGTATACTTGTCCCACTAGCAACCTTCCAATGAACTGCAAAATGGAAGCGCCTTCTCCAATTACCTTCCCGAGCATGCGCTGGCCCCACTGTAGTATAGAAGGTAGTCGTTAACACTGTGCCCCCTCCAACTCCACCGCTGGACATTGACTCTGCCGCGGCGATGATAGCCAATGAAGAGAAGATCAGTCAGCTTGAGATTTCAGCTGAAGTGAGTGGTTTCTTTGTGGAATCCACCTAGATTTTCTTCATGTTTCCCTTTTATGGCAATAAATTTGATACAATTATTTCGATTTGGTTGTAAGCTCTATGAGAGCAAGAATATTTGTTTCACCAACATTTATTTGCATCGGCGATTGGATGACTTTGATTTCATTCATTTATTCCATATTTAATAGATATGATTGTGTTGTGTTCTAAAATACTTGTGCTTTTATGTATTAATGTAGCATCTTCCTCGCTTCATTTTATTAATTAACGCATATTTAGAACAGTGTGGCGCCCGAATGGAGGAAACGTGCCTTGCCGATAGCGGTACACCACTAATACCATCTTGAGAGAAACAAAGTACTTTGAGTCCATTACTAAAATTGAGGGGAATATTACGACGATCGCCGGATGCGGTCCGCATGTAGTTGGCTCCGGACGAGCAACTATTATACTCCCCATGGGAACAACTTTGGTCATCAATGAGGCATTGTTGTACCCAGAATCGACTCGTACTCTCTTAAGTTTCAAAGATATTCGTGCAAATGGTTTCCATATTGAGACCATGATGATGACATGGTAAGGATACCTACTCATCACAAAGCACGATGAAAATGGTAAACATGTTGTCGAAAGGCTTCCTTCATTCGCTACAGGGTTGTACTACACCAAGATTGTAGCACCCCTGTGTACACTACCCTTAAAACTGTTTTTAGAAGCTCTGAACTTTTCAGCTCTGGCATGATCGGTTAGGCCATCCCGGTCTTAGAATGATGAGAAATATAATTAACAACTCGAATGGTCATAGTGTTAATGTAAAAATTTCCCGAATCCTGATGATTTCGTGTGCTCCGCATGCGCTACGGGGAAATTAATCATTAGACCATCCCCCCTAAAGGTGAAGGATGAAATCCCCGCGTTCTTGGAACGTATCCAAGGGGACATATGCGGTCCTATTCAGCCCCTCTCGGGGCCGTTTAGGTACTTCATGGTGCTCATCGATGCTTCCTCTAAATGGTCCAATGTTAGCCTGCTGTCTACAAGGAACCATGCTTTTGCAAAGTTGATCTCACAGATCATACAAATGAGGAATAAATTCCCTGATTATCGTATCAAGTCTATTCGAATGGACAACGCCGGTGAATTTACTTCAAAGGCGTTCGATGATTATTGCATGGCAACGGGAATCAAACTTGAGCACTCTGTACCGCACGTCCACACACAAAATGGACTTGCGGAGGCATTGATTAAAAGAATTAAATTCATTGCCAGACCGCTCCTTCAGGGTTGTAATTACCAACTACATGTTGGGGTCACGCAGTGTTACACGCGGCCAATCTCATCAACTTTCGACCATCGGCCTACAACATCCACTCTCCATGCAGCTTGCGCAAGGGTCGGCACCGAAAATTTCCCACCTTCGTAGGTTCGGTTGCCAGGTATATGTACCAATACCACCCCCTCAGCGATCAGCGATGGGACCGCTCCGTAAGTCGGGGATATACGTTGGTTATGAGACTGTGTCCATAATCAGGTTTCTGGACCCCGCGACAGGTGACTGTCATACGGCCCGTTTCGCTGATTGCATTTTTGACGAGGATCTTTTCCCGACTTTAGGGGGAGATAATCAACCCCTTGATGATGAAAGTCGAAAATCACGTGGCAAGCCACGGGGATCCACGCTCATGACCCGCGCACTGCTGAGTCTAATAAGAAGTCCAAAAGATAATAGATTTGCATTCTCTAGCGAATCAACTGCCTGATCATTTTAGTGATCTAAAGACTGTGACAAAGTCGCATGTGCCTGCACGCAATGCACCGGAGGGTTGAAATACCAAAGAAAATAAGGGTATACCCGCCCCGCCCTTAGGCCTAAAGGACGCGGAATCCGGTTCTCAAATCCCAAGTACTCGGGGACGCCCGAAGAAAAAGGACAAGGAGATTTATCACAGCCTGCCCCTCAAGAGGGGAGCCAGTCGAGACCTGGCACAAGCACGGAAGTTTCAGTGCACGAAATTCGGACTTGAATTTTCCTATATCGGAAATACCGAGCGAAGATGTGTGCGCACACATTGGAGCGGGAAAGCTAAAGGACCTTGCTCCTGGATTGGGAAATCGGTGGAGCAAGGAAATGTGCCTGATGCACCCATGACGAAATGGCCATTAACTATGTTAATTCTGGTGAGTCAATTAATCGAGCCATGGCAAATGTCGACATATATTTTGCCATTAAATTGCCTCAATCATAGATCTGACCCCGAGCCTAACACGCTCGCTGATTGTAAGAAGAGGTCGGATTGGAAAGATTGGCAGAAGGCAATAACTGCCGAGTTAGTATCTCTTAACAAAAGAGAGGTGTTTGGACCTGTTTGTCTAACTCCTTCCCACATACGCCCTGTTGGCCACAAGTGGGTTTTTGTTCGAAAGAGAAACGAAAATAACGAGGTAGTACGGTACAAAGCAAGGCTCGTTGCTCAAGGTTTCTCTCAGCGACCAGGTGTCGATTTTGAGGAAACTTACTCACCTGTCATGGATGGAATTACCTTTACTTGATCTCAATGGCAGTAAACTTGGACTTAAAATGAAACTTATGGATGTTGTCACCGCTTACCTTTATGGTAACTTGGATTCGAACATATACATGAAGGTACCCGAAGGTATACCTGTTCCGAACCAAGAGCAAATAGAAGTTTATACAGTGTTCAGCTTAAGAAGTCACTGTATGGACTCAAACAGTCGGGTAGAATGTGGTATAATCGTTTAAGCGATTTCCTTCATCAGAAGGGCTACACGAGCAATGAAGCTTGCCCATGTGTTTTTATACGGAGATCACAAGATGGTTTCTGTATCATCTCGGTGTATGTGGATGATTTGAACTAATCGGTACACCTGAGGATATTGAGGAAGCGAGTTCCTACCTGATGTCGGAATTCGAATGAAGGACTTAGGCAAAACCAAGTTCTGCCTAGGTCTCCAACTTGAGCATTCCCCTGCTGGGATCTTAATGCACCAGTCTGCCTACACCCAGAAGGTGTTAGAAAGATTTGGATTTGATAAGGCATATCCTTCTAAGACCCCATGATCGGAGATCTTTACAACGGGACAAGGACCCGTTCAGGCCTAAGGAAGAGGGGGAGGAAGTTCTGGGACCAGAATTCCCCTACTTGAGTGCAATTGGCGCACTCATGTACCTCGCGAATTGTACACGGCCGGATATTGCATTTGCCGTCAATTTGCTTGCTAGGTACAGTTCCGAGCCTACCAATAGACATTGGAAAGGCATCAAGGACGTCTTCCGATACCTCCAAGGGACCAAAGATCTTGGCTTGTTTTATCAAAGGAATCAAGACCTTTCACTTGTAGGATATGCTGATGTTGGGTACTTGTCAGACCCACATACTGCAAGTCTCAGACTGGATATATTTTCCTTTGTGGTGGAACTGCAGTTTCCTGGAAATCGTCTAAGCAAACTTTAGTAACAACTTCGACGAACCACTCGGAAATCATAGCCTATATGAAGCATCACGAGAGTGTATGGCTTCGACGGATGATTGGCCACATCCAGCTGACATGTGGGCTGAACACCGTCCAAACCCCAACCATTATCTATGAGATAATGCCGCTTGTGTTGCACAAGTCCAGACGGGTTATGTGAAGAGCAATCTCACAAAGCATATCGACCCCAAGTTCTTCTATGCACATGAATTGCAAAAGTTGAACGAAGTAAGAATCTTGCATACTAAGTCGTGTGAAAATCTTGCTGATTTGTTCACTAAATCATTACCAGCATCTTCCTTCGAGAGATGTGTTCGTGGAATGGGTATGATGAGACTTAGAGAGATGCAAGGTTTAGGGGGAGAATCTTCACAAACTCATCGCTGAAATCTCGATCCCGATGATTGAGTACTTGACTTAGAAGTTAAGTGAGTTGTACTCTTTTTCCCTTTAGTGAGTTTTATGAAGTTTCTCACATAAGGTTTTTAATGAGGCAATTCGTGCAACATAGCAAAAGGTATACCATGTGCTTTTCTCCATGATTTTTCCCATTGGGTTTTTCGGAGTTTTGAGTCATGGATATACGGATAAAACCCAAGGGGGAGTGTTGGGAAACTGGGCCTCCCCGTGGGTGGCTACGCAGCCCACTTCGGTGGTGCTGCCTAGCCCACGTTGGGCCTAGTCGATCCCTTTACGATAAGTGGGTTCTTATCTCTTTATCCATCCACCCTTGTATAAGCTGGGCACCATTGTACATACTAGTTACACAACAGAGATCAATAAAGACTACTTGTGCCCACACCCTGTGTCTCCTTCGACTACTTCCTCTACGCTACGCAGCCCTGGGACCGGCCAGCCGGCAAGGGGTGCGTAACAATGCTAACCTCTTGAGTATACAATGTGGGCCTGTGGCTGCTGGTCCGATTTCAGTCCGCTGCCGCAATCACCGCATGGACGCCCCGGGTGAGGGGTGGTTTTGGCTGGGAAAGAGAAGCGGGCCGTGGAGGTCGAGGCCCTGCGGATCGTGGTGGTCAGTCTGCTGGCCGGAGTGCTGGCAGATTCCCAAGTGGAGGAAGAGGATAGCATGCTGCGCCGCGTGGTGGTGGACGTACCGGAGTCTGGCGAGAGAAGATGGCAACGGAGGGGAACATTGTTGTCTCCCGCAAGAGGAACTCAGGTGATGCAGGGGTGGCTACAGATGAAATTAATGGGTTGGAGGATACGGCGTCTAGCCCGCTGAAACCTGTACAAGAGGGAGAGGTGCCAAATGAGCAGCGTTCGAATGCTAAAAAACAATTGCTGCTCACGGTTGGCGAGGGAGAGGGGATGACGCTGGCGATTCCGCCGCCACCACCGTTTTATACCCCTCCGAAAGAACTTAAGAGGCAGAAGAAGGATAAGGCGGCTGCGGATGGGAGTACAAAAACGAGCAACAAACCAAGGGCGGGCTCCTTAGAGGAGCGCCGCCAGCAGCAATGAGTTGTGCCAGCTGGAACTGTTGCGGTTTGGGCAACGCTGCAACAGTAAATGAGTTGCGCAAATTTGCGCGATGTGTTGCCCCCACTATTCTATGTGTGCTCGAGACTCAGGTGCATAAGAGAAGAGTGGAGGGACTTAGCAGAACGCTAGGGTATGATCGGGCTTTCGCTGTAAGCAGTTCAGGCCGCAGTGGCGGACTAGGAATTTTCTGGAACAATGAAATAAAGGCTGATATTTTACCGTACTCGCAGTATCACATTGATACTATAATTACCGAACAGGGTTGTGAACCCTGGAGACTTACTTGCGTGTATGGGGAGGCGACGACGCATTTGCGGTTCAAAACATGGGACATGCTCAAATACATAAAATCATCCTCGGATCTACCATGGGTATGCATGGGTGATTTCAACGAGGTGCTTCATCTCTCGGAGCATGTGAGTGTCCGGGAACGTAGTCACGCACAGATTGCAGGGTTTCGTGAGGCGGTGGATGTGTGCGGCTTGCGTGATCTGGGATATGAGGGAGCTGGACCTTTGAGAAGCGGGTAGCGGGAGGCTCCTATTGTCGGGTGAGGCTGGACCGCGCTTTGGCTACAGCAGACTGGTGCTTGAAGTTTCCAAGGGCAAGGGTGCAGAATCTAACGGCGGCGGCTTCTGACCATGGTCCGATTCTGCTAACTTGGGCACATCCGCAGGACTTGAGCGGAAGTCGAAGAGCGAGAGGCAGGTTCCGGTACGAACTTATGTGGGAGAGACATCATGAATTTGCCCCGACGGTGGACCAAGCCTGGCAAGCGGATGGTAAGGCGGCAACGTTACAGGAGCTGCAACATAAGCTGTCTACCGTAGCTGGCAACCTTTCAGGCTGGGGAAAAAACACTTTTGGTCAAGTGACTCTAGAGCTGAGGAAGCTAAATAACGATCTAGAGAGATTACAATCTGATCCGATGCGGCAGGGGCCTTCGCATGCGGAGATAAAAATCACGGATCGTATTGTGGAGCTAAACCATAGGGAGGAAATCATGTGGCAGCAGCGATCGAGAATTCAGTGGTTGACAGCAGGAGACAAGAATACCAAATTTTTCCATCTACGTGCTAGTCAGCGGAAGAAGCGAAATAATATTTCGAAGTTGAAGAGACCGAACAGCAGTGTGACTGAGGATGCTCGGAGATTGGGCGAATGACAACCGAGTTCTACAAAAACCTTACACCTCGGAGGGCACACGCAACATGTCTGCTGTTCTTGAGACAGTGCCGGTTAAGGTTACACCTGAAATGAATGATGGACTTTTAAAGCCTTTTACGGAGACAGAAGTTAAGGAGGCCTTATTTCAGATGTTCCCCACAAAGGCCCCAGGGCCGGATGGCTTCCCTGCACATTTTTTCCAGCGGCATTGGGATTTATGCGGAGCAGAGGTGACCTCAGTTGTGTTGAGGGTGCTGAAAGGAGAGGACGACCCTTCGGTGATAAACAACACTTTCATTGTCCTTATACCGAAGGTGGCGAGTCCGGATGAGCTGGGCCAGTTTAGGCCTATCAGTCTTTGTAATGTGATATATAAAATTGCTTTTAAGGCGGTGGCAAATCGTCTCAAAGTATTCTTCCGGAGATTATTTCTGAGGAGCAGTCCGCCTTTGTCCCGGGGCGTTTGATCACAGATAATATCATTACAGCATATGAGTGCTTGCATTTCATGAAGCGCAAATGAGCCAAGGCGACAAGGTGTTGTGCGTTGAAGCTTGATATGAGAAAAGCCTACGACCGTGTAGAATGGGGCTATTTACGAGTTATCATGGTGCGGCTAGGCTTCCGCGGGCTATGGGTGTAGATGGTAATGAGGCTTGTTACTACCGTCTCTTTCTCAAATCTTTTGAATGGTGACCAGCTTGACAGTTTCTTACCGTCAAGAGGGATCCGACAGGGTGATCCAATCTCCCCTTATCTCTTTTTGTTGGTAGCAGAGGGCCTCTCGTGCCTGTTAAAATCAAGGAATCAATCATCGAACTTAAGTGGTATGAAGGTGGCTCCATCGGCTCCGATGGTTAGTCATTTACTATTTGCAGATGATAGCCTGATGTTCTTCAAAGCGAATAGGGAGAGTGCGTTGGAGGTAAGGGAAGTGCTACAAATTTATTGTGATGCTTCTGGTCAGCAAGTAAACATGGATAAGTCATCTATACATTTTGCTAAAGGGTGCCGGAATAATGCCAGGGAGGAGATTAAGGGTATTCTCCAAGTTCATAATGAGTCTCTTAGTGAGAAATATTTAGGCATGCCTTCTGATGTGGGCAACTCGGTGAACGGTGCTTTCAAGTATCTAAGGGACCGGGAGTGGAAAAAGGTCCAGGGATGGATGGAGATGTTGTGTTGGCAGCAGGAAAGGAAGTTCTTATTAAATCTGTTGCACAAGCTATACCGACGTTCTCGATGTCCTGCTTCAGGCTTCCGAGAGGTCTATGCCATCATTTGGATAGTCTCTTGAGAAACTTTTGGTGGGGGAGCAAGGACGGTAAAAGAAAGACGTGTTGGGTGGCCTGGGACGATATGACAAAACCCAAGTACATGGGAGGATTGGGGTTCCGCGATTTCGAGCTCTTCAATCTTGCTCTACTGGCACGCCAAGCTTGGTGAATTTTGCAGCAACCGGAGACGCTGAGTGCTCGCATCTTGAAGGCGGTCTACTACCCCAGCAGCGGGTTCCTTGATGCTGAACTAGGTTCCTCGCCATCACGTATATGGCGGGCTATCTTAGATGGCAAGGCCGTACTCAAGCAAGGCTTGATACGGAGAATCGGTACGGGAGAAAACACTAATATCTGGGAAGATAACTGGCTACCGAGGGATGGACTGCTTCGACCGGTGGCGTGTTGAGTGATGATCTACCGGCGAGAGTATGTGAGCTGATCGACCCACTTAGTGCGACATGGGATGCACAGAAGCTCCAAGCTAACCTGCTTCCGATGGATGTTGAGATCATCTCAAATATTCCTTTGAGCACTAGAAGGCAGGCCGACTTCTGGGCTTGGCACTACGACAAAAGAGGTTTGTTCACTGTTCGTTCTGCTTACCAAATGTTGGCGAACACACGGGAGAAGCGGACGGCTTGGCTCGACGAGCACAATGGCTCATCCAACGCTGAAGACGAGAAGCGGACATGGTCGATGCTCTGGAAAGTCAAGGTACCATCTAAATTAAGGGTGTTTTTATGGAGACTTGCTCGGCAAACCTTACCATCATCCGATGTACTCCATCATAGACATATGGCGCCTCAGAGGTCGTGCTCGATCTGCGGGGCGCCTGATTCCTGGAGACACTCTCTCCTGGAATGCAATATGACGAGATGTGTTTGGGCTCTCGCTCCGGAAGATATAACGGAGCTGATTATTAACATCCAAGAGCCGCATGCAAGAGGATGGCTGGCAGCGGTATTTCATGCCCTGCCACATTCAGAACTGACCAGAGTTGTTGTTACGCTCTAGGCGTTGTGGCATGCGAGTTGGAAAGCGATTCACGAGGGATTGTTCCAGAGCCCGCTGTCTACACATAGCTTCATTGTGAGGTTTATTGCGGATCTTGATATTACGGAGCAACCTCCAAGTCAAGTGCGGAAAGAGACTCCTGCAGGTCCAAAGTGGATTCCACCACCTGCGGGTAAGTCCAAAGTGAACGTTGATGCTGCAACTTCGAAAAACTCTCCGATTTCTTCGATTGCAGCAGTAGCCAGGAGAGACGACGGGCTGTTCCTGGGCGCTTCATCGGTGGTTTTGATTGGGATTACTGATCCTGAGACCTTGGAAGCACTCGCTTGCAGGGAGGGTTTGGCGCTCGCTGCTGATCTGCACCTGCAACAGCTACGGCTAGCAAGCGACTGCAGCAATGTGATCCGAAGTCTGGTGAGTGGAGGTTTCAGTTCCAATGGCCAAGTTGTACATGAAATCAAAGCTCGTGCAGCTAGCTTCAGAGGAGTGGAGTTCGTCCATGAAGGGAGAAGTTCAAATGTGGATGCTCATGGCCTGGCGAGGGGATCGTTAGCCTTGCTAGTGGGAAGACATGTTTGGCTAGTTTTGCCTCCTGAAGGAGTGCGCACAATGTATAATGATGATCAGTAGAGGGGGTGTTGTAATTCTCAAAAAAAAAATCACCGCATGGACGCGGGCGAGATGACGGCGACGTCGCCGGCGGCCGGGCCGCTGGACGTCGACGACCTCCTCTCGGAGATCCTCCTCCGCCTACCCCGCAGCCTTCGTCCCTCCCCCGGGTCGGCGCCGTCTGCAAGCGCTGGCTGATACGTCTCCAACGTATCTATAATTTCTGATGTTCCACGCTTATATTATACCAATTGCTACATGTTTTATATACACTTTATATCATTTTTATGCATTTTCTGGGACTAACCTATTAACAAGATGCCACAGTGCCAGTTCCTGCTTTCTGCTGTTTTTGGTTTCAGAAAAGTTATTCTGGAAATATTCTCGGAATTGGATGAAACAAAAGCCAAAGTCCCTATTTTTCTGACACGTACACGGAGTCCGAAGGAGAGACGAAGGGGGGTGGGCCGTCCTCACCACCTGGTGGCGCGGTCCCACATGCTGCCGCGCCACCACGTGGTGAGGAGGCCTCGGGCCTCCACCGACGCCGCCCCTTCGCCTATAAATTGCCTTTGACGGGAAAACCCTAAATACCCAAGTCAAAAACCACGAAAAGTTCCAGCGCCGCCGCCACCGTCAACCCTAACTCGGGAGGGTTCTGAAGCTCTTCCCGGCACCCTGCCGGAGAGGGGAATCATCACCGGAGGGCTCACATCGCCATGTCTGCCTCCGGAGTGATGTGTGAGTAGTTCATCCTTGGACTATGGGTCCATAGCAGTAGCTAGATGGTTGTATTCTCCTCTTGTGCCATCATGTTTAGATCTTGTGAGCTGCCTATCATGATCAAGATCATCTTATTGTAATGCTACATGTTGTGTTTGATGGGATCCGATGAATATTGATACTATGTCAAGTTAAATACTGAAATATTATGTCTATGTTATTTATGATCTTGCATGCTCTCCGTTGCTTGTTGATACTCTGGCCAAGTGGATGCTTGTAACTCCAAGAGAGAGTATTTATACTAGATAGTGGGTTCAGTCTCCATTGAATCTGGGGGAGTGACAGCAACCTCTAAGGTTGTGGATGTGCTGTTGCCACTAGGGGTAACCTAATGATGCTTTGTCTAAGGATGAATGTGTTGTTTATTATGCACTTTACTTAATGCAATTGTCTGTTGCTTGCAACTTAATACTGGAAGGGGTACGGATGTTAACCTGAAGGTGGACTATTTAGGCACAGATGCATGCTGGATAGCGGTCTGTGTACTTTGTCGTAATGCCAAATGAATCTCATAGTAGACACCATAACTTGCACATGCATATTATGCACTCTTCAATATTGTCATTTGCCCAGCTGTAATTTGTTTACCCAACATGTTAGTTATTTATTATGGAGAGACACCACTAGTGAACTGTGACCCCGGTCCATTCTTTTACATCTGAAATACAACCTACTGCAATCATTGTTCTCTTTTATTCTCTGCAATTAAACATCATTTTCCACACCACACTTTTAATCCTTTGTTTTCAGCAAGCCGGTGAGATTGACACCCTCACTGATTCGTTGGGACAAAGTAGTTTGATTGTCTTGTGTGCAGGTTCCACGTTGGCACCGGAATCCCTGGTGTTGCGCCGCGCCACATTTCGCCACCAACAACCTTCAGAAGTGACTTTGATCTCCTACTGGTCCGATTAAACCTTGGTTTCATACTGAGGGAAAACTTGCTGCTGCACTCATCATACCTTCCTCTTGGGGTTCCCAACGAACGTGTGACTTTCACGTCATCACTGGCGAAGCCTCGTCTCCGACGCCGGCTTCATCCGCCGCTTCCGCCTCCACCACCGCCGCAACCCGCCCCTCCTCGGCTTCTTCGACGCATATTATGGGTACTTCGACCAACTCTGGAGTCCCCCGATTGTATCCCTCCCTGGCGCTTATCCTTGGACAACGCCGAGTGCCTCGTCATCGGCCTCGTCACCCTTGGATGCCATCATGGTCTCGTTCTCCTACTGCTCTGCCATCCAGAGAGCCCCCAGGTCCGGGTGTGGGACCCCGTCACCGGCAACCAGCACCACATTGCCCTTCCCCCGAGGTTCACTGCGAAGAGGACATGATCAACGGGGCGGTGCTTCGAGCTAGGGGAGACGTCCACTTCCAGGTGGTCTTGGTAAATGGCAGACGGTGTTGATGTTGAACACCATCCAACGGCGTTCGCCTGTGTTTATTCTTCAGAGGCCGGCGTATGGGGGGATCTCATCTCAACACCCATCACTTGGGCGACCCGCATTTGTCCCAAGGCTTCTGTGCTTGTTGGGGATTCCTTTTACTGGCTGCTTGGTCGCTACTCTTCTGGAAGTGGAATTCTCGAGTTTGATTTGGATAAGCAGAGGCTAGCGCTATACAAGGACCAGTTGATAACTTTGATGAGCACGGCGTCACAGTTACACGGGCAGAGTGTGGTGGGCTTGGTTTTCTCTTTTTGTCAGATTTCAGCGTCCAATTATGGAATAGGAAGAATGATTGTAGTGATGCAGCTTCATGGGTGCTGGGAAGAACTATAGAACTGGACAAACTACTTTCCCTGAATCTAGAGGAGAAGAGAAGGATTCCACGTGTAATTGGATTTGCTGAGTACAATAATGTTGTGTTCATGGAGACAATCAGCGGGATCTTCATGATCAACTTTGAGTCGTCGCAGTTCATGAAACTTTCCCAAACCGACATGATGGGTTGCCATCCCTTTGAAAGAGTCTATGCTCCAGGTAAATAGCATGCCTACACATTGCCGGTATCACAAAACAAGATTATGTTTCAATTGGTTGATGGAATTTCAGTTGACATCCTTTGGTGTTAAACTAACAATTTCAAGTACTGCCTTATCAGTTATTTCTTTTTCTGCTACATATGTTATTATTTATTCTGTAACAATGCTCTGTGGTGGTATTTTTTTCTTTGGGAAGGCTCTGTGAGTCTGTGGTAGTGTATTATGTAATGGTTATTGATCTAGAAAAATATTGTTAAGTGGTACTTCCTCCGTCCTGGTTTAGAAGGCTCATTTAGCTTGTCTTAAAGTCAAACTTTTAGTTTATGTCACCACTCGCCAGTCCCGCTTCTGTACCCACTTTACCTATATTGTGGTTTAAATATTCTCAGAAATTGCTCTATTTTTACTGCAATTTCTAGTACCAGTTGCAAGAGAGGACTGTATGATTTTCCCTACAACTATTTGCTTAGGACTGTATGATCATTGCTCCAGACCATGCTTCCCCATTCCTCCTCGACAACTCTACATTCCATTTTCCCTTTTGTCACCCCCCTTCTGTTCTATATACTAACGCTCAGTCCTAAGGAGGCTCTTTTGTTTGACCCTCTTTCTATCCAGCTTCCTTGCTTTGGCGTAACTCCTCCTTAGCACTCCCCAAATTCCTTCCGGTAGTCTAGCCCTCCTATGACCGGTGACTTATCACACCTCCCCATTATCTATTTGTGCATATGTCCATGCAGCCTCAGCAATTAAAATTCTGTGGTGCTAAGAACTAGGAAAGAAACAACTAACCCTTCCTCATTATTGTGTTTGAGGGATTTATTTGTGTTATACTTCTACTTGTTGTCACATTGCCTTTTAACTTTTTATTTCTGCGGTTATGAGTATACCATGTTTGTGTTGCTACATTGAAACCTTCGCAGTGATGTTCGTGTTGCCGTGCTACACGATTGATTAACCACTAACAGTTATTTATCATTTGGTTCCGAATTTCTTTTATTTATATGGACCTATAGCTATGACATTTCACATTGCGCTTATTCTCGGTCATTTTGATCCCTATGGAACTAACGATATTGTTGAATGCGTTAAGAGTACGCCTTCATTAAATCTTATGCTACTTTTTATTGTTTTCTTCCGAGAAAACACAAAAGGTATTCGTCTCATTTCATTAAAAAGGAAGGATAGTTTTTACAAGCCTAGAGAGAATGATTACAAGGGGTTTTGATTGCTCTATTGTAGTTATTGTAGTTTTGTGCATGATTACTTAGGTTCTAGCCTGTTTGGTTAAACATTTTCTCAGAATGTCCCTCGTTGTCCACCAAACCTTTTTTTACTTGCTTTGTCCACCAATCCTGCATATATAATTAATACTTCATATTGAACATCATGGTCAGATGACGTGGATATTATTTTCATCAAAAACTGATTTCATCAATATAATCGTGTTTATATTAACTAGCATAGTATCATTTATGTAGCCTTGAAAGTATTGATTGGTACTATGCGGAGTAAAAACAGAGTCATTTTGGACAAATGGAAGTCTCGTCAATAAGATGATGACAATTCCTTGCTTGAATTTGTTACAACGAGAATTTACTGATTTTTGTTTTGTATATGTAATAATTATGTAGCTCGGTGCATTCCTATAAAGTATGCCTTTGAGCTAGAGCCCCTCCTTATAGCCCCTATTTAGACCAAATGTAGCTAAAAGAACCTGCAAATATTAGATTTTATTTGGTGCATTGGAGATTTTGATATAATTTCGTCAATAGTGATGCAAATATTTCAGATTCAGTCGTTAAAAAATTCTGAGAATAATTGCGATTTCTCCTGAATGAGTAGTACAAAATTGTTGACCGGTGATATTGCTTCCTCTGCAGGTACCTAGAGCTATATGGTGGTGGCTGAGGTGCACAAATGAGTTGTTTTGTGAAGTTTCTTCCATTTTGTATGCTTCAGAGTTTTGCGACCCTCTATATAGCATCCATGGTTCAGTTGTGAAGAGAACTTGTACGAATTTCTTTTAATTTGCGTCTATTATCTAATCTATATGTAGCCGTTTGTTAACTGGCATGATGGTTGAAAGCACATTGACTTTCTTGGATTAATTAGTACTTACCTTATTTTTTTTTTGAAATTAGTACTTACCTTATTGTTCGTTTACGCTTTATGCTTCTCATTTTAGTTTGTTCGCGTGTTTGCTTGTATTTGGTTATCTTCCATGTATCAGGTGGGAAGTTATTGACAATGAGTTTCTGCTTAGATATGTTCCATGTTGTGCGCTTCTGTTGAATTTCTACCTGGTCCAAAGCTCGATATTTAGAATCTTAGAACTGACCCTAAAGAGGGACACCAGTTGTTTAACCGTCGCTGAGCGCTGCAAGAGAGTCAGACTGATGGCCACTTTCTACTTGTGAAAACTCATCTTTGGGCGTTCTGGCCACCTTGGTTGTCAGGCATAATTGTGTGTACCCGTCAAAGTTACGGCAGTGTTTACATGATTTTCAATATGTATCTAAGATGTTTTTAAACTGCTAATAATGGGTATGCAAATATCTGTAGACCATATTACAGGGAATTTTGTAACTAGTAGTTTTTTTTTGCGATGAATAACTAGTAGTTTCTTGACCTGATGTGAAAAACATCGGCAGTGGAAGCACCGATAGGAAAATTCAGGAATCCATTCGTACGCTGACAGGAAATGCAGGAACCGACTCTGGACTGGACGCCAGCAAGATATTGATAGGACTAGAAAAATAATACTAGTACCACAAAAGTAATACTAAAAGGTTGTCTAGGGCAACTAGAAATGGCCCATCTTTTAGGTTCACAAGATAAAACATGGCACAAATCAATGGAGAATCGGAATGAGTTTTGCAAAAGATAAAAAATGACAATAGTACAAGACACAAAGGATATATCATGATGAAATTATTTTATTGGGATAAACATTTATAGGCCACAAAGTTACACACTTGGGATGCCCTTATTTCACTCTACTAGTTGTCAGAACACTCATTTAATCACTCGGATGCCTTATCACTTGAGGATGCCTCCTCATCATGGTTTGGATATCTCTGGAAGCTCGTTTGAGTAAATTTAGGAGTGAATGCACCGAACTCTTCTCCACGATTGTTTTTGAGGTTTCGGGCTTCTTGTCTGGAAATGCGGTACGCATTGGCGATCACGTCAACGGGCAATGCGCGTAGGATGGAGTTCTTTCCTGCAATATGACTAACCATGGAGTTTGGGTTGGTCTTGAATGA
This sequence comes from Poa pratensis, assembly GCA_947311845.1. Classification (NCBI taxonomy): domain Eukaryota; kingdom Viridiplantae; phylum Streptophyta; class Magnoliopsida; order Poales; family Poaceae; genus Poa; species Poa pratensis. The sequence goes on from CAMZMU010000063.1 coordinate 163,158,369, forward strand.
AATGTACTGAACTCCTTCACGCTCTGCCTTCTTGAGGACAACATAGTGTTGTGGTATGATTAGTAGTTGTCCTTGACGAAGTACATCATTGAATACCGTTTGACCATTGTTGTTGACGACTTCAATTCGGGCGTGTCCTTGGATTATATACACAACACTGTGCGCATTAATGTTCCAAAAAGGTGAGAGGACAGCATTCTGCAAGAACAAGTAGTTTGTTTGCATATTATTATATTACAAAGCTTAACATATCTGACAGTAGGAATGTGCATCAAATGTAGTATCGTATATACCTGATATAGATTTACTCTCGTAGCACTCAGTTGCACGATGTTAAGGATGGGGAAATTGTTGGCATTGAGTTGTTTTATCCTCCCAGCACGTGGGTTGTATATGTCAGCACGATTGGGGTTGTCGATGTTTTTCCTTGCCTCCAATGAACAAAAGTTCTCCTCCAAACCATTGAAACTTCCATCCCACGGTTGTTCTTCTGGGTATTGAGTTGATTGTCCTTTTTGATATTCAGTTGATTGCCCTGTCTGGTATTGGGTTGATTGTCCTTCTTGATGTTGAATTGGTAGGTAGGCTTGCTGCTCAAATGTTCCTTGTTGGGACACAATGGGCTTCAAGATTTGAAGGCCTTGACTCACACGAATTATTTCGCCTCTTTGGTCATTTTGACTTTGGATCCTTTGTGCTGCTTGTTGACTGATACCAAGGGCCTCACTAAGAAGTTGCACGCTGAATCCACTGAATATGTTTTGTCCAAATTGTTGCTCTCTCTTGTTGTTACCAGCTAACAAAAACTCCTGAAATTTCATATCGATGAAGCAAAACAAAGTTCAGTAATACTCCACTAATATATACTTCGAGAATGACAATTAGTTTACTTGTAAAGCTATATATGTTTTACGTGGATTAATTCATAACAAACGTATTGCTAGTTACCTTTTGTCTAGGTTCAAGCTGATTAGCGTTGTTGTTTACGTCGAAGACATAAATAGCTACAATCGGTGCATCTCCATCATTGTAGCACCAGTGTACAATACCAGCTGGTAGCGCAACAACATCTCCTTGTTTGAACCGGTGAACTCTCTGATGCTCATCTTTAAACTTTTGGCTTTGGCTTTGACCCTCGGTAAACTGTGCTTGATCAAATGGTTGGAACTGTTGTTGGAAGGTCGCTGGACATCCGGGGAAAGTCAAACCAGTGAAACCCCTACCTACAAAAAAGACATTAAAATCTTAATTATGGATGCTCATGCAACATTTGTCACATACAAACTCCTACATGTAGTATAATAATGCAATTGAACTATTCAAATAAAACACAAACCTTGAAGGATGTACACCAAGCCAGGAGCATTGTGGTACTGGGGTAACAAGAGGCCTTGGGGCTCAATAACCCGGCGGATGACAGATACACCAGTACAACGAAATTGCTCATTCTGCTCATCAAAGTACTCAGTGATGCCTGCCTCTGACCTCACTTGTCGAAGTGGTTGAAATGCTTGTAGCCTATCGAATCTGCAACCCCTTAAACCTCCTTGCCGGGAGCTTTGCCATGTAGTAAAGCTCTGTCCAAATAGCTGAGCCATAGATCCATGACATAAGAGAAACATACAAAACAACACTGACGGAAAACTAGTAGTTGCCATGATTGTTTGAATAGATTGGAGAAGGTGATTGATGCTAGTTTTGTGAAAGTAAGGAAGTATTTATAGCAATGAGAAGTAGTTTAGCATGCACATGGTGACATAAATTGTTAACATAGAAAAAAAAGATATCCATGGTGACTAGGACGCTTATTCCGTGTGAATAGATATAAATTTCGCTTAGAAGATATGTGTTTCTTTCCGCCTACAACTAGTGCTGTCTCACAAAGCGAGCACCATCATTTGTATATAGCTCTTGTCCACTGTGTGACGTCTAATCAAACACATCATATTATGTGTACTTTTTACAACTTTGTTTTACTCTATTTCATGGTTTATCTATGTTTTGATCTATGCACACCTACTATGTTCATACGTTTGGATGTGTGGCCAAAAATCCATGACTCGGTTCTATCTATATAGCACCAAGTGTAAAGTGGATGAGTCATGTCCATGTCCAAAAGATTACACATGTGGATAAGAAACTTGTCATAATGTATAATCTACGTTTGTAGGAAGATAGTGTACAAACAAATTCGGTTACTTAACTTGATGCCAAAGGTCGACAAAGATATAACATATACTAAGTAAAGTGCTATCTGTTGGGCTCTTGACTCAATCAGTATTGATATTCGACCGGGCCCTTTCTTTAAATATCCAGCTAAAAGAGAGCATCCACACCTGAATTGTACTAATTTATTTTTATAAATATTTGCAGCAACTATAATTAGGGTTCAAAAGAATCAGAAAACAACACGGGAATGAAAAGGAGAAAACAAAAATTGACAAATGAAAAAATACTGAAAAAGATATGGAAGAACCGAGTGCACACATGCTGTAAAGCGGAGCAATGCTGTACAACTGTCGGATGCGAACACTAACAAAGTCCAGTTATTTATGATGGAGCCCATATACTCGTGATGTGTGAACTGAGTAAAAAAAAATGATTTCCCCATCCCAATCCAGCTAGACAAGGCAATCAAGCTGGAAATATAAATATGTGTAAATATTTCGATAGAGGCAAACATAGGCCTCTAGTTTTAGTTTTTTAGCTCAGGCTCAGTAATTTGGTACCGCCTCTCGAGCCTACAAGTGTTTTGTGCTGTGCCTGCACAGTGCAGCTGCCAACTTGGCAGAAACAATTTGCTCACTGTTCTGTCAGCTTCATCATCGTTGAACATTTTGTTGCGGCAAGCTCTGTGATGCTAATATATAACTGGGTTCTTCTTCAACATCTTATTTAGATGTAATCCAGCAACACGACTGAATTAAACATTATTGAAATAACTAGAAAATGTATTCTCTGCCACGTGTGCTTGTGTATTCATAAGTTGCTAGTGATTTGTATTTCTGTTACATGTATTATTTGAGAATAGAAGATAGGCTTCTTGTCATAAATTATTAGTCGGTATATTGCCGTTGTACATTTACTGAACACTGCAATATTGAACTTATATTGTCTGCCAGTTGTAGAGCAGCGCAAGTGGTCAAATACAGTGTTTGTGTGCTTGCTACATTTGTGTACCATCTAATTTCTTTTATTCACCCAATGTGATCACGGTACAATGTCCAGAAAGCGGATACACTGTTTTTGGATCCTTTCTCGTGACAGGGTGAAAATAAAATTGTGTTCATGAAATTGGAAGATGATGTAAAATATGTCAACTAGATAAACTCTGAAATAAATTGCTGGTAGTCCCTGGTAAGATAATAACACAGGACAAAAGGGTGAATTGTGAGCCAGTAATGTACTACAAACTAGGCCAAACTTTTTTCTGTTTTCAGGTAAACAAAAATGAATGTACCCCCTTCAGATTTGTTGTACCTCCCTCAAGAATAAATCATTTGACATCCCAACCACACTATTGAGGACATTGATCGAGTGTAGGAGAATGTAGAATTTGCCATATGGAACATAATAAATATGTCAATAACTATAAACTTCTGTACATATTACATAATGGACAGGAGTTAGCATAATTAGGCGACTATAATTCCTACAAGTCCACTTCACAGTTTACCGGTGCATGCTACATAGAGGACCACTTTCCAATGTCGAGCAGTTTAAATGGATACTCGGCAAGCCATTTTCTCCATCTCAGTCACAAGACGAAACCGAGAACCTACACCCGACAAGCCATTCCTAGATACCTGCAGTCTGAAGAACAATCAACGTCATTAGTCGAATAAACTGTGTGCTATTCATTCAAAAAAAGCTTTGATAGCTCAGAGAGGGGTCCATGCTTTTATCGGTTGAATCTTAGAAAGGAGCTGAGCTCTAGCAATGGCAGGAAACGCGAGTCCAAGTGTTCAACCGGTTGGGGTGCGAGGAGTTTAAATCAACCCCTTTACAAAACTAGCCATTGGAAGTTTTCAGTGTAATCCTGAGCCTCCAGCACTATCTGGATATCCGTAGCTCAGGGCATTTCTGGATTTCACTTCCTAGGTTTTGCTCTTTATTGTTTACATATTCTCAAGAATTTCTCTACATCTGATATGAGCAAAAGTTACAAGACCAGTGGTTCAAATATCTCCATTAAAGCGAAATACTAAAGTGCCTAGCTTATCAAATCGTTTACAGTATATTGTTGTCCATTGGCATATAAGGGGCACACTGAGAATGAAACAGATGCATCTAGTCTGTAGCTAATTTGCATACTTCTAAAAAAAATCTACAAGCTCGATAGTCACTAGCAAATGAAAATCAATAAAGTTTATGCAGTAGAAATCTCAAGCAAGGGATCATACATCATCACATTACTTAATACTTTCTTCATTCCAAATATAGGTGTATTTCTTTTAATGGAAAATAAATGTCATTCTTTTACACTGCACGTATGTGGTACACCATAATATTTCATTTTTCTCCTTTTTGACACAAAACTGTAGATGAGGCGCCGGTTCTGAAATTTGTTCATGAAAAGAAGAAAAAAGAGAATCTATACAAAGAAGCAGACAGATAATTTATATGCGAAAAGAAGGGACAAGGAAAAAAATACAAAAAATAACAATGCACCTGGAAGAAATGGTAGATAAGGCAAAACATGAATTAGCCTAGTGAACTAAGCCATGCTGGAACCCTCTACAAGGTAAGATGAATGTGGACTGTTTGGTCATGTTGAATTGATGGTCCACAAATATCGAGGAGCGTCTTCAACAAAACTCTAGAGACTAATGGCCAATTACATATGCTAGTTAGACAGTTATTGAGAAGATATCTAAGTGAACTTCCCAGGACAGCACAGTTTTACAATAATCGCAAGCAAGCACTAGGTAATGTGATGATCCCAAATGAATGATGATGTGAGATAGCAATTGCCATAAGCCAGTATTAGAGGGACAACACTGGAATTGAACTTGGACTTGATTGATCCATAGGTACAAGAATATCAAATGTGATGTACTAACCAGTCAAATGTAAGAAAAATAACCACAAAGCAAAGGAAAGGAAAAATCTTTTGTTCTGCTACTATTTAAGAAGATCTTACCTGCTCAATCAATCTATGTATCCGACCAATCATCTTACTTATTGTGCAAAAGTTCAGCTCCATGTCCGCCACCAATGCCCATGCCTACAAGATAAGAAGTCAGCATACAGGGCAACGTAGCTATATGTTTGAGAAACAGTCGCTACAGAAACATAATTGACGACATCAAAAGGCAGCCTAGCTAACAGTAACATATGCTTTTCCATATCAGAGCCATGATCACATAGAACAACACCACACAAGTACCAAAACACAACGCACTACGTACAGAGCAACATGGCTATATGTTTGAGAGCTCACCAAACTTAAAAAAAAAAAGTAAAAAACCGATACAACATTTGATCAAAATTCTTATTTAACACTGAAGGCGAAGGGTGTGAAATGAAATTCCACCAGTCAATTAGCGAGAAATAAATTGGCTTGTCCTCATACCTGTTGTATAGACACTTTCGAATGGATGCAAGTAACATAAGGCGCAGGTATTGAAAAGTTTCTTGAACTGCAATGACTTAAGCTGGACCATGAAGATGCCGGTGGTTGTCCACATGAACACCACATTATTGTCCTCAGCAAACCCTATTATTGATAAGAACCCTTTCTTCTCTACACACAGTGGAAGTAATTTATCCATTTCAACAGTTCTTCCTAGAGTCCATGAAGCAAAACCATCGCAATCGGTGTTCCTCTTCCATAATTGCACGCTGAAGCCCGGCTCTGACACAAGGAGCAAACCAAGGCCACCACCCTCTGCCGGCATAACACAAAAATCAAAATCAACATATTTTATTTATTTGTGATAAGAGGCAGAACCACCGGCTTCAGTTAAAGAAACTCAAAAATCATAACAGAGAGAAATGCTCGCTACAGAAACAGAATTGACGACATTAAAAGTTATCCTAGCTAACAGTAACAGATATTTTTCCATATCAAAACCATCACATAGAACGCCACCACACAAGGACCAGAACAGACCGCACTACAGAGCAACATGGTTATATGTTTGAGAGCTCAACAAACATAAAAGAATAATCGATGCAGCACTAGTTTAACACAAAAGTATGTGAATGAAATTCCATCAGTCAATTAGCGAGAAATAACTTGCTTTGTCCTCATACCTGTTGTGTAGACACATTCGAATGGATGCAAGTAACAGAAGGCGCAGGTATTGAAAAGTTTCTTGAACTGCAATGATTCAAGCTGAACCATGAAGATGCCGGTGGTTGTCCACATGAACACCACATTATTGTGCTCAGCAAACCCTATTATTGATAAGAACCCTTTCTTCTCTACACACAGTGGAAGTAACTTATCCATTTCAATAGTTCTTCCTAGAGTCCATGAAGCAAAACCATCGCAATCGGTGTTCCTCTTCCATAATTGCACGCTAAAGCCTATCCCTGACACAGAGAGGAAACCTAGGCCACCACCCTCAGCCGGCATAACACGGAAATCGCAATGTCGTTTCGACATATCCACCGGCGGCACCTGTATCAGAGCGCTAGGTGCTGCCTCTCCAAACCAAACTGGAGAATTCCAACAAAGCTCCCAACAACCAGCGAGAAGAAAATGGAATTCCCAATCATCACAGCAGGCTTTTTAAGAAACAAGTAGAGAATATCGGGGACCGTGATTGAGATGACATCCCCCCACGCGCCAGTCTCCGACGAGTAAACGCAGGCGAGAGCTTGTCTGCCCCCGGCGCCTTCTGTTACCAAGACCACCTGGAAGTACTGGCCGTCTCCGGCAGCAGCGCGAAGCACCGCCCCGTGGATCGGAGCCTTCTTCGGATCGAACGGCGGGGAACGGCAATGCGGTGCTGGTCGGCGGTGACGGGGTCCCACACCAGGACCTGTCTCCGAGACGTGTTTAGCATGAGTGCGAGGCCGTGGCGGCATCCAAGGGGACTGAAGCTGTCGCCGGCGTTGGGCCGCAAGGAGAAACGCTCGGGCGGGATACGATTGGGGGCCTCCAGGGTAGGTCGGAAGGAGTACTGTAGCCCGTCGAGGAAGACACCGAGGAGGGAGGGTTGCGGCAGTGGTGGATGCGGAAGCGGCGGCGGAAGGCGGGGTCGGAGATGAGGCTCCGCCAGCGCTTGCATACGGCGGAGGCGCGGGGGAGGGAGGACGGCTGCGGGGGAGGCGGAGGAGGATCTCGGCGAGGATGTCGTCGCTGTCCAGCGGCGGCGCCGCCCGCGAGCGGAGGGATCTCGCCGTCATGCGTAGTCAGACGGGGAAGTTACGCTGCCAGGGAGTTCTCGTGGCCCCCTTTTGTTTCGACGGCCCAACATCGCATATCTTCAGACATTGAGGCCCACTATGCTCTCCTGGTAAAAAAAGATGAATCATGTATTCATGTGCGATACACGCATGTATATACTTCGTTCCTAAAGAATGCGTGTATACTTTCTTAAGCTCAAAATCTATTTTCTAATGTATACTTCTTTCCGCTCTAGAAAATGTATGCACACTTCCTTCCGCTCTAATAATGTTAGAAAAGCTTGTGGTACTTCCCTCCCAATAAAAACATATACGTTTCCTTCAAAAAGGAATACACACAACCATATACTAAATCCCAGAACACCTAAACAGTTGCTTTTTCATATATGAGTTATGGCATGGGGCGAGCTAGGATAATTTCCGTCGAGTTAAGCGCTACGCCGAGCGCTGCGGACATCTTTCGACTCATCTTCTCTGTGTCCTGTCTTCTGCTGGACGGACGAAAGGGTCGTTTTGCGTTTTAACCCCTCATGAATACTGAAATCAACCCGCGGTCCTTCTTGACCTATCTCTGTGGCAGAGCGAACACAGCTCCTCCCCAAACCCGGCCGCCACCCGCTTGATCCTCGGGAGTGGGGACCGACGCCGCCGCCCTCCTACGCGGGAGGAACGAGATCCCCGTCCCAGAAAATCTCGCCCTTGACCTCGACTTACTCCCTTCCCCGGTCCTAATTCCCCAAGCTCTCTAATCCGACCGGCGCTCTCTCTCTCCACCCGCCCTTGTCTCCTGTCTCCGGTGGGGGGAAGGAGGCTCCTCGCCGCTCGACGCCCCTCTCCGGTAATCTCCTCCGCCCCTCGCCTTGCTCTGCTTGTTTTTTTTTCATTTGGTGTTACTCCGCGATCTAGCTAGCCGGCGGTTTCTGCTGCTGGTTGCAGGAGAGGATGGCGAGAAGCAGCAGATTGATCTCCGTCTCGTCCTTGGGCGGAGATTGTTTCGGTCCAGCATTCTCGTTTCGGATTTGTTCCGAGTTCGTTTGCCGTACTCTCACTCCGCACGATTTAGTTAGCTAATTACACTACTGATCTGCGATTTCTCCTCTTCGTTCGTTCGTCGCGGTCTTGGATTGAAGTGTCACTCGAGCTCCAGACCGGCGCTGCGTCGAACTGCTCTGAACTTCCATGGCTCCGTCCCCGCCGCATAGAAGATCGCAGGAGGCCACGTCACGGCGGACGGACACCGGCCGGAGGGGAGGATGTGTGCGGGACCTCGCGCATCGGCTCCTAGCTGCTAACTCCGGCGGCTCACATGGTTCCCAACGGCGTCCAACCCTCTTCCCACTGGAGGTCCCTGGTCCTTCCTCGACGCACGCCGTCCTCGAGCTCCCCTGCAAGGCGCGGCGCTGGGGCAGCACAGGGGAACGAGGAGGCGCAGCCATGCGGGGGCTGGCTTTCTCATTCTCTCTGGAATGAGAGCAAAAAAATACCGATAGAAACTGCCTGCAATTCATCAGCCACGCAGCGAAGCGGCAGAGGCAAATCACAGCGAAGCGGCGGCGGTGGGGAACTGGAAACATCCAAATCTCTCTCACTTTTTCTCCTATCTCCCTCAGCAAGAGCAGCAGCAGCAGAAGCAGCGCGCCGCGCCCCTCTCTCTCCCATTGCACAGTTGCACTTGCACTGAATTCCCACAGGTGCAGGTCTACATATTTTGATCTCTGTAATTTAGTAAAAGCAAAATTCAGCTGCAGGAAGGTGGAAATGCACTGACAATTAGAACTGTAAAGTGCTACTGAACAATCATAAACGTCCTCAAAATCGAATCGCAACCAACATCTTGGAGCTGGGCAGAAAAATGTGGAGCAGGAGAAGTACCAGTCTTAGTCGTAGGAGTTTGCAATCAGTTCTGCTCCTCTTCAGCAATGCAGGGAGGTGCATCTTCTAAAAATCCATCAATCAGAACTAAGAGTTTGACAAACGGTAGACGAAGGCGTTGCAGCTACAGCCGATGGAAACAAGTTAAGACTGCTTCAACCAACCAAACATCTGCCTCACTATTTGTAAGAAGACTTCTTACTATCCTCAGCCAATTGAACTTCATGCAATTGATGAAGAGAAATAGCTGTGTCAACCAACAGTCCTAACTTCATGCAATTCATTGAACCGATACAGGTCTAAAAACTGTTGATATTGCTAGCTCTCATTTCCATCAAGAATTAATAAGAAGAATTTGAACATACAATTTTCTATGGAAAGAACGGGTTCACTGTCCAACTATCTATTTCTGCTCCGCAAGTAGTTATTTTCAAAATATGCTCATATGATAGGCTTCTCCTGTAGGAAGGACTTTGAAAACGCCAAAGAGTTTCATATTAATGTAGATTTGGTTGTTGCGTCAAGATATCACATGACTGAATATCTTGGTTCAGCTGTACTCAACAAGGGCGTACGTGCACACGATCTTTGCACACGAATTAATTATAAACTACAAGGATTGCTTTCATTATAGCTTGAATGAGATAGAACTCCTTAAATTTTTAAATGAACATGATTCGGAAGATGCATATCACATATTGTGCCGATACGATATTTTCTACCATCACATATTCATATGGAGATACATTTAGTTAAACCATCTAATTGCTTTTACACCATACTTCACAATTTTAAAAGTCAAACTTCCGTAAAAAGAAAAATATATTCACTCCAAGTCTTATGTTTCATTTATAAATCAAGTCGTATGATTCTGTTGTTGGCCCATTACGTATTAATTATAGCATTTTACATTTTTAATTTCGTAAAATGCTAACATCCCATGAAGTTTTGAGCAACGGTGATCTCCTCTTGGTGATATCCCTAATTTTAGCCAAAGGTCCTAGCAGCATATTATTGTGTCTGAATGACTAAAGTTTCTTCTTGTAAACTGCTTTTGTTAATTAAGAAGAAAAGGACATGACAAGAATATATGTTGTTAGGAGCCGCTCAAACACATATGATTTGGTTCACCCTGTTTGATTACTCTATGTGTTCACCAGCTTTGTATGTATTTCTGGAGGTTATATGCTTGAGAAACCTTGAATGTTTACAGGCAGGAGAAAAGAACGTGAAGAAAACTGCTGGGTTGTGAGGTTTCTGAAGATCTTGTGCGTGATGGCAGATGGAAGTTGATATTTTAGCCGGAGAACTTAATGTGGTAGCTGCAAGCATGTTCTGGGGTAATAATGAGTCATTACTTTATACTTCTATTCTGCATTGATGCTAATTGCTCAAATCGATCGTTGGTGCCTGCAGATTTTTTTGATCAAATGGGCATAAGCATACATTGTCAAAACAGAGCAGCGTAAATTAATTTGAATATGAATCACAAATTTGATGTCAAGTTATAGGGACTAATAGGTTTTGCAAATATGTCAGTGATTCCAGGATCACTAGCCTGTACAGGACATAGATATTTCTTTGGTTTGTCATTTGCATTTCCACTAGCGTGTAAGGATGACACTTGTAACAAGAAAGACCACTTGGACTGATGTACTCCGTATGTCTTGAGTTCACTCTTCCATATCAGTTACAATTGAAGTGTGAAAGGTGTAGTTTTACAGAATGGAAATCCTCTTGAGCGCAACACAACGGAAAATTTCAGTATGTTCTAGCAGAGCATGGCTCAGATGCCTAATAGAACAGCAGATCTGAGCATGGCAATATGTTTACAAGCTGATTGTGAGATCCTCTCAAACAATATATTTCATTTTGACTACATTGTTTATCAAATTCGTGGCTGGTTTGTACTAAGTATACTGCAACTGGTTGTTTTGAAATGATGGATCTTTCAATCTAGGGTTTGCTGGACATTTTACCACATGAAAAAAAGCCTTCATCTGCAGTTCATGCATACTATTTGCACGGATCAAGTAATCTCGTAGTTTTTTTTGTGAAAATTGATGCTAACAGAAAATACTTGATATGCTTAAAAGAAAAGGCTTGGGATGAAAGTATTTTTGAAGAAGATGATGATCATTTATAAATCCGTAGCAACGCACGGGCACTCAACTAGTACAATAAAAACAAAGACACATGTAGTTCGAAGCCAGTGAAAATTTGTCACGCATGCACCCTAAAATGTTCGGTCTAGCACAAGTCGCCCTTATCTCCGTCTTCCTCACTCGTTTCCTCCCTTTCTCGCCCTTTGTACTGTCGTCTTCGAAACTCTTTCAATCCCCATATCAGGTGAGGCGGTAACCCATACAACCATGAGGTTTCAAGATCGTGATATCATTTTACACGGCATTGTTTTGTGGGCATAATTTCATATGTTTTTCGAGGATGATTTATTTGGGTGGCTATTACTAATTTCAAGAGAATTGCATATAGCGAAACAAAGTTTGGCGAGTATAATAAAGCATGTAATGTTATGTGTCGCTCCTATTGTTAAGGTGTGACAACATTAAGAATTGCACCATGTCAGTATTGTTTCGTCAGACAACACCACACATCAATTGTTTTTTCCTATAATATGAAAATAATAAATTGTCTAGAAGTTTTTTCTTTCCTCGGTTTTGTTCCGTTAATGTTTATAGAACAAAGAAGTCATGTATGCCAGAATATTCAATCGCGCTCTAGGTAGCCCTCTATTTTCTAAAATTCAAAAAACAAAATTTCAAAGCTTAATTTTTTCTAATGTTTTCTTCATGTAGTCAATTATTATGTATACTACAAAGGGGCAGTTTTGTGGGTATAAGTATACTGAACAATGCACATATGGCAAATTTAAAAATTGTTGAATTTTTGTTATTATATCTCATAATACAAAGAATTTGACATGGGGATTTAACACGATAGTAGAATACATTATTTACTACATCCGGACTTCATTTTTCAGAAACTTTTGAAACATTTTAATATGGTTATCAATTATTTTTAAAGTAGGCCCCTTTCGCGCGGGAGCCATTTGTCTAGAGTCTCATGTCTATTTTTTCAGGATTCAGAGAAACCAAAAATGGTAATTCTATATATATATTATATAGTTTCAGTTGCTAAAGAATTTGATATTGTCATTTACATGATCCTTTTTCGGCATAGTTTTCTCTAACAATGAGCGGTTTCTTGGTCCTATCATAGAAAAAAATGATGCAAGAAAAAAGTAGCTACAATTATCAAACTTTTTGTTAAATTTGCAAAAAATAAATATGACTACAATTGTTAAACTATGGCCCGTTGCGGGCCCACCCACTCCTCTATTACATGCAAATTTGTGTCAATATGAGCTCTTTAAAAAGTGAAAAGATACAATCTTCTAAACCTTTTCACTACTTTAAGTGTTTTTTAAGCACAACTTACATGTATGTCTACCATCCACCTAGAGGAACCTAGCTGTGAGATTTTAACGATGTTCTAAAATTCTAAATGCCATTTTTTCATTATATATATTCTAGAAACAAGTCAGAGGTACGATAAAATGTTCTATTATATTGCAAAGGTTAAGTGCGCCCAACGAAACAGGATCTTTTTCTCATAGTAGTAAAAGTCCACTGTAGATGAATATATACAACTGCATGCGATCAATCCACGCTCTAAAACCCATTCTTTGTCAAAGTTGACATTTCACAACGTGCATGCAAAGTTGCAGACCAAGAACGGACACCAGATCCAATGCCAACTTGTTAAAGTTGTCTGGAGTATATGTTCATCAATCCAGCTTACCCTTGTTGCATACCGTACTCTTGTTACTAAAGTAGATACCTAGAGATTTCTATCTGTTTGCAGAATTGCAGTTGCATGCATTACCCGGTGCCTGTGCCTCCCTATAAATAGCATCACCTGCTGCCTCTTCTAGACACCAATTAGCTTCTCATCTTCCTTTCCATTCACCTAGCTAGACGCAAGTGGTGTTAAACACTCAGCTGCCCTCAAGGCGGCCAATGGTCGTTGCCGTTCTCGCCGTGCTGGTCATGCCTTCCTACGGACGCTGCCCGTCGCAAGGGCCGGCGCCAGCTGGGCCTGCATGGGTGCCGATGTCGGCGCCACCAGCTGCCGCTCCAGGGCCTGCGCCTCTGCCTTATTCAACGCCGACGCCGGAGCTGACGCCACCAGCTGTGGCGCCAGTGCCTGTGCCTGTGCCTGCATGGGGGCCGTCGCTGGAGCCAGTGTCACCAGCTGACGCGCCTGTGTATGCATCGGGGCCGGCATTTGGGCCAACGCCGGAGCCAGACCATGAATTATGCAGCGAGTGTGCCTCCGGTTGCGCGCGGACGTGCACCGCCAGCGTTCGCGCGCCGAGGTGCATCGGGTTCTGCGTCCCCCGGCCTGGGCCGCACTGTGACCACTGCAGGTCGAGGGCTCTTCGAAGGTGCAGGCGCCGCTGCAGAGCCACGTCGAGCTGCGACGAATGTGAAAACCACGTCGAGAGCTCATGCTATGGCCCTTGCCAGGTAGTGGAATCCGCAGCATGCGATGGCTGCCGCGACGAGGAGGCTGAATTGTGCAACTCCAACTGCAACAGCGGTTGCGCCGCCTCGTGTATCAACGCGTAGTAGTAGGTTTCATGTGTTGCATGGTCAACACACTTGTCAGCTCTTTCCATTACGCCAAAAGTGTATGTCTGCATTTCGATCTAAATCTGTCAGTTGTACTGTATTGCTATATGTACTCCTACTGTCCTACATAATAAAAACGACTCTCATCAGATTTTTTTAGAACATCTATTGCTCTAAAACAGGGCACCACTTTTTGGTTTTAGGACACGAAAACCGGTTTTGCTCCAACGGATGATGTATTTTAGGACACAGAAAAAGTGGGAGCTCCAAGAGATGATATAAAATAGGACACGAATACACAATTTCATCACGCACAAATGCATACATATGGATCATTTAATGCACAAACAATATCAAATTAAGTCTCAAATAATTGGAAATCAAATCAAACATACTAGTACATAATTATTACATAGATCATCAATTTTTCAAATCAAATACAAAAATAAGTGCATCAAACACATATAGTTCAAAGTTCATCACAAAGTACATACAACAAACAAATAGATGAAGTTTACAAGTTCCTTTCTCGACATAGTTTGCTCCAAAATTGAGCACTTTCTTTGCTCTATCATAGGAAGAACGATGCAAAAAAAGTGACTTCAATTGTCAAAACGTTGGTTACAATTTGCAAAAAAAATGATGACTACAATCGTTAAACTTACATGTATATATGCCATTCACCCAAAAAACCAAACTGTGAGATTTTAATGGTTTTGTAAAATTCTCAGCGCCACCCAAACTCCCACGAGGGGCAGTAGGGGGAATCTTGGATTTTTTTTCGAAATGGAGGGTGTGCCCCCAGCCTCTGCATCCAACCGAGTTTTATTGATATGGAAAAAACAGTAAGCACTGTGCTTTACAAAGAAATACATCGATCAATCAGAAGAACCACCATCTAGGCGAAAACTCGCTATACCTACAACCTTGATGAAGGGGGTGGGATAACCAGATCCGATGCCCTGACCGCACACACAACCGCACATCATCTAAATCCGGAGGCTTCATCCAGACCGCCTGATAGCGCGCCAAAAGCACAAACCGGTCCAGCCGATCTTCAGCGCACGCCACATGCGCACAATAGAAGCCGCTGCCTCCATCTTCCGCAATCCCACCTTCACGAGTGATCAACACGATTACCTTGCAAGGCCTGTCATCGGCACCCCTTGGCGCCAGACAGCTCCACCATCGTGCTCGAGTCCATCGTCATACGCCCACCACCGAGACCCTGCAGCACCATGCCGCTGACATTCGCCGTCGTCAACGTGATAGATGTACCCCGCTCCACTTCTTCCATCCTCTGTCCAGCAGCTGCTCCAAAAACAATGCCCCGAGAGGGAGAGCGACACCGATAGCGCCGCCATCGTCCGACCCGAGAAACCCAGGATCTGAGGTTCCCCCCAGAGCAGCGCGAGTGGTTAGACAAAAGTTGCAACAGCGATGCCTTCAACAAGGTAACAGCGTGAATGCGCCGCCATCGCCCGCCATGACCGGAGTCAGAGCACGGTTTTCACCGCCAGCCACGCCTCACCACTAGACGCCGGACTAGATCTAGGATCTGTCACAACTAGTCGGTCGACCACCTCCGGCGAAGGAGGAGGCCACCACCACCACGCCTTGAGCCGGAGCCCCTGGCATCCTCGGTGTTGCAGTTCGAGCTCAGATGACATCCGTCATCGACGGTATCGGGAGAGATGGCAGGACAGCCGCAGATCGCCCGTCCAAGCCCATCTGGGCCCAGATCGGTCGCAACCACCGCCGCCTCTCCATCCCGCCGTCCTCCACCACGACGCGATGACCCTGTCCACCGCCGACCCGCGCCACTGCCTAGTTCCCGCCGGAGTGGAGCGTTGCCACTCTGCCGAGCGTCGGCCGAGGAGACAACGTCGCCGCCGCCATGCCACACAGGCCTTGCCCTGCGACGCCCGCAGCGGCGGCGGCGGGAGGGAGGACGCATGGGAGCACTTGAAGCGGCCGGCGGGGCCCCGGTGCGCCGCGTAAAGCCGCCGCACGGGGGTTAGGTTACGGGAGGGGTTACGGGAGCGAGATAGAAAAGGTCGGGAGGAGGAGGGAATCTTGGACAATGGGGGAAACCCGATCAAGCAATATCACGTGAGTGACAATGCCGCTTGTAAAGCTCTTTCGTCGAGTGCGCGATCATGACAGCACTCAAGGAAGAAGCACCGGCTAACTCCATGCCAACACCGTGGTAAGGACAGGGGGTGGGTGTGGGGCGGGGGGGGGGGGGGGGGAGTGTTTTTCATTATTCTAAAAACAAGTCAGGGGTACGATATAGTACTACATAATATCACAAAGGTTAAGTGAGCCCAACGAAACTAGATTGCAAGTGAATATTTTTTTCTCACAGCAAAAGTCCAATGTACATGACTTCATGAATATGTACACATGCATGCAATCAAAACGTGCTCTAACCCATTCTTTGTCAACGTTATCAACGTGCATGCAAAGCTGGAGACCAAGAACGGACACCAGATGTCCCAGATCCAATGCCAATTTGTGAAAGTTAACTGGAGTACATGTCCATCAATCCAGCCTACCCTTGTTGCATACTCATGCCAGCAAAGTAGATACCTAGAGATTTTTATCTGTTTGCATGCATCAACCGGTGCCTGTGCCTACCTATAAATAGCATCACCTGCTGCCTCATCTAGACACCAATTTGCTTTTGATCTTTCTTTCCATTTACATAGCTAGACACAAAGTCACCAATTGCCACTGCAGTTATCGACCCACAACAATGGTGTTAAACTAAGCTGCCCTCAAGGCAGCCGTGGTCGTTGCCGCTCTCGCCGTGCTGGTCATGCCTTCCTTCGGACGCTGCCCGTCGCAAGGGCTGGCGCCACCGGCTGCCGCACCTGTGTACGTGCCTGCATCAGGGCCGACGCCGGAGCCAGCGCCACCAGCTGCCGCGCCTGGGCCTGCGCCTGATTTGCCGGCGCCGGTGCCACTAGCCGACGCGCCCGTGCCCGCATCAGGGCCGACATTTGGGCCGACGTCGGAGCCAGACCATGAAACATGCAGCGAGCTGTGCCTCCCGTTGTGCAAAGGGGTGCAACGGCAACGCTTACGCGGCTGATTGCACCGATTACTGCACACCCCAGTCTGAGCAGGACGACTGTGACATCTGCAAATCGACGGCTCTTATTCCTGAAACTTGCGAGTTCTGGTGCAACAACGACTGCGCCGCCACCTGTATCAACACTTAGTAGAAATGGATGGGGGCATGTGTGTTGCATGGTCAACGTCTATTGAATTGATGCACTAGCCAATTATCCCAAAAGTCCGAACTGATGGAAAGGGCTAGGTAATATAATTTAACACTCCCCCTCACGTCTAGGCTGGTAATCGGTAAGACCATAGACGTGGGGTAGATGGGAGGCCGTAACTATTTTTAATTAAATAGTGCGGAAGTCGGGGCTTGAACTTGAGACCTCCTGGCTCTGATACCATATTGAATTGATGCACTAGCCAATTATCCCAAAAGTCCGAACTGATGGAAAGGGCTAGGTAATATAATTTAACAACGTCAACGTGTCAGCTCTTTCTTTATGTCAAAAGGCCAAACGTGTATGTCTGCATTTCCCGTCTAAATCTGTGATATATTGCTAATTTGCTATGTGTTCTCCTAGCTGATAAAAACGAAATTATCAGTTTCCTTAAACCTCCTCTTTCTTTATCAACTACCAATATAGGGAACACAAAAAGGGTTAGCGGAATGGAGTGATGAAGGTTATGATTAGGTAAACACGCCGGTCAACCATGATTCACCACCTCTCTCACAGTAAGTGTGAGACTAAGATCTATGTATCTTGCAAAACAAATTTTTAAGTGGTTAACAAGTGGAGGGATTTTATTTTTAGCTGATGTTCTTAGTGTTGTTGCTTCGCGGAGGAGCATGGTAGCTTTTTTTTGTTTTTGCGGAGGAGCATGGTAGCTGCTGCTCCTTGTTGTTCATCCCCAGTGCCAATTCGATGGCTCATCGTCGTCGTCCTCCTGCTGACACTTTTCGGGATGAAGGCGGCCATAAGAAGAATCTACACTATACACATATAAAAACAATTC
Organism: Poa pratensis; assembly: GCA_947311845.1. Lineage (NCBI taxonomy): Eukaryota > Viridiplantae > Streptophyta > Magnoliopsida > Poales > Poaceae > Poa > Poa pratensis. Next base: position 163,176,338 of record CAMZMU010000063.1, read on the forward strand.
TTGTAGTGTTGATGTGTTCATTCCTCTCGTTGCAAGTCCAAAGAGGATGTTTGACAAGGCTCCTGACCCAAAACTCTTCTTAGTTCACCGAAAACGATGACCAAGACCACAAAGATAATGAATACATCAGTGCGCATCAAAAGGAGGAGGACTAGCTCTTGATAACCCACAAGTATAGGGGATCGCGTGTAGCCTTTTCGATAAGTAAGAGTGTCGAACCCAACGAGGAGCTAAAGGTAGGATAAGTATTCTCTCAAGTTCTATCAACCACTGATACAACTCTACGCACACTAAACGTTTATTATCTAGGAAATAAAACTACGGTAGCAATACGGGTATGAGAGGTAGTTTTGCAAGATAATAAATACAAGAAAGTAAATGTTAGTGCTGCAGCAATAAAATACACTAAGTAACCATATACTAACAGTACCATGAGTGTGGAAAAGTGGTGGTAATTGTGGTGGCTTTGTCCAAGATTAATTAGTGAAGGTACTTGGTTCATTGTCTTCGATGCAGTTTTCTATGTGGGAGAGGCTAAATATACATGCACTCCACTACTTGGGATTACAAGTACTATATGATTGGATTGTTAGCAAGCATCCGCAAATACTAACAATGCATTAAGGTTTCCCCAACCATAGCCTTAAGTTCAAGGTCCTCTTACTCCCATACGTGCAACTAATCGGTTCGCGTTCTCAGGTTTCTGTCACTCCGGCAGAACTTCCCCCGCTTCGTTACAAATACTACCAACCCTAGGGTGTTTGATCCATGCGCGCACAAGTATAATGGACACCAAAGGACAGCACCATATAGACATACAACTCTAATGAACCTCATGCATTCAATTCAATCAAAAGACAAATAAACTACGGAAACATGATGTAAATCATAGGATAAATATTATAGCATCAAACACCATGTTTACATAGGACGGTACAGAGGTTTGTGGGAGGATGAACCACTGAATACAAGGAGGAGATGGTGATGGAGATGGCGGTGAAGACGGCGGAGAGGGGCAGCGCGGCGGCGCAGGGCGGCGGCGGCGCCGGCGGTGCGGGGAACTCCTTTCCCCGCCGCCGGCAAGCTTGGGGAGCGCCGCCCCTTAGCCTCCCTCCTTCATGGCTTCTTGGGAGCCCTCCCCCATGGAGATGGGATCCATGGGGGAGGCAAAAACGTGGCTTTTGGTGGCTGAAATTCGTGGGTGGAGGAGTCCTCCACGAATTAGGTTTCCTCCCTTTATATATCTTCTCGGATTTCCGTCACCCCTTTTAGGGTTCCACCAAAACGGGCCTACAGGCCGCGTCCGAACTCCGATTGGGCTGATCTCGGGCTTAAAATCTTCGTATGGAAAATTGTGACAACTTTCGTAACAGCCAGGTCTCCATTTGACGTCATCTTCGAGGGTCAAACTGGCAATCTTCGTAAAAAGTTCTCAGACAGATTTCAGGAAAGTCCCAATTCGACTCCAACAAGGTTTCCTCTTGTATTCTTGATAATTTCTACACATCAAAGAGTAAAACAAGAACATTGTGCACTTTTGCAACTATTAGTAGGTTAGTCCAAATAAATAATAAACTTAATATAAAACAAGTGCTAAAAGCATAAAAATGGCATGAAACAATCAAAAATTATAGATACGTTTTGGACGTATCAACATCCCCAAGCTTAATTCCTGCTCGTCCTCGAGTAGGTAAATGATAACAAAATAATTTTTGATTGTAAATGCTATGATCAGGTCTTTAACAATTGCATGATGTATGGATAATAAAACTTAGCAATCATGTTTCCTAATGAAAAGTATCAACGAACTAAGAGCTTATAACATGAAATTTATAAACATCAACAAGATTGTAATGACCATAATAAAGCATGATAGAGTGGTATCTCGCTTGCCCTTAATTGTGGAGCAAAACATAAATGCCAAGGCACCTCTGAAGTTCAAGTGAAGACTAGATATAGAGATATCAAAGATAAAAGCATCATGTTATACCTCAATTAATCGTATTCTGGGACAAGCACATTACACTAAGAACGACAGCTATGCTCTCGAAGAAGTGCTCAAAGAAAGGATGGTGACTCAACATAAAAATAAAAGATTGGCCCTTCGCAGAGGGAAGCAGGGATTAACACGTGCTAGAGCTTTTTGTTTTAAAAACAGAGGTAAAAATGTTTTGAGAGGTGTTTGTTAATTGTCAACGAATGGTAGCGGGTGAGAACAGTATTCTACCTGTCAAACGGACTTTTAAGAGCGGCTCCCATGAAGGACGTTATTTCTACCAGCAAGGCAGATCATCCCTCTTTCTCTTTGGTTTACACACATTCAGGTATTTCACTGTTTGTCATTGCTTACTGATGAATCAGGGCAAAAGTGTGAAGAGAATTAATTGGTTAAAGTTGTAATTAATTGGGACTGGGCACCCCGTTGCCAGCTCTTTTTGCAAGTTATTGGATAAGCGGATGTATATGCCACTAGTCCAGGTGTAAAAGTCCATTTGACAAATAGAATAAAGAATAACCACACTAATTCCTCATGAGCTAGTAAACATTGACACAAAAAGAGAAATATTTTGAAGGTTTTAAAGGTAGCACATGCAAATTTACTTGGAATGGCTTGAAATACCATGCATAGGAATTTTTTGGTGGACTCTTTGGGATAACTTGGTTTTAAGGATTTGGATGCACGAGCAGCATTCCCGCTCAGTACAAGTGAAGGCTAGCAATAGACTGGGAAGCGACAACCACGAGAGCGATAACGGTCATAATCATGCTTGCGACAAAATAAAATTAACGGAGGCATAAAAACGATACTAAAACTCTGAGGCAAAATAGATCATCAAGGCTTAATTGACTTTTATTTTTCAGTCATAACATGTGTGAGCATGTGCCAAGTCGATTCAAGTGAATTATTCAGAGGAGGATACCACAATACCATACCATCTTATGAACAGGACAATGCATGTTGATATCAAAATAACATAATATGCACTATTAGCTAGTTGAGACTAACCATAAGAAAACATAAACTACTAAACAGTATTATTCACACATCATTTTTAAGTTTCAACAAGTAATCCATTAACCAAGTAAACATTGAAAACAGAGGATAAATAAAATATGTGACGATCCACTTATTAATGTAACTGGTGTTTGATGCTAAGATAAATAGATAATAAAATACAGCCGCTTCAAGTTTAGTTAAGTTCCTATGTTGCTCAAAAAACAAAGTTTAAAGGTTTGCAAACCGTGGGGTTATTGATGAAGAGGGATGCGGGGACATCCCCAAGCTTATGACTTTGGTAATTCTTCAATATTCCATAGTTTGGTGTTCCTTCATTCTCTGTGAAAAAACTTCAACACAAAAACTTTCCCATTCTTTTCTGCGGTTAGACATTAGTACAATAGATAATATTTCCCAAGTGCTACTATTAAACCAAATAAAATTTTGTTTTTAAGTTACAGAAAGGTTGCTTAAATGGCCAACTTATAAATGAAAGGTAAGAACCATTAAAAATCAAATGAAAACGAAAAGAGGCCACTCTTGCAACAAAAGTCAGAATCTGTCCAGAAAAACAGCAGCTGGAAAACGCAATTTTTAGGTGCACTTAAACATGCCCGAAATTTTAGCCAATTTTTGTACATGCAGAGGATTAGGTGCTACAACATCAGTAATTTTTTCGTGATTTTTAGAGCTTCCAGTAAAATATGAAAAATCGCGCAATAAGCAGTAGATACCGAAAACAGAAAATCACTTTTTACATATGTATCAACTAAGCTAAATGGATAAAACTTGGTACTTTATTTTTGATAAACTAAGAAACCAGAGGCTAAGCAAGACCTAAACATGCTAGCTACAGCAAGGAAAACTCTAAAAAAAACAAAAGTAAAACCCAAATAAAGAACCAAACAAAGAAGCAAAACAAAAGAAAATATTTTTTTTTTTGAATTTATAAGTGAAAGTAAAGAAGCAATCGAAACCAAATAAGGAGCCTAATAAAACTAAAGAAGGTAAAACCAAGACATATAAAAGCAATTATAATACAAGTTAAGACAATACATATCATGTGGACGGGTAATATAGAGTATGAACGAGACAACCTCATGTTAGTTGATGAATAGGGGGATGACTCGGGCATCCCCAAGCTTAGATGATTGTATCTTCTTGAATATGTTCTTGGGATGCACCTACACATCCCCAAGCTTGAGCTCTTGCGTCTTCTTATTCATCTCATATCACCATATTGATTAGATCTTATAAGCTACATCCACATAAAACTTCACAAAACTCATTAGTAGGGTTAGTACTCATTAAATAAAATCCACTCATGTTCAAGCATTGACAAGTTTTATAATTTTTACTCAACATTAGCCACTGTATATACTAAGGTGTTCATGATTTCCGTTGTCCGTCGAAAAACTAATGAAACTAACAACACCAAGTACAATATTGAATAAACAAAGAAATCTGTCAAAACTGAACAGTCCGTAAAGATGGCATTCAACGAGATAGTTAAGTAGCTCAAATCGAAAAACTTTAGTCTAATGAAAGAAAGATAATAATCTCAGGTTTATGCACAAAAATTTTCAAGTCAAAATACTATTCTGAGATTTATCACGATTTTATTTACAGAGAAGCACAAAATCTGTCTAAACAGAACAGTCAGTAAAGATCGAATTTTTCGACCTATCTACGTACCTTAAATCAGAAAAAGTTAGTCTAATGAAAGAAAGCTAATAAGCATCACTTTGCACTCAAGAAATTTCAGATCAAGATCACGTTCTGGTGATTTTAAACATTTAATACGGTGGAGCACAGAAAATCTGTTTCTGGACAGCAAAGTAAAACTATCAACTTTCAATTAACTAAAGACTATAATTAGCATTTTATTTTTATGTACAGAGGTATATACACAATATTTACAATATTTACATGTTTTTAATGAAAAGCTTCCATGGAAAGATTTGTTTTGGTTTCATAGGCATGAACACAAGTGTTCAAGGTCGACCCCCATTTAACCATTACTCATCTTTCCAATCACTTTTCTTTTTGAAAACGTTTTTAGATAACAACTACACCTAATTTTTTTTGTAATTCGCATTCCCTATCCATAGTAAGATAAAGAACAACTTAATACTGAAAATAAAAACTACTTAGAGATAAAGCAAACAAGTGCACACAAGAACATTAACCTACGCTATGGCTCCCCGGCAACGGCGCCAGAAAAGGTCTTGATAACCCACAAGTATAGGGGATCGCGTGTAGCCTTTTCGATAAGTAAGAGTGTCGAACCCAACGAGGAGCTAAAGGTAGGATAAGTATTCTCTCAAGTTCTATCAACCACTGATACAACTCTACGCACACTAAACGTTTGCATTATCTAGAAATAAAACTACGGTAGCAATACGGGTATGAGAGGTAGTTTTGCAAGATAATAAATACAAGAAAGTAAATGTTAGTGCTGCAGCAATAAAATACACTAAGTAACCATATACTAACAGTACCATGAGTGTGGAAAAGTGGTGGTAATTGTGGTGGCTTTGTCCAAGATTAATTAGTGAAGGTACTTGGTTCATTGTCTTCGATGCAGTTTTCTATGTGGGAGAGGCTAAATATACATGCACTCCACTACTTGGGATTACAAGTACTATATGATTGGATTGTTAGAAAGCATCCGCAAATACTAACAATGCATTAAGGTTTCCCCAACCATAGCCTTAAGTTCAAGGTCCTCTTACTCCCATACGTGCAACTAATCGGTTCGCGTTCTCAGGTTTCTGTCACTCCGGCAGAACTTCCCCCGCTTCGTTACAAATACTACCAACCCTAGGGTGTTTGATCCATGCGCGCACAAGTATAATGGACACCAAAGGACAGCACCATATAGACATACAACTCTAATGAACCATGCATTCAATTCAATCAAAAGACAAATAAACTACGGAAACATGATGTAAATCATAGGATAAATATTATAGCATCAAACACCATGTTTACATAGGACGGTACAGAGGTTTGTGGGAGGATGAACCACTGAATACAAGGAGGAGATGGTGATGGAGATGGCGGTGAAGACGGCGGAGAGGGGCAGCGCGGCGGCGCAGGGCGGCGGCGGCGCCGGCGGTGCGGGGAACTCCTTTCCCCGCCGCCGGCAAGCTTGGGGAGCGCCGCCCCTTAGCCTCCCTCCTTCATGGCTTCTTGGGAGCCCTCCCCCATGGAGATGGGATCCATGGGGGAGGCAAAAACGTGGCTTTTGGTGGCTGAAATTCGTGGGTGGAGGAGTCCTCCACGAATTAGGTTTCCTCCCTTTATATATCTTCTCGGATTTCCGTCACCCCCTTTTAGGGTTCCACCAAAACGGGCCTACAGGCCGCGTCCGAACTCCGATTGGGCTGATCTCGGGCTTAAAATCTTCGTATGGAAAATTGTGACAACTTTCGTAACAGCCAGGTCTCCATTTGACGTCATCTTCGAGGGTCAAACTGGCAAACTTCGTAAAAAGTTCTCAGACAGATTTCAGGAAAGTCCCAATTCGACTCCAACAAGGTTTCCTCTTGTCACTACACCATGGACCAAATTTGGAGGCAAAGAATAGCCGGCAAAAGTCCACTTTTAGAGGCAATTTGACTGCCGGGAGAACTAAACTGCCGGGAAAGATCGGATAAGACAGACAAACAGCCGGCAAAAATAAAGAAGTCCCGGCAATCAACAGCCGGCAATGATCAAAATTTACGGAGGCAGGTGAACTGCCGGCAGAAGTCTGTCCCGGCAGACAAACCTGCCGGCACATGTAGGTCTGGAGGTTACCAAAAGTTTGGCGCGCGTGGAGCAAAAATTTCGAGACTTAACGCGCGGCGCGTGGCGCGGGCGCGGGTGTCCAACTCCAAAGTCGAAACTGACCAGTCCATCGAATCCCTAAATCCTACCACGAAAAAAATCCCCAATCTTCTCCTGGCCGTCTCCCTGAACACTAGCGCCGCCGCACTACACCGAAGCTCTCTCACCGTGCCGCTGCACTCCGCCTCCCTCACTCCGCGCCGCCGCACTCTGCGCCGCCGCGTTGCTGGGACACGCGCCTCACAAGGCGACGCTCCGAGCTGAGGCGAGGTGGAGGAGAGATCCGGCGCGGGCGCCACCGCGGGCCACGAGAGATCTGGCGGATCCGGTGCCGAGAGCTCTCTGCTTCCTTTTGAAGCTCTGCAGCGAGGAGGAGGAGGAGGAGGAGGGCAGGAACAAGCATGGAGAAGGGGATGGATCCGGTGCTGCTATACATCATCATCGGGAGGCTGCTGGGGGTGAAGACCCACTTGCCGGGGAAGAACGCGCAGCTGTCCTAGTCGGAGATCAAGAATCTCTGCGCCGCCTCCAAGGAGATCTTCCTCTCGCACCTCCTGGAGCTCGAGGCCCCCATCAAAATCTACGGTAACAATCTCCTTCGATTAATCCGTTTGTCTTTCGGTGATGGCCGCCGTCTCGGTTATCGATTCCGCTGGTCAACGCATAGTAGGTGGCTGGTTTTGTGGATTTTTTAGGTGGTGCTAGACTCGATCTATTGATTGATGAGCCAGCTGGTTTTGTGGAGGAGTAGAGATTTATTATCGTCTGTGATAGCTGTTCCTACGTCCTGATGATCATATAATCAGGATGGAAACTCTATTTGAACCTTCGTTAGACTGTATAGAGTTGTTCTTGAAACGATGGCCATGTTCTATATTTGGTGAATAATTTGCAAGGTTTTGATGGAATATGTACAGAGACACTGATCCATTGTTGGTTAGTCATTGTAGAATTAGTAGGGTTTATGATAAACTGTAGGGTGGAGAATTAGGATCCCTCGCCCTGTATATAAGATTATTGGATGGTTAGTTTTTCATGTAAGTTATTGTCATTCAGTTTAAGATGAACAAGTGATATAATTAAAGTTTCAACTTCCTTGCAAACCACAATTTGCCATGGTTGTGTCGTGTAGGTCTATATGCCATTTTAGTTACTCCAGGGAGTAGCTTTATATAGTGGGGTGACACTATTTCACACTCCAAATACTGGAGTAGCTTTATATAGTGGTATAACTCCAGGAGTAGTAGAGTACAATCTCCCAGGTATAATATTGATCTTCTGTAAGTTTGTTTCCTTCTGAATGTGAATGTTAATTCAGAAAACCTTGAGCAGATTGAAGTAAATATTGGAGAATCTGAATGTTCAATTTTTCAGGAAGGAGTAGATAATGTACTGACATAAACCGCTAGAGCTGCAAAATAAGATTGCTCCCTGTTTCTTTATGCAGTAGTTTACCACAAACATCTTGTACTCCCTCTGATCCGAAATTAGTGTCGCCAATCAGTATACGTTTTGTACTAAGCTAGTAATGTTTTTGCGGACCGGAGGGTAGTTTACACCAAAAATCTTGCAGTAGTTTGCAACTTTGACTATTGTGCAACTTTGCAGAACCTATTGCATGAGGAACCATATAAAGTACTCAAACTTTCAGAGTTCTCGAACTTCCTTGGAGGTTGGAGCTGCGAAGCATTTCAATTTATTTCAGGTGAATAACTTGCACTGTGCTATTTACTCATGCTTTGTTTCAAGTTCAAATCATGTCTCCGTGGTGCAAATTATAATTCCAATTCTTATGTTAGTCGATCTTCAAAAAATCACTCTAATTAGTGTACTGTACTGACATTAGCTAGCACGGGACATGATCATAACAAACAGAGCCGCTGCCCTACATGATCTTCAAAAGGTACGGTTTTGTCAACTGATTGGAAGAAGGCAGGAGGGGCTCGGGAGCTTGGTACTGAATGTTGTGAAGTTGTCATCTGCCTCGTCCTATTGGGAATGTTGCCACCGTTGGACAAGCTCAAGGAAGAACAATTGCCTGGCTGTATAAGCATGTAGGATTATATTTCTTTAGTTCCTTTCTTTGCTGCAATGGTTAAGTCAAGTTTCTTACCAACATTTACTTTATATGCAGATGGGGGTGCAGAAATCCATGACAAAGCAAGCCTCACCTCCACAAGAAGAATGAGAGAGGTAAGAATTGATAGATGAATATCCTGGATCGAATGTGCAGAGTTACCTTTTTACCTTCTTTACCTGCTTCCTGTTAAACATTGGCAATGCAGCTTACAAGTCTCTTTCCTGACAAAGTTATTGTCGCACATATTCTTCCTTTGATAGAACGGAAGATCTAATTATTTCCTATCATTTTTGCAAATTACTTGCTTCAAGCATCTGTTAGTAGTGCTAGTTTAGATTTTCAGTTGCAATAAAGAAATGCATCATACCCTACTTGCCAAAATTACCAGGTTAGTTCATTTTTCAGTAGTGCTACTCTTAGTATACTAGTAATTAAAAATCTATAGCAGCACCCGTTAGTTCATGCATGAGAATAGCTACATGTAGTTAGATGGTGAGCTCCATGCACTCGTTAGTTCTTGATACTGGGACATTCCAGGAGGTGAATATAATACTTGTGCACGTGCTAGCCGAGTCTTAGAAATTAAAAGAACTCACGTCCTGGCTTTGCTCATGTGTTTGTTGTTAAGCTTATATATTAAGCAGAAACCATGAGCTATACTTGGTACATTGATCTGTTGATCTTAGATACAACCCAAGCTGGCAACAAAACTGAACATGTTTTTCATTTCAGTTATAGTAGTGTTAATAGATGATCTAGAGTTCCCTCCCTTCACTTCATATATCCAGCTTGTTATGATCAACCTTTTTAATGCATTCAAACCTGCTACTGCTTCAGCCATTTCGGCATCAGGATATGTGTTTGTGAAGTATTGGTAATGTACATGTTCTCTATCTGAATCTTGCGCTTGGTGTGGTGCAGGGGCTGCTGGGCTATGTGCCTCTGGCTGCTTGGGTCTGTAGTGACTGTGGCCTATGTACCGCTGGAGTAACTCGAGGGGATGCAGAGCTCCTTTTAACCTCCAGAATGAGTACTTGCTAGATATATGCTATATATGTATATGCTCTTTTGTTCACTTCGATGAAGAGTATTACTTTAGATTTTAGAACCATGTATCGTGTCAATGATCAATTGTTGATCAAGTGCTTTTATTTTGAATTTGACTCGATCTTTTGTATCGTAGATATGAACCATGTATCCTTTCAATGATCACTTGTGAAAGAATTGAATGAATCATGTGAATGTACACTTGTGGAAGAGATGCATCATCTTGTGTCACAATCTGTCTATAATGTATGTGATTGAACTGTTAATGTGCACGCAAGAACTGTAAAATGCTGAAAAATCATATTTTAGGGCCATCTAGCAACCGGCAATAGTCCTAACAGCCGGCACAACTCTTTGCCGCAGTCCAGCTTGCCTGCCGGGAAAGAAGCAAGACTGCCGGCACAAGTGGAGCTAGGAGGGCAGGAAAACTGCCGGGAAAAGTAAACAGCCGGCAAAGGTCTTTGCCGGCAGGGTTATAGCGGGCAGGTCTATCTGCCGGGAAAAAACCTTTGCCGGCTGTTTAACTGCCCTGTAAAGTGACATTTCCCGGCAGATAATGTGCCTCCACATCTGGTCCATGGTGTAGTGTGTATTCTTGATAATTTCTACACATCAAAGAGTAAAACAAGAACATTGTGCACTTTTGCAACTATTAGTAGGTTAGTCCAAATAAATAATAAACTTAATATAAAACAAGTGCTAAAAGCATAAAAATGGCATGAAACAATCAAAAATTATAGATACGTTTTGGACGTATCAGCTCTCTCTAGTTAGTAATATGTTCTTTGCTAATCTACCTTATTAGTAATAAGTTCATTGAACACAACAATTTGCTAATTTAGCTTGTTAGTAATATGTTAGGTGAACTCGACAATTTGCTGCTCTCCTGCCAGACATTTGTGTCACCGCTGGTGCATGATGATGTGGACAGGAGGATCCAAGATTGTGGTGGCACGCGTGAAGAGGGGAGGAGATGTGCGACTAAGGTTTGGCCAGTAAAGTGGGAAAGAAATCCTATACGAAAGGGGCCGTAAGGGGCCCCTCGAGTGGAGCGCCGGTCAGTCTGGGTGACGCCTTTCCCGCCACATATGGCCTGTACGGAGGACACCGTCGGTGCAAATTTTCAATGGGGATCATGTCCGGACTATCCGCTTAGGCATATGGGAAAATAAGGGGGTTCCCTATACAACGCTTATAGCATCGTCTGCACGCACAAACGCATATACCCCCTGTGTTATCACAGGTGGGCCTGGCCCATTTACTACGCCTAGAACCAAGTAAAATTGGTTCGCTTTTCAAATGTAAACCATTTTCAAAAAATGAACATTTTTCAAATCTGAACCAAAATGTTATCACACCTTACTGGGCCTGGCCCATTTACTATGCCCAGAACCAAGCAAAATTGGTTCGTTTTTCAAATGTGAACCATTTTCAGAATTGAACATTTTTCAAATCTGAACCATTTTAAAAATTGGAAAATATGAATCATTTAAAAAATGAATAAAATTTAAAATATGAACCATTTTTTCAAAAATGAACTAATTTCAAAAAATTGAACCATTTTAAAAATGAAACGTTTAAAAAATGAACCATTTTAAAAAGTGAACATTTTGGGCTTTGTCTTGGGCCTTCAGTTCGGCAGGCCAGGCCTCAGTTCTGTTCTGCAGTGTAGGGAAGCCTGGCCCCGTGTGGGTTTCTTCACTATCTCGTCGCTTACCTGGGACGCCGCCGCCTCCGTCCGGCCATGGCCACCCCCCGCCTCACACCTCTCTCCCGCGCCCGTCGAACCGACTAGACGAGAGTGGAGGCGTCGGGGATGAGGAGATCGCATCGCACCGCTTGGAGCACGATGATGCCTCGAGGGACACCTCGATTTCACCATCTTCTCAAGGTTAGTTCAGTGCCCAATTCCCCATTCCAGTTCGTCCCCTTGTCGTTCGTTTATTCTAGGGCTCGTTTTAAATTAGTGAAATGATGATGTTTTGCATTTAATTCTATTTTCGGTTTCGGGTTGTATCAGGTCGATTGAGATTGCTAGGTAGATTCGGGTCAAGTATCTAATTCAGTCGTATCATCACTTACAAATTAGCCCGTGGTTGGCTTCCAAAACCAAATTAATATATGTGGAAAATTGACCACAGGAATGAGTGACCATAACAACCTTGAAAAGATTTTAGCGTGCATGATTGGGCCGTTTGTTTCATCGCTCCATTGTTGGCAGGACGATACTATGATTTAGTTGGCAAAAGAGGCTCTGGTCTGAAATTAAACTGACCCGAGGAAGAAAAGCATGGTTCTAAAGAAGAAGATCCACTCATATGGTAATAGTTCACCCCAGTTAAGTACACAGTTAAACCACATATTAGGTACCTTGGAGCCTTATCCTCTCCCGCTACAGTAGGGAGCAGGCGTTTTTGGGCGAACCCGAGCTCCTCACCTCGCCGCCGCCGAATCGGCGGTTTCCCCGCCCTCCGCCGGCCGCTTCGGCGGCGGGAGGACGGGGGAACTCCGATTCGCGGTGTGTACATAGTGTAGAGTGGCTTAGGTGTGCAGACGGCGGCGTCGGGAGGGTGGCGGCGCTGCCGGTTTTCTGTTTTGCAGGTGCGGGTCTTCCTCCTCGGCGTCGGTGCTCCGGTGGAGTTCCGAAGTGGATCCGCATCCTTCGTCGCGCTCGCAGCTCTGGGGAGCTGTTGTGGGCGACTTCCCCGCGCCGGAGATCGTCGGCGGCGTCTCCGGTCTTGATGGTTCTGAAGCAGGCCGTGTTGGAGCAAGCTTGTGTTGATGTCGGTGGAGCAGGTTGGAGGCCCTACGGGGTTCGAGTTCCGAAGACTTCCCGTCCGTCTGGGGACATCGGCCGATCCAAGGAGTGTGGCGATGCGGCGGCGGCGCGCCATCGGTGCGATCTATTCTTCGTCGGCGTCAACGCAGTACAGAAGCTGGACTTGGGTGTAATTTCTTCTTTCGTGGAGGTCCTTTCTGTAATAGGCTTGCTGTAATGTTGTCTGTTTCCTCGCAAAAAAAAAGAGTTAAGTACACAGTTTTTTTTCTTTTTAATTATGTGCTCTTGAATAGCTACAGCCTGCAAGTACTATTGATAGCATGCTATTGTTTCTGGCGATTGATACTACCTATAAGTCTATATATCTTTGATAATATTCTAGTTGTCCACTCGGCCTTACCAGAACACGCAGTGCCAATTTTACACGCTCATACGTATGACGTGTGGCATTTATTTTTCCATCACTGGTTCTTTCCCTCTTTGTAGGAAGTACAAAACATATAATTTCTTTTTTTTCTGTTAAGGCTGAGGGTTGGAGCACCATGAAAGCTATTGCTACGATGGAAGGAATGTGAAGTCAGCTTTATATGAACATGGTACACATAAATTATTTCATGATCGTATCCTTTTGGGTACCAATAAAAGTTAAACAAAATTGCATCTATTATCCTCATTTGACCCCAATGAGGCCTTGTTGGTTTTCCCAAATTTAGGAATTTAGCTAAGCAATGTGATACTCCCTCGGGTCGGGTTTATCTGTCCCGCGTGTGTCCCTAGGTCGTCGATTTGACCAACGTAATATAATTTATATAATACAAAAATTATACCATTTGAAAATTTACATGCTTTATTTTCTAACAGTATAAATTTTGTGTTATACATTTCATATTAAATTGGCCAAATTGGTGATCTCGGGACACACGCAGGCCTTATAAACCCGACCGGAGGGAGTATATGTTCTTGGTGGCAATCATAATGAGATGAACTTGTAACTTTCAGAGATTAGGGTAATTTTGTTTGCTTCATTATTCCTTGAAGGATTAGGTTTGCCTATGGTCGTCTTTACACAATCTTTTCTTCACTCATATATTTAGGAGTTCTATTTCAAATAATTGATTGAATCTAGACTGATGCTCACTACGGATACAAGTATGCAGTTGTTTCCTTATCTGTATCACTTGTGCTAGCATCAAGGGATATATGATAATAAGGAATATGCTGCCATGAGCAACTCTGCTGGACGATTGGTGCTGGTGCGCAACATTCATGCCGCTAGGAGCTGACAAAAAACCAGGACATTCAATTCGATTGATCATAGGTAACATATTTTCGGTTGTCCAATTTGAGCAACTCTCTCCCATTTATGAATATCTATCAATATTGCCAATCAGGTTGCGACCGTAATTGCTGGTATGCGTTGTTACCATACTAAAAGTGGAACCTTGTGGCATGTTTGTACAAATATTTTTTCATTCCTTTTCCTTGTGCCTTGCGTACATTTATTATGATTATATTCACGGATGTGGCAAAACAAGCTGAGATCATAGCTGGTACTTTGGCTGTTCAAAGATTAAGATTAGACTGCTAATTTGTGTCACTTTCCTATGCTAACCCTTTCCACATGTGTGATAAGTTGTTCCTGTACTCTGTCATCTTATAATAGATGCATGGATTTGTGAAGACAATTTTTTTTGGGCTAAAGATTGAACTGACCTGTGAAGGTTCCAAATAGAACACATTTTCAAATACACAAATATATGTCATCTTTCATTATAATATCATTAAGCGCTTTTATGGTCTTGTACGCGTTATAACTCACAGCGTATATACAGCAGGTGAAGAGATAAGGATTTGCAATCACTGCCATGAATACATCGTATATATACAGCGTATACGCCAGCTCAGCATGAGGAGCGCAAAGCTGCACCTCAGCTTTTCACCGCTATAAATACTCGACACATATCGAGAACCAGAGATCTATCTGGCTCTCCTCCCACTCCTCCGGTCCTGAAAGGTTTTAGGTGTGGCAATGGCGCCGAAGATCCACCGCATCCGTAGTGAGGAGGAACGTCAGGTGTGCTTCTCCAAGCGCTGGGCTGGGCTGTTCAAGATGGCCAGGGAGCTGGCAATCTTGTGCGGCGTGGAGGTGGCCGCCGTCACCATCTCCCCCGCTGGCAAGGCCCTCTCCTTCGGCCACCCCTCCGTCCTCGAGCGTTTCGCTCCAACTGGGGCAGGGGGCAGAGGAGGAGGCGCCGGCACCGGAGAAGTCAACAGGCAGCTGGAGGAGCTGATTCGTGAGTACAGGGAGCTGAGGGCGCTGCTGGCCACGGAGAAGGCGCGGGGGAAACGCGCGGAGGCTGCCATGGCGAAGGAGTGTGCCGAGGGGAACCCCGTGGCGGTGTGGCTGGAGGCCGACATCCGCGACTTGGGGGTGGAGGAGCTGGAGGCCTACGATGCCGCGCTCGCAGAGATGCACGCAGCAGTGTACCAGGAGGCCTTAAACCGCGCCATGGCGGCCAGGGCCCGCTCCTCCAACAACAAGAACCAGGTGAAAGTGCAACCGCACACCCGCCAGCATGGAGATGATGATGCAGCAGAGTTCAGCTTCCCCGGCCCAAACTGAGAAGAAGTTGAGATCAGTACGAGTTCATTCTTCCCGTTCATTCGTCGCATGTATGCATGGATGGGTGCATATGTGGATGAACGACTCAGATGAACTCGGAAAGAGTAGCTTCGATCGTGTATCCTTGTTTAAGTTTGTTTGTCTCAATTGCTTGCTATTTCCTTAGTCATATGCATCTAGGTGATGATGGTCCATCTATTTGGATGATCAATGCATATGTAATCGTGTAGTTGTTGTGTTCACCCGTTGCGGTGCGTAGGGTCTGGCTGGTGCAAGGCGGCACACTATTGTAACGGCTTGTAATGTGTTGCTCCAAATTATGAAAGTGCAAGCCTTTTTATTTATTTGTCCTATCTAGCAACATAGAAAAGCTACAACAATCAGTTGTGTGAATACTTATTTAAGCATGTTAAGCTGATCAATCCGTAAGATTCTGCACAATGGGTGGATTTTTTTTTTATGAAGATGAAGGTGGCATTTGGTGGGAGATAATAAGAAACATATTCATTGAGGGAGTTTCTTTTCCATTAGGTTGCTGAAAATAATGTACTTAAAATTTACTTGAGGAGCTTCATGGCCGTACAATGTAATTACGATGTTTCTTCCCCTGCGAATTAGTGTTTCCTAATGCTACGAAAGTTGATTGGGACCGTGCCGTAAAGGGTAAAGCTTACAAACACAAATACCAATGCACAAGTGTTTGATTTCCTCTAAATACTATTTTTCTGGATACTATGGGCCACACTGAGGAATGCATTCAGAAATGCTAACAATCATGTTACTCTTAGTTGGTGGAGTTTTAGTGCCAGTTTACACAAGCAACATCATATCTATATGCATCCTTCTTCATTTCTGCAATCCATTTTCACTTATGTGCGCAAGTGAGCGTTCATCTTAACTTTTGTGTGCACATGACTAATTCATTTAAATTTTGTGTGCCGCTGTGTATAAATGTGATCTGCATCCAGTGGGCAGTTACTTCTACATTATTAACTATGTGCATATTAGTACCATCCGCCTTTACTCTGAGAGAAGCTGTACTAAAAATGAATGTGAAATTGGTATTCCTATTTAATTTAACATGTACATACACAAGGTCTCGAAAGTATGCAGTAACCTTTACTATTTGGCATCAACTTCCTCATTTGTCTTTGACACCTGAAGCATCTTCTCAAATGAGTACCAATATCATGTTGTTTTCATCACAAGTATGAAGGCATTTTACTCAATAGAATAGCATTGTCTATTAAACTTTGATGCATTGTCGATTCAAAATACTGTTTGGTGGATATGGAGCAGTGAAGGAGCCTGATGTCTTCTTGATCCAGAAAGAAATCCCTGAGCTTAGCTTGATAACCTCAATGCTGGAACACTGGTAAATAACTAGTCAGCTATACAATGGAAACAAGTGGTAAGTTAACCCTTGGTCTATTTTTTTTGCTCTGTCCATACTCCATGCAAATTAATCATGCCTTTTCACTTCCATTTTCCTTGTTTTATAAAGGCCACATGTTTTTCCTGGATCTTGTCAAAATTTAACCAGGTCCAAGTGTGAGGTAAGTTTTTTTGTCCGTGGCACAATCGATTGCATTTGATGTAAGTAAAACTATATTTTTATCTTGATAAGGTTGATTTGAAATATCTTCAAATGTGCCTCTTGGCTTTTGTTTCTTCCTATTATTTTATTTGACTTGTGCATCCACATATTTTACAGGTACTGCTGCTAAATGGCAGATAAGATTTTGATTCCTCCAAGTGCTCTTCCTCCCAAATTGTGAAGCTGGTCAGCTACCTATGCCTGCATGTGAGAGCTTTTTGGTAGTTTGTCTACGCTGCTAGATGTTAAGTTAACATTAATTGAGTTTGTGGCAACTTTTAGATGCATGCAAGAGCAAGAGCTTATGGTTTTGTATGAATTTGGTTGCTTTTAGACACAGGCTTGCACATGTACAGTTTGGGGCTTGTGTTTATACATGTTGGCGGCTGGTTTGTGAGGCCTGTGTATGTATGATCAATATTCCGTATAATAATTTCAGTGCTATTCAAATAGATTAATACTCCCTACATCCCATTTTAATTGACGTGAAAGAACTACAACAGTACAAAGTCGGTATACAAAAGCCGTCAGTTGAAACGAACAGAGATAGTAGATTGCAGCTAGTCTCTGACCCCAAATTATGTAATCGTAACAACAAAAATATTTTAGAATACTAACTTAATGATACCAACTCTTTATCATATAAGTAAAATATATTCAAATTGATTAATAGTTGGTCAAAGACTTGAGTAGTACAGCTCAAATATAAATCAATATTTATGCAATGGATCGACACGGGTATGTACTTGACCCAATCAGCCAAAATTTTGCAACGTTAATGGTGAAAATCAACTGAAGCATATTAAAACTCCAAATATAAGGAAAAACATACAGCAGGAGATTCTGCAAAACACCTCATTCCTTGAATATTTTAAGGATCTTCGTTAGAACTACCCCTCTGATCTGTAAATTTAACAAAGAGATGTGTTTGGCATCCATATTCTATGAAGGCCTTGCCCATTCCCCCAGCACGCCGCCGCTGTCATTCTCATTCTCCTCCCTCTGCTGGCCACCTCCAGCACGCCACGTCAATTTGCCAAGGTGACGGAATACGGGACGCCGCCACGAGTTGGCGTCCTACTCGCCACTGGACACGCCACCGACCTCCAGCCTTCCTCACCGTAACTCCGTAAGGCGGAGGCCGCCTGGAGCTCCGGCGCGTACAATTCGAGATTCAACGTCCTTATCCAGAATCAGATAAATAATCAACAGGACATTAACATAAATTCTACATCCTGCCCACCTGATACAACTTGGAACGTAATCAAACAGTGAGAAGATGAAGACACGCACAAAAGGTAACCAAAGATCATCTGGCAGGCAAGCTTACTTCAGCGAGCTTGCTTACAAAGATACAGCAAAGCTAAAGAAAAACGAACCACATGGTAAGCACTAATTCATTGAAGCAACCACACTCTGTGTTCATGCCAGGTTGGTTAAGTCTGTCCAGAAATTAGATAACAAACTCCTACAATTTTACTTCCCAGTTGACCTGTGTGTGGTACATGAAGAGTCGATATCCGCATGAAGCATACACAATGGAAGAATCTGCAGCAAACAAGCCTAGATACAATTCTAGATACCTGCGAAGCAAATAAATAAATTATGTCAAACCACTTTGTACTATTCACCCGAGGAAAAGCCGTTAAAGTTACACAACCTCACAGTTTTCTATGATTCAAACTGTAAATATTAGCTTCACCATTGTGATGTCAGCATAGTTGAAACAAATAATGAGTAACAGAAACCAAGATTATCAGCATGTAATTTCTCGTGCAGTGGCACACTTTAGACTTCTACTTATCTACTGCTATCACGCTCGGGTATTTTCGCCATCTTCTCTCAGTGGAAGCTAAGACACTAATGGTTCAAATGCCCTTTCTACAGACGCAAATGATGAACAGTCTAGAGCATTGGAACTATTCTTTATTATCGTGGACAAAGGAGGAGTTCATGGAGAAGAAAAGCAGAAGCATCTGGTTACTATCTCATAGGCACACTTTTTAGAAATGTCAAATGTGCGGGCAAGCTAGTCACTAACTTATAGAATTTAATCATAGAAGCCTAAAGCAAGGGACCACAAAATTAATACTCCCTTTTTCCGACCCCTAAAAAACTCCCTTTGGTCCGCATACACGTCATTCTTATACACTGGACAAATGAAATACAGCACTTTGACCACTGTACTGATGATAACATATTGGTGAAAATAAAAATTGTATCGTGATGCAAGCAGCTTATATATAAATCGAGTCTTATAATTTTGCTCATATCTTCAGTATAAGGCATCAACCGTCTATGGTGGCCAAATTGAAGAAATTAGAATGGACACAAAGCATAGCTACAGCCTACAAAAATTTCATTGTCCAAGTTCTAACCGGTATGTTTATTATCTTGAGAAAAAAACTGCACTGCAGGCCTGCAGCTATAGTGCTATACACTAACAGTATAATGATACACTTCGTGCATATGTCAATAGGTATGGCAACAAGATATTTAGTTCAATTATGACACAATGAATTTTCCATATTGGCTACAAAAGCAGAACTTGTGGCATAAACTAAACCAGACACCACAAGCAAATATTTTTCCAGATCATAGCAATTTCATAAAAACGCACAAGCATTGGGAGAAAACACTAGAGAAGACCATTGCTATATGTTGAAGAGACCATGAAGCAGCAAAATGAATGAACACGCTATTTACCTGCAGCATAGACATTTTCAAATGCATGACGGCAAGAAG
Source organism: Poa pratensis (assembly GCA_947311845.1). Classification (NCBI taxonomy): domain Eukaryota; kingdom Viridiplantae; phylum Streptophyta; class Magnoliopsida; order Poales; family Poaceae; genus Poa; species Poa pratensis. The sequence continues at coordinate 163,196,041 of CAMZMU010000063.1, forward strand.
ATTTGGCAACTGTGAAAAGTTCCTTCGACTGCAGCGAGTCGAGCTGGATCATGAAGAGACCAGTAACTGCCGACAGTAACACCACATTATTTTCCTCAGCGAACCCTCGTATCTTTATGGGACCTCTCTCCTTTTCTGGATACAAGGAAAGTAGTTTATCTAGTTCAATGGTTCTTACCAGAACCCACGAACCAACACCGTCATAATCTGTGTTCCTCTTCCATAATTGGGCACGGAGAAGAACCTCTGACACAAAGAGGAAACCAAGACCACCACCATCTGCCCGCATAACCGTTAATTCCTTGTCCTCTGCAGACATACCCGTTGGCACTTGTATCACGGCTAGGCTCTGCCTCTCCAAATCAAGCTTGAGAATTCCAGCATAATTCCCAACAAGAGTCCAGTAAATGAAATCTCCAACAAGCACGGCAGGCATGGGAGACAGAGCAATGTGTGGGGGAAAGACCATATTAGCAAGGGGTAAAAGCAGTGTTGAGAAGAGATTACCCCATAGGCCACTCTGTGAGGAGTAAATGCAGGCGCGCACTCGCCTAGGCAGTTCATCGCAACCACCCGGCACTACAATGACCACCTGGAAGTGGCCGGCAGTGCGAAGCACTGCCCCGTTGGAAGGCGCCTCCGCATCAACCCACCAGGGAAGGGCGATGAGGTGCTGGTCCCCGGTGACGGGGTCCCAAACCAGGAGGTTTTCCCCATGATATTCCAACATTAGCACGAGGCCATGGCGGCATCCTAGGGAGTTGAATCTATTGCCGTCGCGGCGTTGCAAGGAGAAGCGCCCGCTCGGCACACGATTGGGGGCATCCAGAGACGGATGGAAAGTGTGGCCGGTGTACGGGTAGAAGAAACCGAGGAGGGGAGGGTTGCTGCGGTGGTGGCGGCGGAAGCGGTGGGAGAAGCCGGCGTCGGAGGCAATGCTGCACCAGAGCTTGCAGACGGCGGAGGCGCGCGGGAGGGAGGAGGGCTGCGGGGGAGCCGGAGGAGGATCTCTGAGAGCAGATTGCCATCTTCCAGCGGCGGCGTCACCGGCAAGCTCATCTCGCTCGACGATTGATGTGAGAAGTGAAGTAGCACTGCTGCCCGGGACCTTGACAACAGAGCAGCTACCACATGGTGCCTGGGAACTGGAGACTGCTTCGTCTTGTTCTCCTTTTGCATAGGACCTTCACGCTGTTCACTACAGCCTTTCTCCTCGGCTTACAATGAGGGGGACATCTTCTTGGCCATCTTGCTGCCCATACTCTTGCTCTAATGCTCTTGGCTTGGCATCTCGAGAAAATGTGGAGAACATGCCAATGAATATTCTGGTAGGTGTACATAGGTTACGGTTGTGGTATAAATCTGAAGTTGCAACAGATGGTGGCCATGCTAAGCTAAGCACTCAGGATTTGTGCAAATATCTACATTCATGCCAATGAATATTTTCCGCAAGTGGAGCTACAGGTTTATACCCTCTAAAATTATCATGATCACCATGCCGAGCTGCTACATTCGATCGGAATTGGGCACACAGATAGATTAAATTATCATGCTCACCAACTCACCATGCTAGGCTAAGCACACAGACAGATAGATTGGCATCTGCAGGTTTAATATCCAAGATTATTTTTACACTAGAAAGCTGATACGAACAACTGATGCCATGCTAAGCTGATACGAACAGCTTTCCTGGCTACCGGATCAGGAAAAAAACACGAAAGAGAAACATACTCAGAGAGAGAAACTTGGTGACCACCAAGAATAATCTGAACCGTCGACCAAGAATGTGATTGCATCCGTACCTGTGCTTTGACGACAGCAGATGGGAGAGGAGGATCCAGAGGATGGAGTGGCCCGCACGGGGGAGAGCCGCTACTGGAGAAGGGAGTCGGGCTCCGCGAGCTCTGGCGCTCCCCGGCTGCGAGCGTCGCCCGGTTCCGGCGACCGGCGGGTTGCCCTGCTTCGGCGGCGGGTATGGAGGACTGAGTATCCGTCAGTCCGTCACCGGGGGTCGCATCTTGACGCTGACGCTGAGCGGCCCGTGGTAGAAGCCCAAGAGGAGCCCGTGGTAGATGATACTGATCTTCTTTTCTTTTTCCACGAAATGATCATACTGCTCAAAAACGATCTTTTAAAGAAAACTGTATTCATATTCCGAAAATCCCTTCAATAAACACATAGAAGAAGAAGAAGTTTCTACAAATAATCTAGGATCACCTGTGACTTTGCGTGTCCGGGGGCAAAACACGACTTTCTTGGACCCAAGACCCTATTTTTCCTTCAATGATTTTTCGAAGTCATACACATAGCTCCGCATCCAGTGGTTTAATACGAAGGCGTTCCCGCGTGGCAGAGAGCAAGAAGAGGAGATCTCGATCGATCGAGACAATGGAAGACTGATGATTGATGTTTGGAAGGATAAGCCAGCCAACAATTGGTCGGTACGAAATTGCTTCACATACGACATACTATCTCTCTATAATACTTCCTCCACCTAATGCTAGTTACCCTAGTTCCATCACCCCGTGCCCAAAGTCCGGCCGAAGTAATGGCTGCATGTTGCATCTCATGCTCTGCAAATTTTTAATATGGTGTAATGTTCACCACCCATTTATCTTTTTACCCATGCAAGTCCAAGTACTTAAGAAATGAGTGCTTCCGGTCGCTTGAAGCGAGGGCATAAATGATCCCCTTGAGTTCATCCTTTTCTTTTTTGACGGGGTGTTCATCCATTTTCGATTAACGTTTACGGTTTTTTATAACATGCTCACTCTACACACGCCACATGGGCGTTGCCACACACGACAAAGCCCATGACCCACTACTGAACCTAAATCCAGACCAAGTCAACGCCTTCATCCTATTTGTTGAGAAAAACATACAGCCAAAGTCCATAATTCAAATCTTGCCAGCAGTAGATGAACGGCGAACGACGCCTTAGATTCTCAAAAAAAAAAAAAAGATGAACACGCCTTCTTCACCTTCTGCTCGAGGTGGATAAAACACTTCTGATAAGACCTTAAACTGCGGTATTACGCTTGTCGTTGCCGTAGTCGTCATCCATGAACCGCTTCTAGAACCAGTGCTGCTTCCACACCCTCTGGGTCATCTCCTTGATGGGCACGTTCTTGGTCTCCGGGAGGAAGAAGAGCACGAAAATGGACATGAGGAGCACCCAGGCCAAGAAGAAGATGAAGATGGCGAACTTGAGGTGGCAGAGCATGGAGAGGTAGGCCCGGGCGATGAGGAAGGTGAAGAGCAGGTTAGTGCACACCGCCACGCTCATCCCCGTCGACCTCGTCTCGAGCGGGAACGTCTCGCTGGGGATGAGCCACCCCAGCGGTCCAATGTGTTGGAGTTTATTGTAAGGATACGTATGGACCAGGAGTAGTACTCCTTCTCCTTCGTATTCCCCTTTTCTTCACCTTCATATTCCACTTAAATGCCATCTAGTGGGGGCTTTTCTCACTCCTATAAACACGCAACCGAACCCCCCATCAGGGGTATCGCTTCCACCAACACAATGACCACGCGAACGACGCCACGTAGGTACAGATCGTCACCACCACCAGGATGCCCCACCCGCTGCCCAGGTTGTCCGACTTGTCCGTCACCTTGATCCCCAACACAATGGCGATGACCAGCTGGGACAAGAACATCTGCACGCCGGCCTCCAGCAGCAGCACCCTCCGTCCCACCTTGTCGACGGAGTACACCGAGACGAGCGTGCACAGCACGTTGACGGCGCCCGTGATGACGACAGAGTAGAGCGAGGCGTCGCTCTTGAACCCGAGCGTGTTGAAGAGCACGGGGGCGTAGAACATGATGGCGTTGATCCCGGTGAACTGCTGGAAGATCTGGAGGAGGACGGAGATGACGAGCTGCGGGCGGTTGCGCCGCTGGAGGAGGTTCCGTAATGGGTGTTTCACCTCCTGCGCGATGCGGCTCGCCTCCACGATCTTGTTGAACTCGGGTTCAATGTTGCCCGTGCCACGGATCCTCTTGAGCATGGCCTTGCCCTCGTCCAGACGGCCGCGTTGTTCGGAGTGTCCGTCACGAAGAGCGCGCCCAGGGTGAGGAGCCCCGCCGGGATGCCGGTGCCGTTACGCTCCTGTGATGAGGAGCAGATGTAGGCGCTTGTTCCCGCTCATGGTCCGGCGCAGGTCGTGTCTGTGCAGCTCGGGCTCGACGGCCACCAGCTCATCTGGCGACTGCTCTTTTACTGTTTTACATCGTTTTCCTTTCAAGACGAGCTAGTGCGTAAATTTCAAGTGATGAGTCCAATCCAGTAACTGAAAATTCCCTGAAATGCAATGACTCAAGCCGGACCATGCATGAGGACGATAAATGTACTCTGTACACAGGAACACAACATAAGCTCTCGTCAACTCTGTTTACTGCTTCATGGATTTTTACCTAGAATAGACCTGGTGAAATAATTTACCGAGTGTTTTCAGCTTTAGATCACATATGTTTCAGTACACAAAATTTACAAGCGAATTACTTTGTACAAGAACTCCAATCTGCAAAAAGATTCAGAACAAATCCAAACCTATCAAGATGCTACACCGAGTATTCCCTAAAACAAAGATGCTCTACCGAGTAGTCTGACAAATTATAGCATGGCTTGACTGCTTGAGCTGATTATTTTGTAATGGATGAAAGGGTTCAGTTACTGAAATACTGAATCTTGTGGAGGAGTATACAGAAGATTTCACCCTAACCCCATTATGACATTTGAAATATGCTACAAACACTTTGCGCATCAATTAACTTTCAAGAGCTAGTCTACCAGAGTGGTGATATTGTTTCCAATCTTACTCTCTTTTTCAATGGTAACTATTTTACACTTAATATCGGCTTCAAGAAAAAAAATAGAAATATTTTTAGCAAATGCAGCAATGGCATTTTGTGGCTAGATTTTCTTCAACAAGTGTCATTTCTGAAGAGAATATACTAATTTGCTTTGTAGTAGCATTTCTTTGCTCAATATCCAGAGCTCATGGGTAGAAACGGAAGAGTTCCTTCTACAGGAGTATATTGCTTCAGTCGACATGAAATTTGCTTGAATGAATGCTAAACTAAGGTTGGCACGTGACTTCTCTCTGTACCACTGCAGTGCATAACTTTTTTACTATGCAAACTTAATCTCTACTGTGTTAACCGTTAAGCATAACTGAACAGAATATGATCAAAACGGATAGAGTGAGGAAACAACACCTAGACACAAAGATGTCAACAAACATCATCAGGCAGACAACCTTGCTTTGACGTGCTTTGTTGGGAAACATAGAGCAAATGAACCACAATGAAAGTACTAATTGATCGAACCAAGTCACTGTGTCCTCATCATTCTTCATCATGCTAGTTGGCTAACTCTGAACAGAAACTAGGTAATACCAAGAAGTTGCCAAAATTAAACCATTAACACCTACGAGTCCACTTCCCAGTTGACCCACGTGCGCAATGTAGATGGTTGATCTCCTCGTGAAGTTTCAAAATGCAAAAACCCACATCAAACAAGTCCAGTCCTGCACCTCAACAACCGGAATGAAGTTCTATATACCTGTGGAGCAATAATGTCATTAGTCAAACCAATTGGTGATCTGCATTCATGGAAAACCCATTGAAGTTATACAATCTCACAATGTTTTTATGATTCAAACAGTAAACAATATATCTTAAACATTGTGGAAAATTCACACAAAACTTGAAAGTTGAATCATCTCACCATTATTCGGAAAAACAAGCAATATAAATAGAAGAATTGCAATCGGTAATTTCTAGTGCAGAGAAAATTGCTTTAAGCTTTAAACAGAGAAATTGCAATCGGCACACTTCCAACTTCTCGAGTATTTTGCCATCTGTTACCAGTTGTTCAAATACCTCATATGCACGCAAATGCTTAACCACATCTAGCTTACCAATCATTAGAAATATTCTCCATGCTCACGGCCATATTTGTTTAATATACGAGCTAGCTAATCACTAACAATTCAAATATAATCGAATTAATGCTCTAGAATCCTCAAGTAAGGAATCCTAAGTACATCATCTTACTAATTAATGTTTTCTCCATTCCTTCAGAACAAAATAGCTATCATTTTTCTAAATGATGCATCGCTTCTAATGAAAATATGTAGTAAAAAGAAAAATTATAATCGTAACTAAAGCAGTTTTATGATTAATCTATTCTTGACTCAATTTTGAAAATATAGGTGATCATGACTATCAACAGAGGTGATGGTGACTATCCAAATTTAAAATAATACAGCCTGAAAATATAAATTAACTCAATTTTGTTTTTGAACAAATTGACTTGGCACTCACATCAGGAATCCCCTACAAGTGATAAAATGAAATGTTTTGCATAAACTAAACCAAGTAATTGTTATGGATTTAAGATTATTAGCAATATCAGCAGAGGTAGGAATACTGAATAACAAGCTTTAAGCTTCCAAATGTACATATTGATTCATATATTTGACATTTTAGTTGGTTCAAGCTAATATTCCATGTAGTTGTCTTCAATTTCCAATTTCCATGTAGTTCAAGCTAATACGATACTACTCATTCCATCAACCAATTTTCCGAAATACAACCTGGTATTGTTATAACCGCAGTGTAAAGGCATGGTATTACCTGGAGCATAGACACTTTCAAATGGGTGATAGTAAGACCCCCTGTTGGGTTTAGAAATTTTCTTGAACTGCCACGACTCGAGCTGAACCGTGAAATGGCCGATATTTGTATAAAGGAACACCATACTATTGGACTCAGCCAACCCTAATACTAGGCACGGTCTATCATCCTCTGAATTCAGGGAAAGAAGCTTGTTGAGTTCAACGGTTCTTCCCAACACCCATGAAGCAGCAACACCGTCACAACCAGTATTCCTTTTCCATAATTGGGCAGTAAAACCAGACAAGAAGAGGAAGCCGAGGCCGCCCGCCTCTGTCCGCGTAAGCGTGGAGTCAAAGGGTTCGCAAATTGCAAAATAAACCTCTGGCAGATGTATCACAGCTAGGCTCTGCCTCCCCAAATCAAGATGTAGAACTGCTGGCGAAGTCGCGCTAATCATCCAGTAAAGGGAATCCCCAGCTAGCACAGCGGGCATGACCATGATATACACGAAATCCACGGGCGAGGATGGAACAAGTGTCGAGATAGGACCGCTCCATACGCCCGTCTCCGACGAGTAAACGTAGGCGAGCGCTTGTTTTTTGACCGTGTGTGCTAGCACCACATGGAAGTGGTGGGCGTCTCCAGCGGTGCGAAGAACCGCGCCGTTCATCGGGGACGACGTGACCGTGTCGAACCCCGGCGGAACGGCGAGTATGTGCTGGTCGCCGGCGACCGGATCCCACACGACGACCTTCTGCAGCTTTTGGTCGAACAGTAGCATGAGGCCGTGGCGGCATCCGAGGGGCCTGAAGCGCGTGCCGGCGTCCGGGAAGCGGCCGAGCGGGACGCGGTTGGGGGGCTCCATGGTAGGCTGGAACGCGATGCCGTCACCATATTGGCTGAAGAAGCCGAGGAGCGGAGGAGGGTGGTGGCGGCGGAAGCGGCGGATGAAGCGGTGGTCGGAGACGAGGCTGCGCCAGCGCCTGCATACGGCGGATGCGCGCGGGAGGGAGGAGGGCTCCGGGGGGAGGCGGAGGAGGATCTCGGAGAGCAGGTTGTCGTCCTCCAGCGGCGGCGCCGCCGCCGGCGAGCGAGGGCATTGGCGGAGGACGCTCATCTCGCTCTCCATCCTGGACGCTGATGCGGAATTGGGGAGAAGAGTAGTTTCCGCTGGCCCAAAAAATGGTTGAAAAGGTTGATTACATTGAGAAGCCCACGAGGCCGACGTGAAGCCCATGAAAACTAGTAGCACTCGATTTTTTTGGCTCCCGAGGTCCAATTCTTGCTGTTTAAAAGAATTCGAAAACCATACTTTCCGGTTTCAAAAATACTGAAGGCCAAATACGGATGTAGCCAGTAATTTATCCCACAAACATGCCAAAAATTAATTTCAAATACTTTGTACTTTTAGATACATAAAAATGACAAAATTGTAGATCTGAGTATGTGTAATTTCAAGTCTCTAACTTTTATCTGATTTTATCATTTTTGTGTAGCCCATAATATAAAGTATTTGACATTGATATTTCACACGCTCATGGGATAAAATACTGGATATATTAAGTTTGTTTTAAAAAATGAAACTCGTAATATGATTTCTGAATTTTTTTCAAACTATCATAAGCATTGGATCTCAAGAGCCAAACGCACTTTCCGCAAGTCCCTATACTAGAGGAAATTTACAATTCTAAAAAAGAAGGAGATTTGCTTCAACTAAAGCTAAGCTAGGGCCGGCACATGGGATAGACTTTAGGCTCACGGATAGCATGTACCCTGATATATGGGAAAATTTCGAAATCAACATGGTAAAAAAACTAAAATTTATTTAATTAAGCTCAAATATTACAAGTGTTATACTCAAAAAATTTGGCTAGGAAATGCTTCTCACTTACTTCTGGGCCATAAAGAGAATTTTCTGATGAAATTTTAACCAATTTCTTGATTCGGCGGCTTCCAAATTCAAACTGAGATTCATGTCGTCCACCGGCCGGCCGCAGCTGCAATCTCATCCGTCCGTCCCCGATCCGACGGCGGTGGCGGCCTTCTTCGACTTGACGAACCCACCACCATCCCCACCAGTTCAAACGCTCACCAGCTCGACGCATCACCGAACCTTCCGCCGGCGATGTCCAAGGCCGCCGCCGCCGCCGCCGCCGGAGGTGTCCCACCTGGTGGAGCAGCTCCAGCGCCACCACCTCGCCCCCGACGCCTCCCTCCTCTCCACCTCCGCCCACTCCGACCTCCTCCAGGTACGCCCGCCGCACCCGCCACCCACCTCTCTCTTACGTACCGCTGATCCCGTTTCCTGTCCCCACAGGCGCGCGAGGAGGTCGCGGCGGAGCGCGCGCGCTACCTCGAGGCCCTGGTGAGTTTGTTCGCCCCCCCCCCCCCCCCCCCCCCCCCCCCCCCCCCCCCCCCCCCCCGCCCGCCCGCTCGCCGGATCTGGAATTTTGATCGGATCTGATTGCTGCGATGTGGCAGGCGGTGTACGCGGAGGCGATGGCCATGGTGGAGGAGTACCAGCACGCGACCGCCGCGGGCAGCGCCGGCGCCGGCAAGAAGCTCAACTGCTCCCCGCAGGTCCGTTCCATTTCTCTCAGCGTACGCAATGTTCAAGTAAAAAACAAAGTATACAAAATGTTATACAGGTGATTCGTGCATATAAGGGCTAGGAACGATGATTGAACTGGTTAAATAAGTAGGAATGTGTATTGTCCAATGCTCATCCGATCTATGTATTTGGGCGTTAACTCAGAAATTAGATAGCAAATAATGGATCTGGTGGCTGAGCTCACTTTTTCGGGAACGATGCAGGTGTACGAGTCCTTGGAGCACCATTTGGCGGTCGCGGAGGCGGCCCAGAGGTTGAGGCTCCCGCTGCTGTCGCAGGACGGGGAGGTGCACGAGGAGGAGATAGAGAAGCTGAGCACCTTGTCAAGAGCTTCATTTGACAGTACTGTAACCAGTGCCACGCCAAGCTCAGTCTCGACTAGCTACAATAACTACAGCAGCACCACTAGTGCGCTGACTGCTGGTGCTAGTAGTGGTGGTTCGGAGATACTTGAGCCTGGAGCCGGTGGCGTCCCCGATCGTTTTCTTGGAATAACGTCGGATTATCTCTATCAGGTGCAGCAACAGCAGCCAGCCATGACCGTGGTATGTGAAATGATTGAAGCCTTTGCCATCGAAGTTATCCTCTGAACTAGCATTAAACGATTTCAGAATTTATTTAGCTGTTGTATAATTCATGTATGCATGTCCTCGTCGAAATGTGAAACTGTTTAGAGCTTCTTTTTAGTTTTTGCAGTGTCACCCTTTTAGTACAAGTAAAGATAATAGTACATGATTTCCTCAGAAAACTTGACGGTTTGTGACTTAAAACCATCTACCTTTGATCTGGCATTGCAGGACATGGTTGATTATCAGAGAACTGTGGCCAGAGAGATTGAGGCTCGATTAGAAGCCAAGTGTGACGCTTTAACTGATCTTTTTGCTATGGATGAAAGGGGTCAGTTGATGAAATACTGAATCTTAATGATGAGTAGACATCATCTTTGTAATAAATATGTGTCCCCCTTATATTATAACGTTTGAAATATGCTGCAGATTCATCATCCATGAATCAGATTTCGAGTGCCAGGCTTCCAGAATGGTGATTTTCCGCACCTTAGTCTGTCTTGCAGTGATCATTCTCTTACTATTTAGAAAATGCAGCAAGGCCTATGTGCCCAGATTTTCTTCGGCCAAGTGTACTTCTACAGCTCATTTTCCTAACATTTTGCCTAAAAATTAGAGCTTAGTTTTAATAGTTTGGTACAGATACCATCGCTTCTCTGGGGCAAGCTCATAATTTATATAGTTAACTCATTTGCCCCATTGTCCACCTTTCCTTGTTTGGAACTAATGATTAACTGGGAGTTCGTTATAAACACTTACTCATAATTTCCTTTTGTCCTTTGACAGGGTGAAATTAATTATCGAAGAGATAGAAAAGGAAGAGTCCCTTCTACTCGAGGATCTTGCTTCAATGGACAGGAAATTTGCTGAACACTATAATGTGCGTCTGTTATGCTGACAAATTTCTTTAACTTAACTTGGGCAGCTAGTCCACTTTATTTTTATCCAAATTTTGTAAAATCTGTAAAAATACTTGTCTGCTCAAACTTCAAAGGTCCTGGAGCAAATTCTTGCTGTACTTATACAGTTTGTCAAAGACAAGAAGTTGGAACACCAGCACCAATATGTAAGGCTCTCGTGCTCCTTTTACAATATTACTTCATGGGATTAATATTATTTCTTGATGTGTGTTGGCTTTCTCTTGTATGACCTAACAGGATGATGTGAAGAAAACCTGGCTTATTAAAAGATGTCGTACGATGAATGCTAAACTAAGGTTGGTACTTCACTTATGGTACCTGAATCTTTGACTCAAGTGTATGTATATGGTATGTTTGGTCGGTGTCTGAAAGCCAACCGTACTAATTTTTTGATCATAGCCAACTTTTGTGTGCTTGTTTGGATGGTTGCCAATTTCTCTGCATCACCCATTCTAGTTCATTTTTCTGACATTTGCAAAGTCATGGGCAAGCAAAATCTTATCCAAAATAATGGTAGCTAAATATTTGGTATGGAAACTTGGGCTCAAGCATAACATTGCTATAACTTTTCAGTTTTCACTATGGTAAACTAATTTCAACGTGTACTGCGTTAAGCATAAGTGAAAACAATTACATACGCTCTTGCTTGAATAATCATTTCGAACTTTGAAGTCATCTGCCTCTTATGTACTCCTTTTCTCTATAATCGCTGATAGGATCAAAATACTGAATGAACTGCATTTTTGCCTCTCTGTTCTAGCTATCTGGAGCACCATCTCTTGCGTGACACCTACACGAAGGAAACAGTACCTGCATTGCATAGGATCAGGTAAATCCAAATTAATGTATCTTAAAATGATCTGATCACCGATGGAAGCATCACTTATTATTGCAAACATGATTCCTTAAAATGTTTTTTCTTTGAAGTAAGCAACCACCTTACGCTATTTATTGTTTATTGCAGGAAGTATCTTGTGGAGGCAACGAAAGAAGCATCCAATTCCTATAATGAAGCGGTATGATACGTCACCTTACTTGCTCTGTATTTTTCTTTCAAATGTTTGGTACTTGGTAGCAAACATCATTTGTCAATGAAGCCCTTCATTTTAATCCAATATCACTTGAAAGGTTGAACTATGGTTGTTTTCGACTTAGACTTGCAGCAGTCGTATTGGGCGGTCGTTGGCACTGATATAGTACCTGGTTAAAATCTAGCAAGTCTTGTGTGCCTTCTGATTTAACTTGTTTAGTCATGTGGGTGATACCTTAATCGCGTGATTCATGCTATTCATTGTTTACACACATTCAGTTAATTTTGACATGAGCTCACAAAGCTTAGTGAATCACAGGAGGCAATATTAGCAGCCACTAATAATATGTCAGAGGTGCTTAGTAGTCAAGTAATATTGAACAGTATCCAACTGTCCATCCTGCAGAAATTGAATGGTGTGTAGCTTTATAATCTCTGCCAAGGCAAGCGTTGCGCATCTACATCTTGTAATGCCAGGCGATTAGTTGATGTTCTAATGATTAACTGGGAGTTCGTTATAAACACTTACTCATAATTTCCTTTTGTCCTTTGACAGGGTGAAATTAATTATCGAAGAGATAGAAAAGGAAGAGTCCCTTCTACTCGAGGATCTTGCTTCAATGGACAGGAAATTTGCTGAACACTATAATGTGCGTCTGTTATGCTGACAAATTTCTTTAACTTAACTTGGGCAGCTAGTCCACTTTATTTTTATCCAAATTTTGTAAAATCTGTAAAAATACTTATGTCTGCTCAAACTTCAAAGGTCCTGGAGCAAATTCTTGCTGTACTTATACAGTTTGTCAAAGACAAGAAGTTGGAACACCAGCACCAATATGTAAGGCTCTCGTGCTCCTTTTACAATATTACTTCATGGGATTAATATTATTTCTTGATGTGTGTTGGCTTTCTCTTGTATGACCTAACAGGATGATGTGAAGAAAACCTGGCTTATTAAAAGATGTCGTACGATGAATGCTAAACTAAGGTTGGTACTTCACTTATGGTACCTGAATCTTTGACTCAAGTGTATGTATATGGTATGTTTGGTCGGTGTCTGAAAGCCAACCGTACTAATTTTTTGATCATAGCCAACTTTTGTGTGCTTGTTTGGATGGTTGCCAATTTCTCTGCATCACCCATTCTAGTTCATTTTTCTGACATTTGCAAAGTCATGGGCAAGCAAAATCTTATCCAAAATAATGGTAGCTAAATATTTGGTATGGAAACTTGGGCTCAAGCATAACATTGCTATAACTTTTCAGTTTTCACTATGGTAAACTAATTTCAACGTGTACTGCGTTAAGCATAAGTGAAAACAATTACATACGCTCTTGCTTGAATAATCATTTCGAACTTTGAAGTCATCTGCCTCTTATGTACTCCTTTTCTCTATAATCGCTGATAGGATCAAAATACTGAATGAACTGCATTTTTGCCTCTCTGTTCTAGCTATCTGGAGCACCATCTCTTGCGTGACACCTACACGAAGGAAACAGTACCTGCATTGCATAGGATCAGGTAAATCCAAATTAATGTATCTTAAAATGATCTGATCACCGATGGAAGCATCACTTATTATTGCAAACATGATTCCTTAAAATGTTTTTTCTTTGAAGTAAGCAACCACCTTACGCTATTTATTGTTTATTGCAGGAAGTATCTTGTGGAGGCAACGAAAGAAGCATCCAATTCCTATAATGAAGCGGTATGATACGTCACCTTACTTGCTCTGTATTTTTCTTTCAAATGTTTGGTACTTGGTAGCAAACATCATTTGTCAATGAAGCCCTTCATTTTAATCCAATATCACTTGAAAGGTTGAACTATGGTTGTTTTCGACTTAGACTTGCAGCAGTCGTATTGGGCGGTCGTTGGCACTGATATAGTACCTGGTTAAAATCTAGCAAGTCTTGTGTGCCTTCTGATTTAACTTGTTTAGTCATGTGGGTGATACCTTAATCGCGTGATTCATGCTATTCATTGTTTACACACATTCAGTTAATTTTGACATGAGCTCACAAAGCTTAGTGAATCACAGGAGGCAATATTAGCAGCCACTAATAATATGTCAGAGGTGCTTAGTAGTCAAGTAATATTGAACAGTATCCAACTGTCCATCCTGCAGAAATTGAATGGTGTGTAGCTTTATAATCTCTGCCAAGGCAAGCGTTGCGCATCTACATCCTGTAATGCCAGGCGATTAGTTGATGTTCATTTAGATTCTGACAAGTTTAGCTCACCTTAGCCAAGAGCCAGAAATGTCAAAGGCCTAGAGGGTATGCAATTCATCACTTTTGTGTGCTTGTTTGGAAACTGCATGTTTAGAGAAATAAAGAATGCCAGATTGTGTATCCACTTGGTTCAGAGAAGAAGGATTTCCAGAATTTACTCCCGGTCGTCTGATAGTTAGTTTTGGTATTTGATCTCTGTGTCAGGTTTCACGACTCCGTGAATATCAAGGTGTAGATCCGCACTTTGATGTAATCGCGAGGCAGTACCATGAGATAGTAAAGGTAATGCTGCCTCAGTTTATCGCCATTAACATCGATATGTCAACATCTTGATGGATCTTTTGCTAACCTTGTTTGAACCTCCAGAAACTGGAGGGCATGCAGTGGACGATCCACCAGGTTGAAATGGATCTGAAGCCGGCCTCATCGTGATCATGCAGGCATATCAATCCCATTACTCTTGGAGAAAAGGCATCTCATGTTTGTTACCGCTTCCCAGAATGCTCAAAATGCGAGTTCTGTTGAATTTGCTTTTTTGTTGCTCGCGACTGAGTAGACTTTCACCGAAGCGCCCAGCGTGTATATAGGGTGTTGGTGGCTATTTTTTCTTTGTATGTACGTTGTTTTTTCTTTCTACTAGACATAGAGGAATTCTGCATGAATCAAACAGCGTCTGGCCGTTGTGTAATCACTGCCGGCCCTCTATCTGACCACGGTAAAGACTTGAACTCTTCCATTTAGATCCTCGCTGCTCTTCCGGTCATCACAAGTTCCATGAACTGGCCATAGCTTGTTCCTTGAATCATGTTTCTTCAACCATTTAAACCTTTATTTCTTCCTCTTCTAGAGTTTCACAAGTTCCATGAACAGAAAAAGGTTGTACCAGGTTCCATAATCCACACTCTTTCTGCCAACTGAACTTGGTGGCAATTCATGTACGGTCCGTGCTAACCGAAGTGGATCAAGGGTGGTAAAACCGAACCAGTAGCTGCAGAAGCATACCGGAACATTCATAATGAACCCTGATGAAGCCATGCTACATAATTCAGTACTTCACTAATTCCAGATCGCAACATTGTTGTGCACCAAAATACAACATCCTTGTACCAAACCCAGAAAAATATATACAACTAGAACTACATAGATAGGGTAAAACGTCTGAGCCACGTGGAGCTAGTTACTACTACTGAAGATGCATACACAATAGATGTTGTCGATCACCATGGCGCGGTGGCCAGCTCCCGCACAGCTTGGTCCTTCTTCTTCCTCGCGTTCTCCTCCACCATCTGCTCCATCTCCTCATCCATGTCCCTGAGAGTATCCTTGAGGACTGACAACCTCAACTCTAGGTTTCTCACCTTCTTTGCGGCACGAGCCCGCTCCAGATCCAACTTTTCGTACCCCTCGGGCTCCTCCATTGCCGACGAAGGAGCACTGAGGAGGCCAAGGAGGTCGTCGACGCGCTTAATCATGAAGGCCACATCCATGCCCAGGGCTTCGAAGGACTCGAGGGTATTCTTCCACGACGCAAGGTCCTCGAGGGAATCAGGGCAGGAGGCCATGATGCCCTCGGCGATGTTGGCCGTCTCCAGGATCATCCCTGCAGCGAGCATGGGGCTTATCTGCTTCATCAGATGCCTGTGGAGATATGCCTTCCGGGCATAGCAGAGCTCATAGTATATCTTGCGTAGGTGATCAGGGAGTACTCTTCGACCGACGACCGAACCATCGCCGACGACTATCTTGAAGTTTACGAGCCTTTTCACGGCGACGAAACCAATGGTGTCTGGACCGGGAGATCTGATGCCGTTGTCGGTGGATGGTTTGCTGCTGACTCTGGCAACCACCTCCGGCACCTCCTCCTTAGACTTGGTACATCCGTCAGAACTTTCTTTTTCTTCTTTCTCTGCGTTGTAGAACACAAGACGTGATTCAAAAGACTTGGTAACATTACAGAATGAGCATTGATGAAATACTTTGAACTCACTGGATGTGGTGTTTTCCATGGATGTGTCCAGACTCAGGAGACCGAGTGCTCCATCAGTTGTAGTGAACTTGTTGTCTCTTAGTATGTACACCTGAAAAACAGTAGTCAATAGTTAATCCCAGGGAATGGATACAGATCCTACCGTGCATTTGGAAAGAAATTATTATAAAGGGACGATTGAAGCACTCGCCTTGAATGTTGTCGGCCTGACGAGTTGAAATACGAGGGTGTTGCCAACCTTAAGAGCATGCTGTTCCGCGAATCCACGCCATCCACCACTGAGTCCCATCTTGTAAGCTAGGTAATTTGTGTCACATGTCTGCCCTTCCTCATCTTCCAGTACAATTTTAACATCAGTCTTTGGAAGATGCTTTCTGCAAAAAAAGACGGGAGGCCCTGCAAAAGGAACACACAAGTGAAAAGCAGAGGGATTAATCTACTCTTCTATTAGAAAAAAAAAGTAAACTGAATGTAGAAAATAAATCACAAGATTCTTCAGCACTGGACAAACATTCAAACACCTAGTAAATCCAGACTTACCAGCCAAAACCCCTTAACAACATGTGAGTGCAGCATAAGCTTGACTAAGCTTGGACCTTCTGCTGGCAAGTTCTCCTGTACCTTCACAGCTCTTTCCCAAGCAGCGCCTTAACACTATAATTTGTTTGGAGATTCATTACATAAGTCAACACACTTGACAGCTTTTAAATGCAATCTACTCAGGAAAACAACAACAAAGTTGAAGTACCGTGCATATTTCTTACGGACACCATGATCATCATATACCTGTCGAGTCAAAGCTGTGAATAGTTAGTCTGTTTCTCCAATTATAAATTTTGACTCAGTTGTCTAAAGTGAAGCATGTTGAAATTATTAGACGTTGGACCTTACCTCCAGCTCAAAATCACCATCCTTGTCTTTCATGCCCTCGCTACCACTGCTACTGCTCCTGTCAACCAACATCCGTTTCTGCTTTGTCTTGCGCTTGGAACATTTGGAACCGGCTGGCCTCCCTCTCTTCCTCTGTAGCGCAACGAAACAAAGCAGAGCAACTTGTCAGTCTACTTCTTAAATAATATTTTTTTTTTACTCTGCCATCCACAATGCAAAGTGTGACATAGATCAAGATTGGAATATCCAAACTTGTTTTAACAAGTAAGGCCTTACCATTGGCGTCGGTGGCTCATAATCACCACCCTTGTCACCCTTACTATGGCTACTGCTACCGCTGCTGTCAAATAACACCAGCTTCTGCTCAATATTGTTATTGGCAACTTGAAACCTGCCTGCCTCCCTCTTTTCCCCTGAAATTAAAGAACGAACCAAAGCAGAGTAACGAATTCATTATTTTTTTCATATATATGGGTATGCAAATAACAAATAATCTGAATTGTGAATTTTTTGTATGAGCCAAAATCTGACATATATCTTTTGTAGTATTATAAGAAAGGTGCACAAACAACACGACTGCACACAAAAACAAAAGGGAAAAACTATAAGAAACTCTACACAAGATTGCTAATCAAAACAAGAGAAAAGGAAAATAAAGCCAAAAGAAGCAAGAAGAGATACTCTTGACACTATCCAGCCATAGAAGCATGATGAGTTCAGAACTGAAACTGAAAGCTGTGTTTTTTTTTCTAATTTTCCTGGCCAGACTTGTTCCTCTCACACACACAAATACAAGGATGGAATTAGGAGTATCTCTTACTTTATAAGTTTCGGGTGTGCTAGTTTTCTTTGTTCTAGCTTTCTTTGGTCCTTTATATCGCAAGCCTAGGAACTTCTCTTGCTCATTCTCGAAGCTCTTTGGACTCACGGTCACGGTCTGCCATTGGAGGTTAGGTCAATCAGTCGTTGTATGCCTGTACTTTATGAATATTATGATCGATCGAGGTGGCAACGAGGAACTACTACGACAGTACGAAGACATTAATTCTTTCATTACAGGCGATGCTCTGAATGGAGCATATAAAAGAGAACAAAAGCAATATATAGCAGTTACTCTCAAAGGAGGTGTAGGAAGATAGTCATCCACGTCCATAGACTGTTGATGAACAAAAATAGCGCTCTCCTCATCCTGCAGTAACAATTTTGTCTTATTGCCTCACGAGAAGTTCCAATCTACTAGTAGAAGACCAAAAGAAACACATATATAGAATAAACACATCTATGAAATCATAGCCTTATATATAACATATTTTTCTAAGGAACAGTTATAGCCTAATAACATGGAGATTACATGCAGTCATTGTGTGTTTCTACTAGTGGATTCATTACTGATGAGCACTCACGAAAAAACATGATCATATAATTTTCAGTTCGTCAGGGCAGTTCCACATGGTACGCATGACTGAAGATTCAGAAACGAAGTAGAAAAAAAATGCTGACACAAAAGACTACTACTAAAGTGGCAATACAACAATCACAATCAGGACTTGCAATAAAACAGAACACTCCAATAATCTATCTATTCGGAGCTAGGATTTTTAAGATGTTTGATGCATTACCAACCGACAAACCATACACTAAAGATTATTTCATACTTCTACTCGTGCACGATGTATGAGAACATGCATTTGATTCTCTGAAACAGCTCTTGGAAATCAGAAGTGTTTGCACCAGAGAAAAGTGAGATGACATGGTTCCATGGAGGTTTCCCACCGTCGTCTTAAAATTGTTGTCAAGCAAAGAGCGCACCAACGCCATCTTCTGCTGCTCTGTCTTGGTCCTGGCAGGGTGTGAATCGGTTGCCGGCAATTCTCTCTTCCCCTGAAGAACCAATTAGGTATCAATCTATCAGTAATTTTATTACTACTAGTATAGCAATAAGCAGTAGTCACTACTCACTAGTCAGTTCACGGAAGGCTACTAACGAGCAGTTGATAAACAATTGTCTCGTATTTCTACTGGGGTTTGATGTATGAGGACATGCATTTTGATACTCTGCACTAGTTTTGGAAAGCAGAAGCAGCACTGTGAGATGAGATGGGTTCCATGGAGGTTCCTCACCGTGGGGTTGAAATCATCATCGTCGCCGCGGCCAGCGTGTCTGCTGCTGCTGCTGCTGCTGTTGTCGGGCGGAGAGAGGCTGTGATGCACCAATGCCATCTTCTGCCCCATCTTGGTCTTGGCAGACTGCGGCGTCTCTGTCTTCCCCTGAAATTAATTAAGCAGCCAAGGGAGAGGAACTGTTATGCAGAGTAAGTATCAACCAGTAAGTAGTTTTATTACTAAATCACACTAGTATAGCAATGAGACAACTCGATGGCTGTGACAGTCTGCGTTGTACAGCTGTATGGGATGAAACGATGGGGATTTTTTTTCTATGTGCAAGCATCATCAAAGATTAAAAAGAAAAATCAACGGACGAGGACATCGTCTCAAGAACTCCTAGCATAAACCGCCGTTAATTAGAAGGAAAACAAAAACAACTAGACGAATGCTTATATATATATCAGGAGAAGCAAAAAAATTATGAGTGTAACAAATAAACGAGTGAGTGAACGGAGGACGTAGGGAGGCATCATCCACACTAGAGCTGAGTGTTGGAAGAGAGAGGGAACTTGCTGAGATGTGGGGAGGAGGAATAAGGGAATAGACATACAGTGGTACGACCAGTACTAGGATTATATATAAACGGAACGGAACGGAACGGCAGCCGACGGACTGTTGGGTGATTGGCGATATCGACGGGGTTGATTTCTACGAGAGAGAGCA
This sequence comes from Poa pratensis, assembly GCA_947311845.1. Taxonomy (NCBI): domain Eukaryota; kingdom Viridiplantae; phylum Streptophyta; class Magnoliopsida; order Poales; family Poaceae; genus Poa; species Poa pratensis. The sequence continues at coordinate 163,215,733 of CAMZMU010000063.1, forward strand.
AATCGGAGGATTTATTTCCTTGTGCTCACACGCCGTTCCTGGTTTCCCGTTAACTACGCCGCATGCACGCCACCTCCCGCACGTACCTCCACATGCAGCGCGCACACGTTTCCTGCCCCTGTCTTATCCATCGATCCTCACTCCTCAGCGGCTGCCCGGTACCCAAGTCCCAACTACAACACTGGTGTGTTCTGTGTTGTCCCAAAAAAAATACCACCATAACACTGAAAAACAATTCTAGTTCTAGCTCCTGTGAGCCCTAGTGCTCCTATCAAATTCTGAAAAAGGTATACAAGTACATATACATGTTTACAATGTTGTATTACCAATTTGCAGCGACATATCATTCCGTACGTCACCATAAAAAAGACAAATGTGGCAAATCAAATGAGATAAAAAACCACAACACTCAAATTCTCAAAACACTTCTAGTTCTACCTCCTGAGCCCTAGTGCTCCTATTTTACTTTCTTCAGAATCAAATTCTGAAAAAGGTATACAAGTACATATACATGTTTACAATGTAGTACTACCAATTTGCAGCGACATATCATTCCGTGCGTCACCATAAAAAAGACAAATGTGACAAATCAAATGAGTTCTTTTTCACCTTTTTCCGAGTCATAATTTTGTGATTTTTGTGATCAAATCAAATCAATTCCGTGTGGATTTTAGGTCATAAACTAAACTCGTTACAGCGTGACGTCTAGGGCTAAGGGAAGATGCCACCTCAGACTTTGTTATTTTCTTCTACGATGGGTCGTACGACAACCGCTACTCACAAACTCCACTATCATGTTCTCAATCGCATGCAAACCGTGATCGATGACCACATGGTGAGTTCGAACCAATGCTGGTGGTGGCGTGAAGTGTACCTACGCATAACGCGAGCTCGCTGCCAAAGGTTGAGGCACTCACACACACTATCAGCTACGCGTCCATCACCTGTAGTGAAAACGTGTGTGGAGAATAAGATATATGCGCACATTTTTCTCTCCCGTTGTAACGAACGGGCATGATTTAAGATAGAAAAACAGGGCCGAAAAACCCAGAAGATTCAATTACAGCGGTGAGTAACAATTACATACAGGATCTTGAAAAAATAAAAAACTACAACCATACCCTTACAATTTGGTAGTATATAGCTAACAAAATATAAACAAAAATGAATTTCAGATTTCACAATATAACAACTCAACTAAAAATATCTTATAAGCTAGAAGAAATGCATGAATTTATTTTGTTGATTTACCATGACAAATACAAACCATTTGGCAATGTTAATCGTCACCCTGGTGATATGAGGCTCATGTTAGTAGTTCTACGAAAACTTAACTCATGAGATGTGTTGTGTCGTGCATGGGGATACCTTTTCATGAGAATCTAGGGGCACACTTGTGTGATATTGTGAAGTCTACACTCATATATGAATGAAATAGTGTTTCTCTCCGTGAACTTGTTGATAATCTAAAGGTTGAAGTGTTGGAAGGAAACTTGGCAAACGTGGCAAATCACTTATGACGCCATTGTGTAATTAAATGCCCTTTGCCTCCCCAATCGGCTTATAACTTTAATGACCATGTTTGATGGTACTATACCATTTCCAAAAAAAACATTTTTTACAAAGCGAATCAGCCACTCGCTGCTAATTAGTATCCACAACCACGTTAGACGCTTGTGTCGTTCCAGAAACATTAGCTCTTGTCAAAATAGATGTCACTGTGGCTACGAAGAAGTTACCCTGTTTCTAATCAGTCACTGGTTTTTAGCCATATTTATTCCCCGTGCTGGTGCTAACCAAAGCAGCATTAGTCGGTCCATTTTCACTAGTCGTCGACCCGCCATACTTACTCATATCATCTTATGCTCTCTCCTCTCCACCAAGGTAGGAGCTACAAGCAGGTTGGTGGGGTGGGGCAATTGCCCCCCACGTCATAGCCCAATAAAGTTCTGGAATGCAGCATATGCAAATTAGCGTATGGCTTTGTGTGGCACTCGTCATGCGCGTCAAATTCGCCGATCTAGAGTTGTCGTCAGCCTCATGCTGTCCGGGTTCGACGACAATACATTATTTGGAGGGGGAGGGAGGTGGCACGCCTACGTATCCGCGGTCGAAATCACTAGAAAAAGGGAAAAAGAGAGACCTTTGCAAAGGTCACCGTGCACACGCTCTTGTCGTGTTCTCCTTCGCACCGTCCCCCCTACTTATTTATATGTTTGCCAACTATCACGGCGATAAGGAACGTGCATGTGAAGAGAATGAGTGAGAAAGGGATACCCGAGGAATGAGTGAGAAAGGGATATAGCCAACAACGCCATTTTGTGCAGAGGGGGCGGGGTGGGGCGACGACTAGGTATCCGCGGTAAGCTTCCAAATGACTAGATTGGCTTTGGTTGGTGGACCTAACCGTTCAAGGGATGTTGGGCTTGATCCGTTTGTCCCGGGAAGTCTTGGGTGTTAGAGTTTGCATCTAAGATCTCTCTTTACGGAGGTTCAAATTACATATTTGTTATTGGACCACCAGCCTGTTACATCCCAAATGACTGGCCAGAGTAACCATTCTTATGTGCGCTAGCTTCAGCCATACCAGCAGAGGGTACGTGTCGACCAAGTGTTGTTGTGGCGAGGAAGGACCCCCTTTCATCGTGTGCCACAACAATGGTTCAGGCTGACGCAATCGGGACTTCGACACCAGCTACATGTAAAACTTTTCACACCGAAAACATTAACTTTGTTGGCCGTCCCAGCATTCCTGCGACCGACCATTCTAATGATCTCATTCTCAGAGTTAAGTTGCTGTTTGTTGATCACGAATGATATATCTCACGTACGTTCAAAATCTTGATTTGAAATACCTTATATTCTGATATACAAAAAATGATAAAATTTTGTATATTACATGTTTCAAATTGTACGGATAGAGAAGGTAGAATGCGAATGTTAGTGGGTTTTTGAGCCACGCCGAGTCGTACGTTTGTTGGACGTAAAACATCGTACGACAAAGCAATTCCGGTTTTACTTTTTTTGAGAAACACAGTACAACGCAGACGCTTACATACACGCCATACACTCACCCCTATGAACGCGCACACACACACCCTACCCCTATGAGCACCTTCTAGAGACTGAGCCGGCGGTTGGGTCTTGAGATTGACGAAGTCACCACGGACGCCTCGCTGTCGACGGGAACGTCGCCTCCCACTGAAAAATATTCCGCCTAAATGAGAAACACCAGCGTCAAACCTGGGGTTTGAACTCTGGTAGGCTGGGAGTACAACCACCCTCCTAACCATCTCGCCACGGTCAAGATCTCGCAATTCCGGTTTTACAATTTCATAAGATTTACAGATGTCGTTCTTAAAATGGTACTGTCGTCAATGTACTTTCCATTTGGATATGACATCAAAATCAATCGACACCGAGTGGCAGAAGGAGACGTGACAGCGAGCGCCGTTGCTTGTCTGCACTCACCGCGCGATTCTCTCCGCTCCACACGATAAAATCGCGCCATTTTTGTATTCTTCTTCCCGGAGCAGACAGGAAACAGTTCGTTCACGAGAGTGTACCAGCCTCCGCCGTGCTCTGTCCGCAGGTCGCCGCCGGCGCAGGGGCGCGAGATGGAGGGCGCCGTGCTCTGCGCCGCCAACCACGCGCCGCTCACGCCCATCTCCTTCCTCGACCGCTCCGCGCTCGTCTACCCGGACCGCCCCGCCGTCGTCTCGGCCGCCACGCCGCCGCGGACGTGGCGGGAGACCCGGGACCGGTGCCTCCGCCTCGCCGCCGCCCTCGCCGGCCTCGGCGTCCAGCGCCGCGATGTGGTAAGCTTCAGATAACAGCACGCCACTGTGGTTAGTCAACAGAACGAACTCTGTTGCTCACTACCTCATCTGTTGCTATCCGCCTATCCCCATCATCCAAGATGCATTTTTTCCTCCGATCTTTCGATTCTTTCTTTGCGGCCGAATTACTCCTCCGATTCTGTCAAAATCGAATCATCTTAGCTCCCTGCCAAGAACTGATTGATTGGTTGATTCATCGTCCGTGTTCGACAGGTGGCGGTGTTCGCGCAGAACATCCCGGCGATGTGCGAGCTGCACTTCGCGGTGCCGATGGCGGGCGCCGTCATCTGCGCGCTCAACTCGCGCCTCGACGCCGCCATGGCCGCCGTCCTGCTGCGCCACTCGGAGGCCAGGGTCATCTTCGTCGACGCCGCGCTGCTCGCCGTCGCGCAGGAAGCCCTCCGCCTCGTGTCCGCCGCCGGCGCCAGGCCCCCAGTCGCCGTCCTCATCACAGAGCTCCTAGACGACGACGACTCGTCACCACCTCCGTCGGTATCCGGCGCGATTGCGCACGAGTACGAGGCGCTGGTGAGCAGGGGCGGCGGGTCAGAGGAGGAGTTCGCGATGCGGTGGCCGGCGGACGAGAACGAGCCGATCGCGCTCAACTACACGTCGGGGACGACGTCGCGGCCCAAGGGCGTGATCTACAGCCACCGCGGCGCGTACCTCAACAGCCTCGCCTCCGTGCTGCTCGCCGACGTGCCGTCCGTGCCGGTGTACCTGTGGACGGTGCCCATGTTCCACTGCAACGGCTGGTGCATGGCGTGGGGCGTGGCGGCGCAGGGCGGCACCAGCGTCTGCCTGCGCAGGGTCACCGGCGCCGCCATCTTCGACGCCGTGTCGCGCCACGGCGTGACGCACATGGGCGGCGCGCCCACCGTGCTCTCCATGATCGTCAACGCCGCGCCGGAGGACAGGCGGCCGCTGCCGGCCGGGAAGAAGGTGAGCGTGCTGACGGGCGGCGCGCCGCCGCCGCCCACGGTGCTGTTCCGGATGGAGGAGCTCGGGTTCATGGTGATCCACTCGTACGGGCTCACGGAGACGTACGGCCCGGCGACGATCTGCGCGTGGAAGCCCGAGTGGGACGCGCTGCCGGCGGAGGAGCGGGCGGCGATCAAGGCGCGGCAGGGGCTGCACCACCTGGGCCTGGAGGTGGACGTGAAGGACCCGGCGACGATGCGCAGCGTGCCGGCCGACGGGGAGACCATGGGGGAGGTGATGTTCCGCGGCAACACGGTGATGAGCGGGTACTACAAGGACGCGCCCGCCACGGCCGAGGCCCTCGCCGGCGGGTGGTTCCGGTCGGGCGACCTGGCGTTGCGGAACCCCGGGGACGGGTACGTGAAGATCAGGGACCGGTCCAAGGACATCATCATCTCCGGCGGGGAGAACATCAGCACGATCGAGGTGGAGGCGGCGCTGTTCGCGCACCCGGCGGTGGCGGAGGCGGCAGTGGTGGCGCGGCCGGACGAGCACTGGGGGGAGACGCCGTGCGCGTTCGTGGTGGCGAGGGAGGGGGCGGCAGGGAGGCTTGAGCCGGAGGAGGTGATGGCGTTCTGCAGGGGGAGGCTGCCGCGGTACATGGCGCCGAGGACGGTGGTGGTGGTGGAGGAGCTGCCCAAGACGGCCACCGGGAAGGTGCAGAAGTTCGCGCTCCGGGAGAAGGCCAGGGCCATGGGCAGCCTCTCCCGTCCAGCACGAGGAGGAGGAAGAAGCACCAGCAAGCTCTGATCGAGTTACCACTGTCGATCCTGTACTTAATTAGTTTGTTTTCGCTGATCATGTGGTTAATTAACTTGTGCTAGTACATTTTACTTTGTCAGTGAATGATGCTTTGTGTCTCCCTTGAGATCACTCGAAGACAGTGATGATGGCTCCATCTTTCTTGAATAAAAACTGTTCATTTCGCCTAATCGTTGTCATTTCTTTGTTGGACCATCGCCAACCATCGTCATTTTTTAAGCTTGTCATGATGCCTGGCGCTCACCTCCTCCTGGAAAAAAGAAATGATTTTTTTCTTCTGAAAAAACTTACCATGATTGCCTGGATTGATTTTTACAGAATCAGTTTGTAAGCATTTGGATCAACACCACCAACCATTGTTATGAGCCCGGGCCATCACTTCCCTTCTCGGGAAAAAATATCACACTTTGCCCATTTGAGTTTAACATTTGGATTACTTTTTCCCGATACTATATCAGGTCTATCGAACTGACGAAGGGATGAGGTGAATGGGAGATTACTAGTCTATATCTATACCTATACCTAATAATAAAAGCATTAAGGTTTCTTGTGGTACGTCATTTTTTTTTCCGATTTTACCCTCCCACCAAATCACATATTTACCCACCACCACCACCCATAAGTCATATAATTTATGTTTCCTAATTTTCGTCCGTCTTTCAGACCGTCATCATGGAGTCATGGTTTCGTACGTCGCGTGCTTGTTTGTTTTTTGTTTCGTAGGTCGTACCGACAGAGGTGTTTGTTTCCGTTTCCTCCTCCTCATCCAGCGCCTATAAACTGTTTCATCTCGGTTCCCTTGTTCAAAAAAAAAAATCTCGGTTCCAGACCAATCTCGTAGGTCGTACCGAACGAGCGGTCGTCGTCGTCGACCTGCTCTAGGGCAGAGGAAGTCGCCGAGACCAGCTCCAGGGCAGAAGGACGTCGCTGCCCGTTTGCTGTAGCGGCAATCGACATGATCCAGGCAGGAGGGACATGGGCGGTGTTGGAGTGGAACACGAGTTCGTGCAGAGCTACCCCGGTCTCCAATCTGGAACTGGTCCACAACGAGGAAAACGCCGCGCGGAAGATGGACGACGCTCAGTTTGCCTCCGAGCGCCCTCGTCAGGGGCTGAGAAGGAGCCGGGTTTGGATTGTCGGAGGATCAGGGGCGAGGAGGTCGGGCCTGCACCAGCGTTCGAGATCTAAAGCCTCATGCATGCGGTCAGCGCCGCCGGTGGAAGTTCTGGTCGAGCGGCGTGCTGGACGGCTGGACGCCGTGATCTAGCGCCACGGTGCCGCGGTGCTCGATATCCCAATGGGCCAATTATCTAGCACGGCGCCGCACGCCCCTCGATCTGACCACTCTATCATGGTCGAAACTGGAATAATCTCCGCTGCCCTGCGAAGAACGCTGCCGGCGAAGACGGAGCTCGACTAGCCGCACGCATCCTGACAGATCCATGCATGAAGGGCGCGAGATGTTTTTCTCAAATTTTCGCACGACCGGCCCAAGCTTTAATGGGGACCATGGTGAGCCGTCATCGATCCTTTGCGTGCAGCGTACCGATGTAGTCGGACGCCTCGAACAGGAGCACATGGAAGGCAAGCTTCCGGCACCCGGGCAACACCGCCCCAGGACCTTCGGCTTTCTCACCGGAGCCGGAGTGCGAGCGTAGGGCGACCTTGGGCGTATGCGTCGGTCGGCGTCGACGAAGGGGCCTGGGCTAGAAGCCTAGAACACGCTCCAGACGCGCGGTGGCCGCAGACAAGGAGGACGGTGAGCGTGCTGGCGAAAGGAACGGGATGCGGCGGCCTCTGACCCGCAGGAGTCCGCTACTTGAACGGCAGTTTCAGTAGATAAATAAGTGCAGTTCAGCAGTTGGGTCATCGGGTGTGTTGTTGTGCATGTCGATTGCATGAGAGTCAGAACCGAGCTGCGTTCTTGCGGCCGCCAGGTTTATTCTCTGGCTTAGTTAGTTATTACCTTTAAAATTTAAACACGGCACGATCTATGATCATGGATGGCGCTCGCAAAAGATGGATCCGCTTCCGGTTGTTTCAGTTATAGGACGCATTCTTCCTCTGTATCTTCTTCAAACTCATCTATGTGTGTTCAGATTTTTAGAGAATTCGTTGAGAGACCACGTCTTGAAAACTGGCAACGATCCGGAACGGCATCGTCGACGACATCCTGTTCAGTGAGGGGCGGCTCCTCTCAGGCCTCAACAGCGCAACACTAATGTCCACTAAAAACCGTGGATATATATACATCTGAGGCGTGCGAACGACAGCTACAAGCCCATAAAATCTGCTGAACAAGAAAGCAAACAAGCACTGAGGTATTGCCACAGCTGTAGTACATATCTAGAGTTATAAATTTCATTGACACTTACTGAGAAGATTTGAATACAATTTTTTAAAACATTCGGCCAGTAATTGACTGCAGGTAGGCCTAACCTTCCTAATTTAGGTAAAATTTGTTAATGACAAAATTGTGTTCTTTTGCAACTAATTATACCAAACAATGGTGCTTTGTGCAAAACTAGATTATGATTGTGGTTCTGTGAAAAACATAGTTGTCCGAAAGACAACGTCGTGTCCGTTGCATCGCACGGGCACGTTTCCTAGTAAAATCTAAATTAATTAGAGCTAATAAGATGGAAGCAACAAGCAAACTTGAAAGACCTAGCACAAAGAAGAGTACGCAAGTAAGTGAAAAGCTACAAACGAAATTAAAACGCTCGATGTATGTTGAAGCTCAAGTTCTTTGTGTGAATATATCATAGGAGAGGCTTAGGCATCTTCTCCTTGAGCAAAGTTCACGAAGGAGCTCACCCAAAAATCAGTGATGGGTTGTGATGCTGTACCACTCACCCAATAATCGATGATGGATCTTGATACCGTATCGAACCTTCTTAAACTTTCTTGAGATCAATCCACAAGGATGAAACTCTCAATTATCGCCTAGCTTGGCCATCTAGGAGATGTGAAATCTCAAAGAGTAATACGGACTATCTTTAAGCCTAAAGGCTTGATGTTCAACTAGAGCACATATCTCTAATGTTTCCTCTCTAAAGCTATGACACGAACAAGAAGAGATTCTCGCACGAAGTGTAAGAGTGGAGAATTAATTGGCAAAAGTCCAACAAATATCGAATGGGACTGAGTACTGCCGACATCGGTAACAAAAAAATCTTCCTGAAAGGTGTCACCGAGTTTGAAATCAATATTAATATCTCAGAAACCTTCACATGCACGGTGGAAAAGCTTCCTTCATGTTACCAGTTTCGAAGGGAACATAGTCACACAAGGGTTGATGATTTACTCTGATGAGCCATTTCAGTAACCATTTCCCGGTGATACTCAAGATTTATATCGTCCAACGAGTCTACATAATCTGGAAACGACCGAAATAAATCGGCATAACCAAAAACAATAAACGCATGATTTGGCCAATGATAAAAGTAGCAAATCGTGAATCATTGACTTCAAAACAAACAACACTAGTCTTCTAGGCATGGTACCTAGGGCAACCCTGAACCGTAGGGTTCCCTAACTAGAGGTCATTCTTGGTAGCGATGGTGTTAAAATCGTTCATATCGTTGTTTAAACTCTACAACGCGATTTTGTGATACCTCACTTCTATACATTCCTCCACGTACCCGAAAACCATCGGTGGCCCATCGACAGTTCAAAGCAACTCAAATAATTTAAATATGTTATTCATCTAACATAGTCTATAGCAAGCACGTCTCATGAAAAACCCAGCTGCATGCACCTCTATATTTTTCATGAGACGTGCTTCCTACATATGTATTGCTTAGAGTGTCTTTGAACCGAGCCAACTTCAAGCTTCACTTATCTTTTCTGACAACATGAATTGATACTGGGCAGTGTATTGAACTTGTTCCTTCAAACTCTTTAAATCGCTTTTTGAACAAAGTGTGGTTGGTTTTTTTTTTTGAAACGGTCACTGGGGGGGAGAGAATCCCACCTGAATATTATTGCTTCAAAAAAGGTTACAAGACCAGGCTCCTATCCACCCCACGGGTTGACATCGGTCAGGATACATAAGAGATTACAGAGAGCAAGATGGGTCTCGCCTGCGAGAGGCGGCCATCTGATGTTTAAACACTATTGAACAAACAAAAACATGAGCCCATTATCTAAGAGAGCTAGCAGGCAGAATGTCCATCTCCATGAGAGGCACAAGTAGATGAAGGGTGTTGTCGAGGATCCCAATACCAAGACTCAGCAAACAGCCTAGCGCGCCACACGTGCGTGCGTATCTAATCCCAGGCGCAACTGAGGAGCAAACCCGATCAACGAGTGCCAAGCCTAGCACCGAGCACAAACCTTGACTGGGAGCTCCGCCACGGGAGGTCGAGACGATTAACAGGTCGGGGAGGCCTCATTGCGTCGTCACTGAGCAAAGTTGAGCCGAGACGACACCAAAAGCCCGAAGCTTCCTCAAAACAGTACCGGCCACGGGAGGATCTTGAGCAAGCAGAGCAAGTAAAAGTAGCACAAGGGCAGTGGCCATCTGTCTTCAGATCCAAACATGGTAGGCCAGCAGCAGTAGTCAATCGCTGGCGCAAGAGCTTTCACAGCAGAACAAGAACGGGAGGCAAATGCACCATATGGCAGTACTGCAAGGACCAATGCCTCGCCGCCGGATACACCCCGAGAACAGCAAGCCCATCCCGGCAAACACAGGGAGAATATGGCAGCCCTTGCGACGCCAAAATGCGCCGCTGCCGGATCTCCAGGAGGGCATGAGCCAGACGACAACACCGCCTCACAACAGCGGTAGCGTGGCCAAGCGGAATGGATGGGAGTTCACCGAGGGTGAAGTCGCGGGGCACCACCGTACCACAACGCGCAGCCCAATCCATCCGCAAACCACCCAAGCTGTGCCGACCAAAAGGAAACAGAGGCTCCACCGCAACGCCTCCGAGGAGGGGAACAACGCCAGATGTCGCGGCGTCGCCGTCGCTGAGCATTAGCCCGGAGCCGGTCACCTTCTAGTAGCCGGCGGGGAGTAGCCTGCTGGCACCGAAGCTGCAGAGGTCGGCCCGGGCAGAGCCGGGACATGGTGTAGCAGCTCGGCCCAAGCACACTTCGGACCGTCGAGAGGCCACCGGTTTATGGTCCGCCTCCACCGCTGCCCCAAGACGAGGCAGAGAGGGTCAGCGCAGCCTGCGGCGAGCACAGAGCTTGCGCGGCCAGCGCCAGGGGAGAGGCGGAGCACGACCGCGCGCCGGCGGCGGCCCGGCGGGGAGGCCTAGGGATCCGGCGCGGCGGCCTGCGCCAGGGGAGAGGCGGAGCACGGCCTGGCGTCGCCGGGGCACGTGCACGCCCAGGCCGGACCTGGAGCTGCACCGGGTCGAGATTGGGGGATGTGGACCTGGGGATTTGGATTTTTTTGGGGAAAACGGCCGGAGGAGAGCCCCCGCCGCCGCCGTCCGCCGTGGTACGGCCTCCTCCGGCGGCGGCGAGGGCTGGGGGCGAGGTGGCGGTGGGTTTTGTGGCGGCGGCGCGGGGGACGCCTCGGGGTCGCCTGGGAGCGACCCGGAGGCGGCTAGGGTTTCAAAGTGTGGTTGGTCTTATGGCGCAATGGCATCAACCCAAACACGTACCGGCTATTGTGCGAGCGAGGTGCGCACGAGCCCAACACGCCACGCTTTACCACTGCCACTAATCATAATCATAGGACACACTTGTATAAATCGGCCGATTAATCGCAAGTCCAATTTAATCACACACACCGAGAGACAGAACAGACAGACAAAGGGGACCGGCCCTGAGCGCGCGCGATTCGCCGGCGAGGGGAAGGTCCGTCCGTCCGGCGGCGATGGCCCTGACCTCCGCACCTCCCATGCTGGTCTGCAGACTCTTGGCCCTCGCCCTCGCCGCCGTCGCGTCCTCCGCCAGGAAGATCCCGCCCTCGCTCACCCCGATCTCGCGGGACCTCTACCACTCCAGGTACGCCGCGCATCCAGCTCGGCTGGGATCTCCCACGGCCACGCCCGTCGGTCATCTGGGATCGATGTGCAGTTACAGTTTTGTCTTGCCCTGTCCACATTCCGCCCAGTAGGCATAGCGCCGCCCACATGTCTGTCGTCCTAGCTACCCGGCGCCACACCCAAATTTACTAGTACATCTCTGAAGCTATTTTAGATATGTCTGCGCAGACCAAAACTTAACTTGGGGACCTCGCGTTGCTAGTTTGTCATCACGTAGGTCGAGTAAGATGTTCTGTGTGCTGTACTGACTCTGCCATCTTCACAGTGACTCCATTCTGCGCGAGATCAAGGCCTTGGTTGCGCGGAATTCAGATAGGTTGACCGTGAGTGGTTTACCTGCCCTTTTTTCATCTCTTATCGGTCGCTGGTTTGGTTCGCTTTCTTTACTCAGTGTTTAATCAACTGTTGTTGCAGATGGACACGCTAAGAGCAAGTAACAAAGGGTATTCTGCGGAGATGTTCGTCGTTACTTTTAATCATGCCAAGGAAACTGTAGATGACAACTCGAAGATTAAAATCATGCTGGTTAGTTCCCAACATCACCATGTTTTTCCCCGATTATAACCATCGTTCTGCCCCAGTCAGTTAGCTTTAGCCCCTTGAGTCACCTCGATGGAATAGTGGGCTCACAGCATAGTAAAATAATAATTGTGTCTTTCTATATTTTTTGGCAAGTTGTTACGTAAATTGTATTATTGATGCCTTGCAGTTTTGACAGAAGGTTCATTGTCTTCCAGAGCTTTGGGCAGCACGGCAGAGAGCTTATTACCTCTGAAGTTGCATTGAGCATGCTCTACATTTTGACGGAGAAGGGCAGAATTGCCGGTGTGGATCTATCATCCTTTGAGAAAATCCTGGAGAATCTTGTGATCAAAGTAAGTTCTTCTGCAACTTATTTTATATCTTCAGTCCTTAGGAAACATATTTAAGAAGAAAATCATGGGAAGCCATTGTGCTCGCTGTTCTACTATGCTCTGCAACGAATTAGTGTAGTTTTCACTTTTCAGGATGGTCTGCTCGTTGAAAAATGAATTTAGTTAACCAAATATCAGGTTCATTTCCTTTTCAGGGTTGCCTGCTTTCTGAAATCAACTATACTTTGATCAGCTCATATTATTCAAATGTAGTGCACTAGTGATCTTATGTGTAAGTGAAATTTGTTCATGCATTATGTGGATTAACATTATTGTACACTTGAAGTTATACCCATAACAGAAGTCGCATTTAATATGTTGTCTGTGAAGTATGTTTTTGCTAATTCCTTTCTATGGATTATAATCTTATAATCATGGTTGTTGCATATGCTGTAATGTAGTTTTTTTTTTAAAAAGTGGTCCCGTGCTATTACTTGTGTTCAGAGTACTAACAACCACTTCTCGAACTAAGGAGGTTTGTGATTTTTAAAGTTGCCTTATAACGTTCTAGGTGGTGCCAATGGAAAATTTAAATGGCCGCAAACGTGTTGAAGCAGGGGAACTTTGTGATAGAAGAAATGGTGATTGATACTTTTCTTAAAATTGCATCACGTGAAGCAGGTTATGTGCCAGCTATTTTATATCTTCTTTTTTTCTATGAAGGAAGAGGAGTTGATCTTAACAGAAATTGGAGCGTCGATTGGGGAAAGAAGGAAAAGGTTTGTGTCCCAGTTGCTTATCGATTTGCACCGAGAAAACCTGACTTGTTTTGGATTCAGCTAAATGTTGTTTTGGTTAATACACATCTTAGGTGTAATCTTGAATGCTTGTAGTCTTTTATGTCAATCTCCACATTTTATGGACTTCTTTTTAACGAAAACCTTTTTGAGAACTTCTTAAATTAGTAAGTGAACTTGTGTAATTTATAGCAAATTGCATAGCATTGCCCTAGACGAGCTAGGTTTATTAAAATTTGGGAACAATAAAGTTGAATAAAAAATCAAATCATTGCGAACCGACAGACTAAGTGTAGGCACCATGTATATTCTTCTTATTTTTATGTTGGGTAATCATAAATTTGCCAATCTTGTGTACACTTTGAGCAAATGCACCTTTATGTAGCATGCTCACTATCTTCTTTTTGGTTCACTATATTTTTACATGCATGTTCTTTGTTGGTTGTTAGGTTGATTAATCAGACTTTACTTACGTGCACACAATCTATCTTATGCGATATATATATATCATGTATACAGGATTATAACCCATTCGAGGAGAATCCTGGTACTGCTCCTTTCAGTGAACCTGAGGCTCAGATCATGCAAGAACTATCCAAGTCATTTAAACCACATATCTGGGTTAATGTGCATTCTGGAATGGAGGTAATGCAGCTATTGTGTTCTGCTGCTATACCATACCTTGTCACATAATAGCAAGTTTCCTAATAGTTCATGTAAGGGAGGGAGGGACCTAAGATCTGACACAGCTTTAGTACCAAAATCTCATGTTTAGTTCTCATAGTGGTATAGAACCCTAGTAAAAGAAGTCTTGATGGATGCCAGTAGCTGTTGCTTTACAAATTCTCTCATTCTGCTGTTCCACTACAGGCCTTGTTTATGCCATACGACCACAAGAATACTACACCAGATGGAGCGCCTTCTCAGTTGATGAGGTCACTTTTAGAGAGTTTGAATCGTCGCCATTTCCAAGATAGCTGCCTAGTTGGATCAGGTGGTGGAGCTGTAGGGTATGTAGCATCTAACAAATTGTTCGAGTTCTGTGAATCTAATAGGGTTATTATGCTAAGGCTTACAACGAAGGAAGTGTACTAATGCTTTTTCATCCCATCACTTACTAGGTACCTTGCACACGGGACTACGACTGATTATCTGTATGACATTGCCAAGGTGCCAATGCCTTTCACCTTTGAGGTAAGTTAACATGGTGTCTTTAGTCCGGCTATTATGAACCTGTATTGACATAACATGACTATCATATTGCCGGTATTCAGATATATGGAGATGAGAAAGCATCCACCGATGACTGCTTCAAAATGTTCAACCCTATCGACAAGACAACGTTTGATGTACGCCAATATAGAACCTGCATGCCTAGTCATTTACATAGTTTTTGTGGTCATATGTCTGATATCAAAGTTTATTTTTCAGGAAGTCATTAACAAGTAGTTTTTGTTTCCATATGTCTGATATCAAAGTTTATTTTCCAGAGAGTCATTAACAAGTGGTGCATGGCATTTCTCATACTTTTTGAAGAAGGGTTGCGAATCCTGCCTGACAGTCAAGTAGTATCGCAAGCAACATTGGATAACTGGGTCCCCATGGGAGGAGAGATTTTGGAGAGAAATGCAGATGAAAAGAGCGGCAATGAGAATAGTAGACTTGAAGACCTCGACCTCGGAATGCAGGAGCTAAAAACCTATTTTAGGCTGTTTATCATATCGACGTTCTTGCTGATGTTCATGTTCTGCTCAAGGATATCAAAGAACAGAAACAGAGAATCAGGTAACTTTTGAATCCCTTGGAAGAATCGGTTGGGAGCTTGCTATTCAGCTCGGTATGGGTTGTGGCCATAGTGCTTACCATTTGTTGCCACAGATGAACAAAGTTAGCATGAATCACTCTAGCGAAGCTCATTTCCGGGAGAAACTTTTTGTGCTTTCGTGACTTGGAGATGCGGTGATGGGAGATAACATGGCCGGTAGAGTTGGAATGGTGTTTTGCAGCCTCTGTTTAGATACTAGCTGAATGCCGAATGATTTGTTTATGTCTCCGACGAGTCATAAGTGTAAGTTGTAAAGCTGTGTCCATATCTGTTCTTCTTGATTGAGTTGGTAGAATCAGAGTGATAGTCACGCCTTTCAAAGGTTGCTGGTTTTCTTACACAACCGAATGTAATGTTCAGTCGTTGACTTGTTTTGGCATGGACGAGTGCCACATCTCACCATGGACTTACTTTGACACTGACTTTTGAAGGAATGATAATGAGATGTACAATATGCACATACCTTTTGCTATTGTGTACATTAACTATGAACATCTCTAGGGTCATTCCTGGATTCCTGGTTTCGTTTCGACGACATATTACAATGTGTCACCTTATTCATCTACACTTATTCCTTTATCAATTATTATGCTGCAATGAATCACCTTATTCATTGCCACTATAGAACTTTACTTACAGGTCATGTAAATTACCTATGTAAAGTGGAATAACTCAATTAACCTACCAGAGAGGCAACAATCAGAAAGAAGAAGAATTCTTGCCTGAACATAAAGGATTAAACAACACATTTTCACTCCTTCCATTTTGCACAATTATTCTTGTCTTGCAAAAATGGAACCAGAAAACTTGGCACTTGCAAGTTACAATACAAAATAGGGTAAATCATGGAATCCATCCCAATATTTGGCAGGATTCTAAACATTCATGCATGCCCGTCGACCTCATAATTATCTTTTCTGATTATAGGTCAATATACAAAGCTCATAGCCGGTCGAATTCATAATCATTTCATCTAATTGTAGGCAAATATAGAGCAGAAGTTTACAGAAAGTAAGATGGAACACGGTAAATAAAATTTAACCTTTCCCACCGATCAACCAAAGAAAAACCCAATGTTCTTACATCAGTGTTGATCTGATCATCCACAGTTTTTTGAGGTAATCTGTTTCTCCTTTTGAATTTACTGAGATTATTGTTATGTAGAAGAAAATATTAAGCGGCGATATACACTGATGTTGTATAAGTTCTTTCAAGTGACTTTGGAATCTTGGATCCAAGAGAATCTCGAAATCAAGTCCCCCACGTTTTGGACTCTGGTTCGGACTTTGAACACCACGGTTGCATAAGGAGTCCGAATTACGTCACCTTGGGACTTCAATGGATCATGCCACATCTCAAAATTCAATCCGAGCAAGCACAATTGCCAAAAAAGTCGTAGCCTGTTCCTAAAACTGAATCAAAAGGCGTCGCCCCAACTCCGCTTGGGCGTGTGTTTCCTCGGCCCAGAGAGGTATGCCTAACCCCTTGCATTTGCTTGCATGGAATTAACATCAGGTTGCGTCGTGCTCATTTTCTGCAGTTGAGTATTCACTATACCCTGCATCGGCCAAGTGCTTCTCTGTTGTATCCCGCCAGCAACCGAACCATACTGCAAGGAACTGAAATTGCTTCCTTGAGAAGTCTCCGTACTGAAGCCCACCTGCTGCTGTATGTCTGCACCATTTTGCTGTGTGTAGACACTGAAGTTTGTTGTTGGAGGCGCAGGTACATGCTGGAAAACAGCTGCACTTGAGGACTGCAATCTGGTGCTCATGCTTGACAAACTTGCTTGAGGACTAGTATGGTAATCATGCTGCTGCAAGCTTTGGGAAGGCTGTTTCTGTTGCGAAGTGATAGAATTAGGAGCTTGCCCTGCAGGTGGATGGAACTGCTGATGTACTTCTCGCTGCACTGGCTTCCTTCTTTGTGCATTTAAAATAAGGATGATCTGTTTCTCGTATTGTGAAACTTTGTTCCTCATGGAAGGTTGGATATCACTCTTGCTAATTTGCATAAGTTGTAACATAAGATCCAACATTTTTCTAAAGCTTTTCAATCTTCCATGCTGCTCAGGTGGCATTTGACGTGGTATGATGCTGTCAACATGCTGTAGCTTCATAGAGATCTTATTGAACAATTCATTGAGTTCTACAAAATGTTGGCGCTTCAAGGTCTTAATCTGTCAAAAACAAAGACCGCATACACATAAATTTGGGGACGAGGCTACGTAGATGAAAACAGAACACCATGGTTTGTCATTAAGTCAATAAATATGGCACCAGCAAGATATTTCAAGTATAGCTATTAAAGAATACAAATCTTTACAAAAATGAGTTCGTGATGCCCAACTAAAAAATCACTTTAATAAAATGAAGAAGATATTGGCAACATGAGCGCAAAAATAAAAAATCCCCACCTTCCAACATGGCATGTTGTTTCATCTTTTAATAATGTAAATCAGGGCAATTTTAATGTCTTTCTTCTAGGGGCTACGAATTTTAAAAAACTCGACGAAAGGGAGTGCCAAAAAGGATGATATCGATAGCCTGTCTTACCATCTGATATATCTCCTCTTGCCAATCAACTGCACCTGCACGGCCTGTTTGAGCAGTAGAGTCCACAGATGCTGCATAAAAAGCAAGGTTGTGAAGGAGTACCACATATTAATAGGCCAACAAATAACAGGCTACAGGCACATTGTACGATAGAATGCACTAGATGTCAGATTGAAGCGTTTTTGCAGAGTAGCAGTTTACAGCCAAAACGTCCACAACTGAAAGCATCAAATATGGTGATCAATCACAAAAGATCAATAGGGCCAGCTTACCATGACGATTATTACTCATGATTCCACTACTACAGACACATAGACACATTAGCTATATGCAAAATTATCATACATGATGCCGGAGAGGGTGGAGGTTGATTTAATGCAACAGAGCACATAATCCCAGCACTTGATGCAACCAGAAGATCATCATACAAGCAAAGATGATACCAATGTGCAACGCTCAGTTTACTTCATACTGTACCTTGAGCGTTTCCAGGAGTCTGTTGTGCCCCCTTCTCCTATATTTAGTCTAGTGCTACATTGACATGATGCTTGGCGACGACATATTCAACTCCGACGTCGAGCTGTGGAGGAAGCATAGAAAGACGTGAAGTTTCGAGTTTGCTTCCTAGAACATGAGAGATTTTAGATCCATCGTGTCCAGAAGTACATACTGAGCCGAGCTTGCCAGGCTCGCAAATTAAAAGAAGACACATGCTCGGATACATTAAATTTCAATTATTTGATTTCATCCGATCGACATCTAAATTGTTCTAGTGTTAAGCACCGAACACGTTTTGCATGCGCCGAAGCGAGACCTGGCCAGGTTGTGTTTCTTGCTTTTAGTGGACGATATCTACTAACACCGTCGCTGCCGCCACTACGCGTCTACGCGGCCGTCCACTAACGCAGTTGTCACCCACCATTGCCATCGCTCCTCTTCTATACACACGCTACATGCCCTTGTAGCCTTCGTCGCTTCTTCGTTGGACCCGGGACATGGGGGTCATCGACCACGTCCAGCCATGCTCTTTTTGGCATTGTTTGCGGATTTGTTGCATATGACATAGAAATAATGCATATTTATTCTACAATTTGTCAAACAAAAAATTGGCAACAAAATCATTGAAACTATAAATATTTGAGCAACCCAATGATGTCATAGTATATAAAAAATACTCTCAATCTCCACTAATATATAGCAAAAGATGTATCATGACATGTTACATTTTACAGAACATTACTTGACCCAAATATGTTTGATGAAACGTTTCAAAATACTGAATCTTAAAATTTTGCAATGGTGGCCACTTCGTCATGCGGTTCCCCATGTCACATGATGGGAGACAAGGACAGTGTGCCTTCCCCATGCCTCACGCATTAACTCTGGCACACGCTCTCGGCTTACTCAGCGATACAAGGGGCCCTCCATCCTTTCTATCCATCCAAATTTTTTCTTCCGTCGCTACGTCGCCGTAATGTCGAACAATTTTGAGGCTGACAGTTCAACAATGTGTTCCCCGACAAGTGTAGCCTTCGCTCTTGGGTAGGCGTGTGAGCACGAGCACTCCATCTTGTTCATTCCGCCATACACTCGCCTGCCCAAGGGGTGGGTTGTGAGTGATGCCCCTTACCCACACTCCGGAGCAGATCGAGCTCTCCATCACCCGTCCACGAAGAAAGATGTTGTCGGAGGAACGAGCCCTCCCCTCCAACTCCGTGGACAATAGGGACAGTTGGATCTAGCACTCTATGTGTGAGCGTGACGACACCATTGGTGTGCACGACGGTGCGTGGAGGCCCATGCGTGTCACGTGTGGTGGCAGGAGACCAGCCACATGGTGGACACCGACACATTGCCTCCCCCCCCCCCCCCCCCCCCCCACCATGTCTGGAAGCGGCGGCGCCGTCATCTCGCCACGCGCCACGAGGTGGACGCATCGTCTACCTCGATGACGTCAACGACAACTGGACAACCTCATGGCTGAGAACAAGGAGTATCGTTTAGTGACGTCAAGGGTGCCTTTTAAGTTCCATTCAAAAGTTTTGTATTATGTAAAAATGAATGGAATTTTCATCATTCCCTAAATTTTGTTATTTGGTTTGGGGGCGCAACTGGGATAATTGTGTCAGACCGCAAACCAGACACATTTGTGGAGTATTTGGTCAAATATCGGGATGCCGGTGAAGATGCTCTAAGACGTAATTGCAGAAACGATCAATCAATTCATCAATAAATCTCAGATTTTGTTTTACCATAAAATATAAGAAGCCGAAAATCCACTTGCCACACACGCTGTACTGAATGCAATAATCGAGTCATGACCTTCCAGAGAGCCCGAAGGCGTACGTGGCATGCACAGCTATATCCTACCGCCGGCTTTGTTTATTGGCGGATAACCACTCCATGATAACGAGCAAAGCTAGTGTTCATCTCCAATTCCAGTTCCAACACCGTTCTGTTGATCATCCCTATAAATAACCACCAGCTTGCAATTCTGTGCATAGCAACTCGATCGAAGCTAGCTCAGATACTTTGTTACACACAACCACTAGTCGTAGATCGATCAGCGTCCGACGAGACGACAATGGAGTACCAGGGGCAGCCCGGGCACGCGACAAACAAGGTGGAGGAGGAGGAGCACGCCAAGCCGGTGGCCGGGCACGACAGCGTCACTGTAGGCCCCACGGGAACACTCGGTCCGCCGCTGTTACCGGCGGGCAGGTCCAGCCGGTGAAGGACGTCCCCAGCAAGACCGACGGCGTGCTGCGTCGCTCTGGCAGCTCCAGCTCCAGCTCCAGCTCGGTAAGCTAATTCCGTCATCTAACTCTGTCTCTACATATATCATCGATCTTAACTTGTTGTGCTGACTTGCGCCAACTGTTGGTTATGTTGTAGTCTGAGGACGACGGCGAGGGCGGGAGGAGGAAGAAGGGGATGAAGGAGAAGATCAAGGAGAAGCTGCCCGGCGGAGCCCACAAGGACACGGCCGAGCAGCAGCATGCGGCGACGACCACCACCGGCGCACACGGCACAGGCACCGCTACGGAGACCACTGGCGGCGAGAAGAAGAGCGTCGTGGAGAAGATCAAGGAGAAGCTTCCCGGTGGCCAGCACTGAGCTCTCTGTGTTGCTGCCATGGCGTGCTGAATAATAAAGTTGTCGCGCGAGGCGACAGCCAGTGTGTGTATATATATACGTACGTAAGGGTTGTATGTGTTGTGTGCATGTACGTACATACGCCTTCTTGGTTCTTGACCCGAGGTACCATCCATATGCATATGTATTTTGTCATCCGTAGTTCCATACCGTAATAAATATACATATAACTGTGCCAGCATGAAGTTTTCTCCCAACGCCCAACTTAGTTTAACTAAGTAGATCATCTCATTAACTATTTCTCTAAGCATGCAGTCTATCCATCTCAGCCAACTTACCATGTCAACAAACTACATTATATGCTTATTACTACATTTTTATTTTGAATAATACCAAATCTTATGAGACAGCCTCATACCAAATATTTTAAGCTGGTTTTTAGTGCAGCCACAAAAACACCAGGGGTGATCAAGTGCCAACGCCAGCTCTAAAGGAGGTCACCATTTTAAGCAGGAATTAGTTCATCTGTAATCCAAAAGCATGCACTTAAATTCCTTCCATGTACAATCTAAGAATGTGTACTTAAGAAGGCTAATCCAAAAAAAAACAGCACACCGTCAGAGATTTTCGTAACCTGCTCTATTCATGTGATTCACATTAGGATGATGTTGTTTAGCCGGTAAACTAATTAACATGTAATGTGATGTCATAGATATTATTAGAAATAAAGAACATGTTGCGTTTAAACCTTGTCAAGTTGTTGTACACTCACGAACAGAAGCCTCACCTACTGGCTAATGTGATGCCACATATATTATTAGGAAACTATCAAGTTCTATTGCAGGTTTAAATAATTCATAACAGAAGGAAAATTATCGAACTACACAAAAATAGCCCATTTATGATTCAGACTGCAACAAACTGACAATGATATTATACAGCAGTTCAAGCCATTTCATCATCTGAGTCCCAAATGCTTGTTATGAAGATCAGGTGTCAGATACACAATGCTTTCCAAAGGATATGCAAGAATTCCCACTCAAAAGATTTCATGCATTCATGAGTGGAACGTGTAAATCAAGTTTTGAAAACAACTCAATGTTATTTCTGATTATCCTAGGCTTAATTACCTGATGACAAGTTCTAGACATACGGATGCTTAGCACTGATGGCACGTTTGGATTAGCTTTTACCCCAAATATAACAAAGTGGAAAACACTGTTGGCAGTTTTCCTAGCAGAAAGTTAATGCAGCGTTTATTGTTGATCACGATTTGGATAAAGTGGTCAGCACTAAACACTACATTAACTTTCTTGTGCATGATGAAGCTAGTAGAAAGTACCAAGTAACCAGTGGCGCGAAGAACTCCGACAGGGGGTCGTAACCCGGCGGAGCAATGTGCGTGGTCCTCGTCAGAGGGCGTCGGGGATGGGAGGCATGGCTGAAAACCATGGCGCATGCAGTAGTACATCGTCGGAGGCGATACCGACGGTGGCGGTGGCACCAGGAGCTCCTCGTCACCAAAGTCGCGCTTGAGCAGGGACGTGCACACCCACCAAGACGGTCGTGTGAAGGCGTGGCAAGGTTGACGGAGGCGTGGCGGATGGTCGCCGGCAATCCTAGACGACTTCGGTTGTGGCGGCCGGAAATGGCAGTTGCCTTGCCGCCATGGGATTTGGCTGACATGGCACTTACTGCTATACATTTTTTTTGAAATTTTCCACCGCATATATTAGGTCAGCAAGCCGCCTGATTGAAAACCCTCCAGTCCCTTTCGGTACCTTGGTAGGGAAAAGAGCGCATCTGAAATTTGCCGCCTCTCAACGTTCAAACAAGTTTACATCATCAGTGAGGAGTCCCAGAATGCAATCTGGGGATCCTCGTGCCACACCACAGAATTGGGGCCGTTGTCTAAACTAGCTATACAATGGGCTACTTGGTTGCTCTCTCTAGGGGTATGTTTAAAAATTACATGTGCAAAGCCTCTAGCTAAAAAAGAGCACTCCTCAAAAATTGCTGCAGCCGGCCCAAAGAATTCCCTCCTTGAAGCATGGTCTCGACTGTAGAACCGTAGGGTTGGGGGAAGCCTCTCACACATAGGTACGTGGGGGTTCCGATGTATATATGAGGGGCAAAGGCCCAAGAGTCCTAATACAAGACTACTAGGTTACAATACAAATACAAAGTATATACAATCTCTAACACCACCCCCCCCGACGCAGCGGGAGGTTCTCGGACGCCGAGACTGGATCGAAAATCTATGAACAGTTGAGTGGGCAGTCCTTGGTCATAACATCAGCAAACTGAAGTGCAGAAGGGACATGCAGAACTCGTGCTTCATCGAGAGAAACCTTCTCACGAATGAAGTGGATGTCAATCTCAATATGTTTAGTACGTCGATGTTGCACCGGATTGGATGACATGTATATGGCAGAAACGCTGTCGCAGTAGACAAGTGTCACTGAGCTGAGGGGGCGATGGAGTTCCTGCAGGAGTTGGCGCAGCCAGCAACATTCGGCAACAACGTGGGCGACGGCACGGTATTCCGCTTCAGCACTAGATCGAGAGACGGTGGTCTGTCTCTTGGACGACCAAGAAATCAAGTTGTCACTGTAGTAGACACAGTAGCCAGAGGTAGATCGTCGAGTGTTGGGACAACCAGCCAGTCAGCATCAGAGTACGCGATGAGGTCACTGGCAGAGGTGGCACAAAGATGTAGACCGAGATCCAGTGTACCACGGACATAGCGCAGAACTCGCCTCACCATAGCAAGATGAGGTTGCCGAGGAGCATGCATATGAAGACAAATCTGCTGGACCGCATAGGAGACATCCAGACGCGTCAATGTGAGGTACTGAAGTGCACCAGCAAGGCTCCTGTATCTGTAGCATCAGGGATTAGGTCACCATCAGAACCAGAGAGCTTGGCGTGGGTATCAACAGGTGTCGAACAGGTGTGACACTCGGCCATGCCAGTGCGCTGAAGGAGATCCACATCATACTGTCTCTGAGGGAGAAACAGACTGTCGGATGATCTGGTCACATCAATGCCAAGAAAGAAGTGGAGATTGCCGAGGTCAGTCATGGCGAACTCACTGTGTAGTCGAGCTAGAAGCTGCTGTAGAAGACCAGTGGAAGAGGCAGTAACGATGATATCATCAACGTATAGGAGCAGGTAAGCCGTGTCAGATCCGGAGCGCAAATTAAACAGTGATGTATCTGTACGAGAGGCAAAAAATCCGAGAGTAGCAAGATGAGCAGCAAACCGTTGGTACTAGGCACGCGGAGCTTGCTTCAAACCATAGTGGGACTTGTGTAGCTGACAAACATGAGATGCCTCAACTAATCCAGGGGGCTGCTGACAGTAGAAACCTCATCAAGAAAACCATTCAGGAAGGCATTCTTAACATCCAGTTGGCGGATGGGCCAGGAACTGGAGATGGTGATGTGAAGTACCAGACGAATCGTGGCTGGCTTGACGACAGGACTGAAAGTCTCATCGTAGTCGATGCCAGGACGCTGTGAGAAACCGTAGACAACCCAGCGAGCCTTGTGCCGAGCTAGAGTGCCGTCCGAGTGGAACTTATGCCGATAGATCCACTTACCAGTCACCACGTTGGCCTTTGATGGTCGCGGAACAAGAGACCAGGTTTTGTTGTCCACAAGAGCCTGGTGTTCTTCAGCCATCGCTTGGCGCCAGTGAGTACTTTGCATTTCTTGACGGAACATAGTCGGAACCGGAGAAACCTCGGGTGTCACAGTGGCCGAAAGATTCAGCCGGTCAGGTGGACGGGAGCGGCGGCCAGCACGCGTTGTAAGCGGTGCAGCATCTGTCAACGAAGAGCCCGACGCCGTTGAAGAAGAACTCGGCGCGGCACGCTTGGCTGCCACGGCAGGAGATTGTTGTCGAAGCTGTGTCGTAGCAGGAACTCGCGCCGTAGCTGCAGCGCGTGTCGTGGCAGGTGTCGGGGCAGGATTCTCTACCGTGACAGAGCTCGATGCCGTGACAGGACGACGCACGGCTGGGACCACAGTGCGAGGAGCCGCAACAGGCGAGCGAGGTCGGGCATCCGTGGCGGTGGTCAAAGTTGTAGTCGTGGACGGTGGCGTGGCCCGGCGTGCTGGAGAAGTCTAGATGTCGGTGAAGAGGAAATCCAGGCACCGTGGCTGCGAAGGCAGGGAAGGTGACCGGTCGCAGCTGCAATCTGAAACGGAAAATCCCTCATCGAAGATAACATGTCGGGAGATGATTATTTTCCGAGTCATATGATCGTAGCAACGATAGCCACGATGTTGCGGGGGGTAGCTGATGCGTGCAAAGTGCACGTTCGTCAGGATACCTCAAGTGTAAGGTTTGATGAGTACAGCAGCAAGTCTTCCCTCAGTTATGAAACCAAGGTTTATCGAACCAGTAGGAAATCGACGATGTTCTGAAGGTGTCAACGGCGTCAGAAAACTTGGGTGTTGATGGGGATGATGTTGAGCTCCCTGACAATGGTGCCAGAAAACTTCCTGCGTGTAGAGTTGACGTGGAACCTGCACACAAGACAATCAAACTACTTTGCCCCGACGAGACAGTGAGGTGTCAACTCACCGGCTTGCTGAAAACAAAGGGTTAAACGTATCGAATGGAAGATGATGTTTGTTTGCATAAAACAGTAGAGAACAATGATTGCAGTAGATTGTATTTCAGATGTAAAAGAATGGACCGGGGTCCACAGTTCACTAGTGGTGTCTCTCCAATAAGATAACTAACATGCTGGGTAAACAAATTACAGCTGGGCAATTGACAATTGATAAGTGCATATAACATGCATGTGTGAGCTGTGGTGTCTACTATGAGATTCATTTGGGCATTACGACAAAGTACATAGACCGCTATCCAGCATGCATCTATGCCTAAATAGTCCACTTTCCGGTTAACATCCGTACCCCTTCCAGTATTAAGTTGCAAGCAACAGACAATTGCATTAAGTAATGTGCGTAATGTAAACAATACATTCATCCTTGAATAAAGCATTGCTGTTTTACCCCTAGTGGCAACAACACATCTACAACCTTAGAACTTGCTGTCACTATCCCAGGTTAAATAGAGGTTGAACCCAACTATCATGCATAAATACCCCCTCTTGGAGTTACAAGTATTCACTTGGCCAAGGCTTCAACAAGTAACGGAGAGCATGCAAGATCACAAATGACATAGACATGATAATATAATATTCAGCTCCACATAGGTATCAATATAAGTCAGATCCCAGCAAACACAACATGTAGCATTACAATAAGATGATCTTGATCATGATAGGCAGCTCACAAGATCTAAACATGATGGCACAAGTGGAGAAGACAACCATCTAGCTACTGCTATGGACCCATAGTCCAAGGATGAACTACTCACGCATCACTCCGGAGGCGGGCATGGCGATGTAGAGCCCTCCGGTGATGATTCCCCTCTCCGGCAGGGTGCCGGGAAGAGCTTCAGAACCCCCCGAGTTAGGGTTGACGACGGCGGCGGCAGCGAATATGTTCTGGATGAAAGGCTCGGTGTTTTAGGGTTTTCACGTCTCGGGGAATAAATAGGCGAAGGGGCGATGTCGGCGGACCCCCGAGGGGCCCAAACCACCTGGCGGCGCGGTGGGCCGCGCCGCCATGGTTTGGCCACCTCGTGGCTCCTCTTCGTCTCTCCTTCGGACTCCGTGTACGTGCTGGAAAAATAGGGACTGGCCTTTTGTTTCGTGCAATTCCGAGAATATTTCCAGAAGTAACTTTCTGAAACCAAAAACAGCAGAAAACAGGGAACTGGCACTGTGGCATCTTGTTAATAGGTTAGTCCCAGAAAATGCATAAAAGTGATATGAAGTGTATATAAAACATGTAGCAAATGGTATAATATAAGCATGGAACAGCAGAAATTATGGATACGTTGGAGACGTATCAAGCATCCCCAAGCTTAGTTCTACTCGTCCTCGAGTAGGTAAAACGATAACAACAAATAATTTCTGAGGAGACATGCTTTCACACAATCTTGATCAATATATTGCAAGGCTCATGTCATGAATGAAGTGACTCAAAGCAATGATCTATAGTTTGCTAACAAATAGATAAAGAGTAAACAATGAATCATATAAGCAAAAACTTTTCATGAATAGTACTTTCAAGACAAGCATCAAAAAGTTTTGCATAAGAGGTAACTCATAAAGCAATAGATTCAAAGTAAAAGGCATTGAAGCAACACAAAGGATGATTAAGTTTCAGCATTGCTTTCAACTTGTAACATGTATATCTCATGGATAGTTGTCAACATAAAGCAATATAACAAGTGCAATAAGTAAACATGTAAGAATCAATGCACACAAAGTTGACACAAGTGTTTGCTTCTAAGATAGAAAGGAGTAGGTAAACTGACTCAACATAAAGTAAAAGATAGGCCCTTCGCAGAGGGAAGCAGGGATTAAATCATGTGCTAGAGCTTTTTAAGTTTTCGAAAGCATATAGAGAGCACAAAATAAGTATTTGAGAGGTGTTTGTTGTTGTCAACGAATGGTAGTGGGCACTCTAACCCCCTTGTCAACCAGACTTTCAAGAGCGGCTCCCATGAAGGACGTTATCTCTACCAGCAAGGTAGATCATCCCTCTTCTCTTTTGTTTACACATGTATTTTAGTTTCTTTATAGATGACACTCCTCCCAACCTTTTGCTTACACAAGCCATGGCTAACCGAATCCTCGGGTGCCTTCCAACATTCACATACCATGGAGGAGTGTCTATTTGCAAAATTAAGTTGCTTACTGATAAATCAGGGCAAAACATGTGAAGAGAATTATTAATGAAAGTTGTAATTAATTGGGGCTGGGCACCCCGTTGCCAGCTCTTTTTGCAAATTATTGGATAAGCGGATGTATATGCCACTAGTCCATTGGTGAAAGTCTGTCAGAAGTAAATGACAAGATTGAAAGATAAAACACCACATACTTCCTCATGAGCTATAAAACATTGACACAAATAAGGAGTAATAAAGTTTTGAATAGTTTAAAGGTAGCACATGAAATATTTACTTGGAATGGCAGGAAATACCACATAGTAGGTAGGTATGGTGGACACAAATGGCATGGGTTTTGGCTCAAGTTTTGGATGCACGAGAAGCATTCCCTCTCAGTACAGAGTTTAGGCTAGCAAGGTTGTTTGAAGCAAACACAAGTATAAACCGGTACAGCAAGAATCACATAAAAACATATTGCAAGTATTATAAGACTCTACACTGTCTTCCTTGTTGCTCAAACATTTTACCAGAAAATATCTAGACCTTAGAGAGAACAAATATGCATCCCAAGTCTCAACAAGCTCTACGGTAGTTCTCCACTACTAGGCTTTAACTACATGATGCAAGAGCTTAAACATGATCTACTTGAGAGCTCAAAACAATTGCAAAGCATCAAATCGAAACAAGACAATGATCTACAAGAATGCATATGTCTTTTCCAATACCAACTACTACATGTAGCATTTTCTTTCTTCCAAACAAACACCAATCAATTTATTTAAACATAAACTCTCCAAATGATAATATAATGCAGCAAGAGAGTATTTATAAACAAGTGCTAACAGCTCGAAGAGATGCATGAAAAACAGGAGCTAAAAGCACTGCAGTAGCTAGTTAAGAATACTCAACAAATATAAGTGAAGAACATGAGTATTCACATGAAAAAGCGGAGCGTGTCTCTCTCCCACACAAGGATTGCTAGGATCCGAATTTATTCAAACAAAAAAAAATAAAAACACACAGACGCTCCAAGTAAAGCGCATAAGATGTGAAAGAATTAAAATATAGTTTCACTAGAGATGACCTGATAAGTTTGTTGATGAAGAAGGGGATGCCTTGGGCATCCCCAAGCTTAGACGCTTGAGTCTCTCTGAATATGGTTGGGATGAACCACGGGGGCATCCCCAAGCTTAGGCTTTTCACTCTTCTTGATCACATAATATCACCCTTCTCGCTTGATCCTTGAAAACTTCCTTCACACCAAACTCAAGACAGTTCTCATTAGAGGGTTAGTGCATAATCAAAAATTCTCATATTCTGTAATGATACAATCAATCCCAAAGCTTCTGGACATTAGCTACAGCCACCAATGCTTTGTGGAGCAAAGAAATCCACACAAACACAGTAAAAGAGCGAATGCAAAACAAAAGGCAGAATCTGTCAAAAACAGAACAGTCTGGAATGACGAATTTTTTCGAGGCACTTAAGTTGCTCAGATGGATCTGGCCTAAAATAATGAAAGTTGCGTACATATCTCAGGAATATGCGTGATTTTTTCAGAATTTTTTGAATTTTCTACAGGGAGATAAGCTCAAATCCGTGACAGCTAAAAATCTGTCACTGCGCAGAAATCCAACTTTCAACTAATAACTTTACTTGGCACAACATTGCGATAAAATAAAGATACAAAGGAGTTGCTACAGAAGTAACAAAACTCCTTGACTCAAAGAAAACAAAAATAACAGCAAATAAAAACGATGGGTTGTCTCCCATAAGCGCTTTTCTTTAACGCCTTTCAGCTAGGCTTGATAGTTTTAACGATGCTCTCATGAAAATAGGAAATGAAGCAAAATGAGCATCAAGAAGAAAATTAAAAACACATTTATATCTACCCCACTTCCTATGCATAGGAATTTTGTACACAAACAAATTCATAAAGAGCAAAGTGACAAGCATAGGAAGATAAAACAAGAGTAACTTCAAAAGTTTCAGCTTATAGAGAGGTGTTTTAGTACCATGAAAATTTCTACAGCCATATTTTCCTCTCTCATAATAATTTTCAGTAGCATCATGAATAAACTCAACAATATAACTATCACACAAAGCATGCTTTTCATGATCTACAAACACATAATTTTTGTCAAGCTCATAAGTAGTGGGATTTAAAATTTCGAACCCACTTTTAACAATTTTATAACAAGATGATTGATCATTCTCAAGAGGTATGAGACTCCTAGATAGAGTTAAGACCTCTCCAATCCCATTTTCATCAATGGTACAATTAATATTATCAAGTAACATAGGACCATCATCTAGAGCTTTATCATAAACATTTTCTAAGCAAAACTCTTTAGTACCATGCATTTTGATATCAGCCACAAATAAAGGATTATCATAAGATTTTTTGAAATAGCATGGATTATCATATATAACAGTAGCATAATCATTTTCACAAGTTTTACTCATAGGGAAAATTTCAAGAGAATCCACAGGAACATAACATTCATCCTCCTTTGGTAAGCATGGAGGGCAATCAAAAAGTGTAAGAGTTAAAGAGTTACTGTCATTAGAAGGTAGATCCTCCTTTTGTTCTTCACTCTCCTCCTCTTTTTCATCAAATGAGATCACAATTTCAGCAATTTCCTCTTCCTCAGGTTCCTGCAAGGCACACGTTTCATCTTTTTTAGGAAACATCCTCTCAAGATGTTCAGTAATGTAAGAATTATTATCCTTGTAGGTATCACAACAATATTTAAGTATGGCAATACATTCAGATTTATAAGGGGCATCAGGTTTATGCTCAAGATAAGAACTAATTTCAAGGGCGCCCTTAAAAACAATAAACTCTTCAATTTGTTCAAGATTACCAAAGTCATAGTTTCCTTTAGCATATGCAGCCAAGGTTTCATTATCAGTATACTCACATTGGAAAGGGAGATGTTTGTGCCTTCTATAGCAAAGAGATTCATTAAAACAGTAGGATTCATCATATGTAGAACACAAGTTCTTAGCAAAACCATTCAATCTTCTTATTTGTTCCCATAGATGTTTCCCTTTTTGAGAAAAGCGGTAATTCTTATAACGAGATCCAGTTTCATAGAGATAAGACATTGAAAACAACTAGTCATAATAGTAATTCGAAATAAAAATGAACTAATTTTTTTGTGTTTTTTTGATAAGGAGAGCAAACAAGACTAAATAAAAATAAACTAAGCAAGACAAATAACAAAGTAAAATGATTGGGTGTGAGAGACTCCCCTTGCAGAAGCAATGATGACTTCCCGAAAACTTGCGTCGTAAGGGAGATCAAATTGCTCAGACAAAACACCGCGACTTCCCCGGCGACGGCGCCAGAAAACTTGCTGCCGCGGAGTTGCCTAGGGGAAATCGAGTTGCTACTTGGACAAAGCTTCGTGACCTTCCCGGCAACGGCGCCAGAAAACTTGCTTGATGCGCGCAAAGTGCACGTTCGTCAGGATACCTCAAGTGTAAGGTTTGATGAGTACAGCACAGTTATGAAACCAAGGTTTATCGAACCAGTAGGAAATCGACGATGTTCTGAAGGTGTCAACGGCGTCAGAAAACTTGGGTGTTGATGGGGATGATGTTGAGCTCCCTGACAATGGTGCCAGAAAACTTCCTGCGTGTAGAGTTGACGTGGAACCTGCACACAAGACAATCAAACTACTTTGCCCCGACGAGACAGTGAGGGTGTCAACCTCACCGGCTTGCTGAAAACAAAGGGTTAAACGTATCGTATGGAAGATGATGTTTGTTTGCATAAAACAGTAGAGAACAATGATTGCAGTAGATTGTATTTCAGATGTAAAAGAATGGACCGGGGTCCACAGTTCACTAGTGGTGTCTCTCCAATAAGATAACTAACATGCTGGGTAAACAAATTACAGCTGGGCAATTGACAATTGATAAGTGCATAAAACATGCATGTGTGAGCTATGGTGTCTACTATGAGATTCATTTGGGCATTACGACAAAGTACATAGACCGTTATCCAGCATGCATCTATGCCTAAATAGTCCACCTTCAGGTTAACATCCGTACCCCTTCCAGTATTAAGTTGCAAGCAACAGACAATTGCATTAAGTAATGTGCATAATGTAAACAATACATTCATCCTTGAACAAAGCATTGCTGTTTTACCCCTAGTGGCAACAACACATCTACAAGCTTAGAACTTTCTGTCACTATCCCAGGTTAAATAGAGGTTGAACCCAACTATCATGCATAAATACCCCCTCTTGGAGTCACAAGTATTCACTTGGCCAAGGCTTCAACAAGTAACGGAGAGCATGCAAGATCACAAATGACATAGATATGATAACACAATAATCAGCTCCACATAGGTATCAATATAAGTCGGATCCCAGCAAACACAACATGTAGCATTACAATAAGATGATCTTGATCATGATAGGCAGCTCACAAGATCTAAACATGATGGCACAAGTGGAGAAGACAACCATCTAGCTACTGCTATGGACCCATAGTCCAAGTATGAACTACTCACACATCACTCCGGAGGCGGGCATGGCGATGTAGAGCCCTCCGGTGATGATTCCCCTCTCCGGCAGGGTGCCGGGAAGAGCTTCTGGAACCCCCGAGTTAGGGTTGACGACGGCAGCGGCGGCGAATATGTTCTGGATGAAAGGCTCGGTGCTTTAGGGTTTTCACGACTCGGGGAATAAATAGGCGAAGGGGCGATGTCGGCGGACCCCCGAGGGGCCCACACCACCTGGCGGCGCGGTTCAAGGGGGGGCCGCGCCGCCCTATGGTCTGGCTGCCTCGTGGCTCCTCTTCGTGTCTCCTTCGGACTCCGTGTACGTGCTGGAAAAATAGGGACCTGGCCTTTTGTTTCGTGCAATTCCGAGAATATTTCCAGAAGTAACTTTCTGAAACTAAAAACAGCAGAAAACAGGGAACTGGCACTGTGGCATCTTTTTTAATAGGTTAGTCCCAGAAAATGCATAAAAGTGATATGAAGTGTATACAAAACATGTAGCAAATGGTATAATATAAGCATGGAACAGCCGAAATTATGGATACGTTGGAGACGTATCAGTAGCCGAGGAAGACACAGGGTATAGAACGAGGTCGTAACTTGTGTTTGGCGGTGGACGCAACACTGGGGTAACAAAGACAGCCGAAGACCCGGAGCGAATCGTATGGAGGAGGACGATTATGGAGCTGGATGTACGGGATTTGCGAGCGTATAGATTTGCAAGGGCGGCTGTTAAGGAGTAGATTAGCAGTGGCAAGGGCTTCGGCCCAAAAGGGCTCGGGAACATGTGCGTGAAACATGAGAGTGCGCATAGTGTCATTGATCGTGCGAATAGCACGCTCAGCCTTGTCGTTCTGTTGTGAGGTATAGGGAAATGACATACGCAGTTGTGATCCGTGTATGCTAAGGAGGGTGTCTATGGTGGAGTCAAGGAACTCGGTGCCATTGTCGGTTTGAATAGAACGTATGGTGGAACCGAATTGTGTGTGGACATAGCTGAAAAACTTTTCTAGAGTGCTAATCGTACAGGATTTTTGACGCAACAGAAAAGTCCTGTAAAAATAAGAGTAGTCATCGACAAAAACAAGATAATATCGAAAACCGGAGTTACTAATAACAGGTGATGTCCACGAATCACAATGTATCAAATCGAACTTGGCACTAGACACAGAAGTAGATGAACTAAAAGGTAAGCGCACATGTTTGCCAAGCTGACAAGCATGACACACATGAGGACGCCTAATTTTATTACACTTGTTAAAAGAAAACTTCTGGAGTGCCGACATTGCATCTTGACCGGGGTGTCCAAGCCGTTGGTGCCAGAGGTCAGCGGTGGTGGCGGCGAGCATGGCGGTGGGTGGTGTACGATGAGGGGTGCCGGGAAACGTGTAGAGGACGCCTTCACTGTTGCAGCGAAGGATCACTCGACGAGTCTTCAGGTCCTTCACAGAAAAAACAAAAGCCTCAAACTCAACGGAACAAACATTGTCTCTGGTGAATTTTCGAATGGAAAGTAAATTCCAAATTAAGTGTGGAACTAGAAGAACATGATTAAGTTTAAACCTATGAATAGAAGGAGACTGAAAATAGGTGTGACCGGAAGAGGTGATGGGTATAGAGTAGCCATTTCCGACTGTGACAAAGTGTGGACGAGAGAGAGGAGCGGAGAAGAAGATGTTACCCTCGTCGTTTGTCATGTGCGACGTGGCGCCACTGTCCATGACCCAGCCACCCTGCTGGTAGAGAGCATTGAGGGCGGCGATCAGCCCGTCATTGTCCCATGCAGGTGATGAAGACGTTGACGGCCCCGACTGGAAGAGCGGAGCGGTCGTGGTGGTGTACGCCTGAGGTCGAGGACCAATGATCCGGGGCAGGGGATGGATGGTGCCACTGCCCGGCACCCGGAGGACCAGGAGAGAAACACACCCACGGTCCCGTCGGAGCAGGGTTTGCCGCGTTGTGGAGCGCTGGGGCGGCCACCGTTCTTGTTCTTCTTCTTGTGAGACTGGCCGAAGGTGGAGGACTCGCGCGGCACGCGGTGCCAGTACATGATAACTCACAAGTATAGGGATCGCGTGTAGCCTTTCCGATAAGTAACAGTGTCAAACCCAACGAGGACCTAAAGGTAGGATAAGTATTCTCTCAAGTTCTATCAACCACTGATACAACTCTACACGCACTAAACGTTTACTTTATCTAGGAAATAAAACTACGGTAGCAATACGGGTATGAGAGATAGCTTTGCAAGATAATAAATGACAAGAAAGTAAAAGTTAGTGCTGCAGCAATAAAGTACACTAAGTAACACTAAAATAACAATACCATGAGTGTGGAAAAGTGGTGGTAATTTTGGTGGCTTTGTCCAAGATTAATTAGTTAAGACGTTTAGTTCATTGTCTTTGATGCAGTTTTTAACGTGGGAGAGGCTAAATATACATGCGCTCCACTACTTGGGATTACAAGTACTATATGATTGAATTGTTAGCAAACATCCGTAAATACTAACAATGCATTAAGGTTTCCCCAACCATAGCCTTCAGTTTATGGTCCTCTTGCTCCCATACATGCAACTAACCGGTTTGAGCCTCAGGTTTCTGTCACTCCGGCAGGACTACCCCCTTCCTTTGCACATACTACTAACTCTATGGTCTTGATCCATGCGCACACAAGTATAATGGACACCAAAGGACAGTACCATATCAACATACAACTCTAATGAACCATAGACATTCAACAAAGCAATCAAAAGACAAATATACTACATAAACATGTCATAGATCACATGATAAATATTATAGCATCAAACACCATGTTTACATAGGACGGTACAGAGGTTTATGGGAGGATGAACCACTGAATATAAGGAGGAGATGGTGAAGGATATGGCGGTGAAGACGTCGGAGAGGGGCAGCGCGCCGGCGGCGCGGGGAACTCCTTTCCCCGCCACCGGCAAGGTTGGGGAGCGCCGCCCCTAATCCCCCCTCCTTCATGGCTTCAAGGGAGCCCTCCCCCATGGAGATGGGATCCATGGGGGAGGCAAAAACGTGGCTTTGGTGGCTGGAAATTCGTGGGTGGCGGAGTCCTCCACGAGTTAGGTTTCCTCCCTTTATATATCTTATCGGATTTCAGTCACCCCTTTTAGGGTTTCACCATATTGGGCCTACAGGCCGCATCCGAACTCCGATTGGGCTGTTCTCGGGCTTAAAATCACCGTATGGAAATTTGTGACAACTTTGCAACAATATTGGTACCCTTTTGACGTAATCTTCAGAGGTCAAACTGGCAAACTCCGAAAACTGTTCTGAGACAGATTTCAGCAAAGTTCCAATTCGACTCCAACAAGGTTTCCTCTTATATTCTTGATAATTCCTACACATAAAAGTGTAAAACAAGAACATTGTGCACTTTGGCAACTATTAATAGGTTAGTCCAAATAAATCATAAACTTAATATAAAAACAAGTGCCAAAGGCATAATATTAACATGAAACAATCAAAAATTATAGATACGTTTTGGACATCCCCAAGCTTAATTCCTGCTCGTCCTCGAGTAGGTAAATGATAACAAAAATATTTTTGATTGTGAATGCTATGATCAAGTCTTTAACAATTGCATGATGTATGGATAATAAACTTAGCAATAAGGTTACCTAATGAAAAGTATCAACCAACTAAGAGTTCATAATATGAAATTTATAACATCGACAAGATTGTACTGATCGTAATAAAGCATGGTAGAGTGGTATCTCGCTTGCCGTATTTGTACAGCAAAACATAAATGCCCAGGCACCTCTGAAGTTCAAGGAAGACTAAAAGTAAAGATATCAAAGAAAAAGCATCAAAGTTATACCACAATTAACCGCATTATGGGACAAGCACATTAAACTAAGAATGACAACTATGCTCTCGAGAAGGTGCTCAAAGAAAGGATGGTGACTCAACATGAAAAGAAAAGATTGGCCCTTTGCAGAGGGAAGCAGGGATTAACACGTGCTAGAGCTTTTTGTTTTTAAAACAGAAGCAAAATTGTTTTGGGAAGTGTTTGTTGTTGTCAACGAATGGCAGTGGGCACTCTAACCCCCTTGTCAACCAGACTTTCAAGAGCGGCTCCCATGAAGGACGTTATTTCTACCAGCAAGGTAGATCATCCCTCTTCTCTTTTGTTTACACATGTATTTTAGTTTCATTATGGATGACACTCCTCCTAACCTTTGCTTGCACAAGCCATGGCTAACCGAATCCTCTGGTGCCTTCCAACATTCACATACCATGGAGGAGTGTCTATTTAAAAATTAAGTTGCTTAGTGATAAATCAGGGCAAAACATGCGAAGAGAATTATTGATGAAAGTTGTAATTAATTGGGACTGGGCACCCCATTTGCCAGCTCTTTTTGCAAAATTATTGGATAAGCGGATGTATATGCCACTAGTCCATTGGTTGAAAGTCTGTCATGAGTAATCGACAAGGTTGAAAGAGAAAACACCACATACTTCCTCATGAGCTATAAAACATTAACACAAAATGAGAAGTAATTAGAAGGTTTTAAAGGTAGCACATGGGAATTTACTTGAATGGTTTGAAATGCCATGCATAGGTATTTATGGTGGACACTTTGGGATAACTTGGTTTTCATGGATTTGGAAGCACGTGCAGCATTCCCGCTCAGTACAAGTGGAGGCTAGCAATAGACTGGGAAGCGACAATCAAGAGAGCAATAACCGTCATAATCATGCTTGCGACAAAATGAAATTAATTGAGGCATAAAACTGATACAAGAACTCTGAGGCAAAATAAATCATCAAGGCTTAATTGACTTTTGTTTTTCAGTCATATGCATGCGTGAGCATGTGCCAAGTCAATTCAAATGAATTATTCAGAGGAGGATACCACAATACCTTACCATCTTATGAACAAAACAATGCATGTTAATATCAAAATATCATAATATAAACTATTAGCTAGTTGAGACTAACCATAAGAAAATATAACCACTAAACAATATCATTCACACATCATTTTTAAGTTTCATCAAATGATCCATTAACCAAGTAAATGTTGAGAACAGAAGATAAATAAAATATGTGAGGATCCACTTATGAATGTAACCGGTGTTTGATGCTAAGATAAATAGATAATAAGATACAGCCACTTCAAGTTTAGTAAAGTTCATATGTTGCTCAAAAAACAAAGTTTGAAGGTTTGCAAACCGAGGGGTTGTTGATGAAGAGGGATGTGGGGACATCTGATACGTCTCCAACGTATCCATAATTTCTGTTGTTCCATGCTTATATTATACCATTTGCTACATGTTTTGTATACACTTCATATCACTTTTATGCATTTTCTGGGACTAACCTATTAACAAGATGCCACAGTGCCAGTTCCTGTTTTCTGCTGTTTTTGGTTTCAGAAAGTTACTTCTGGAAATATTCTCGGAATTGCACGAAACAAAAGGCCAGTCCCTATTTTTCCAGCACGTACACGGAGTCCGAAGGAGAGACGAAGTCGGGCCACGAGGCGGCCAAACCATAGGCCGGCGCGGCCCCCCTGCCGCGCCGCCAAGTGGTTTGGGCCCCTCGGGGGTCCGCCGACATCGCCCCTTCGCCTATTTATTCCCGAGACGTGAAAACCCTAAAACACCGAGCCTTTCATCCAGAACATATTCGCTGCCGCCGCCGTCGTCAACCCTAACTCGGGGGGTTCCTGAAGCTCTTCCCGGCACCCTGCCGGAGAGGGGAATCATCACCGGAGGGCTCTACATCGCCATGCCCGCCTCCGAGTGATGCGTGAGTAGTTCATCCTTGGACTATGGGTCCATAGCAGTAGCTAGATGGTTGTCTTCTCCACTTGTGCCATCATGTTTAGATCTTGTGAGCTGCCTATCATGATCAAGATCATCTTATTGTAATGCTACATGTTGTGTTTGCTGGGATCTGACTTATATTGATACCTATGTGGAGCTGAATATTATATTATCATGTCTATGTCATTTGTGATCTTGCATGCTCTCCGTTACTTGTTGAAGCCTTGGCCACGTGAATACTTGTAACTCCAAGAGGGGGTATTTATGCATGATAGTTGGGTTCAACCTCTATTTAACCTGGGATAGTGACAGCAAGTTCTAAGGTTGTAGATGTGTTGTTGCCACTAGGGGTAAAACAGCAATGCTTTATTCAAGGATGAATGTATTGTTTACATTACGCACATTACTTAATGCAATTGTCTGTTGCTTGCAACTTAATACTGGAAGGGGTACGGATGTTAACCGGAAAGTGGACTATTTAGGCATAGATGCATGCTGGATAGCGGTCTATGTACTTTGTCGTAATGCCCAAATGAATCTCATAGTAGACACCACAGCTCACACATGCATGTTATATGCACTTATCAATTGTCAATTGCCCAGCTGTAATTTGTTTACCCAGCATGTTAGTTATCTTATTGGAGAGACACCACTAGTGAACTGTGGACCCCGGTCCATTCTTTTACATCTGAAATACAATCTACTGCAATCATTGTTCTCTACTGTTTTATGCAAACAAACATCATTTTCCATTCGATACGTTTAACCCTTTGTTTTCAGCAAGCCGGTGAGATTGACAACCTCACTGTTAAGTTGGGGCAAAGTAGTTTGATTGTGTTGTGCAGGTTCCACGTTGGCACCGGAATCCCTGGTGTTGCGCCGCACTACACTCCTTCACCAACACCTTCGAAGCAAACCTCGTTTTCCTACTGGTCGATTAAACCTTGGTTTCATACTGAGGGAAAACTTACTGCTGCACTCATCATACCTTCCTCTTGGGGTTCCCAACTGACGTGTGACATTACACACCATAAGACCAACAAGTTTTCTGGCGCCGTTGCCGGGGAAAACAGAATTGCTTCTGCAAGGGGAGTCTCTCACACCCAATCTCTTTACTTTGTTATTTGTCTTGCTTAGTTTATTTTTATTTAGTCTTGTTTGCTCTCTTTATCAAAAACACAAAAAAATTAGTTACTTTTTATTTTTGTTTGTTTTGTTTTCACCATGTCTTGTTCCATGCCTGTTGCTATGTCACCTGAGGAATTGATCTTCACTTTTAAACAAGGGAGTGAGGAGAATTTTAAAGAAGCTTGGTCTAGAATTAATGATTCCTTTGGTAAAACTGATCCTAAAATGACTTTAAGTTTGCTTCTCACTAGCTTCTACTTTGGTCTAGCCCTTTGTTATAGATATGCTTTAGATGCTATTGTGGGAGGAGATTTCCTTCACTGTGATGGGGATCAAGCTTTTAATGCCATAAAAAAGTTGATTGCAACTTCTAGCTCAACTAATAAATTTGATTCGGCCCTTGTTAGCATCCATGCTAGATTAAACACTCTTGAGACACATATATCTTGTTTAAAGGATGGCTATAATCAAATTCGGGAATATTTTGACTATGTTCCAACAAATTTTGAACCTTCGATGTGGGTCCCTACGGTAAAGGTTGCTATTTGTGGTGAAACCTTTTATGCTCGTTGTGATATTATGTCTGAGTTTTGCCTTATGCCTAAAAGCATTTATGAAACTTTGAATCTTTGGGGACTTGCTGAAGGAGGAGAAGGAATAACTCTTGCTGATAACTCTGTTATATTTCCCGAGGGGATAGCTGAGGGTGTGTTTACAACCTTTCTTGGGAGAACGGTGTCCACTGATTATCTTGTTATTGAATGTGCAGGGACAGGACAAATTACACTTGGAAGATCTCTGCTCAAATTAATGGGAGCAACCATAGATGTGGGAAAAGGCACTCTGAATCTTACCTCCACACCAAGGTGCGGCCATGTATTCCCCAAACCAAAGAGTAAGTCTAAGGGTAAGAGAGGTAGGCGTATGGCCCTTGGTATTGATGCTCTCTCTTGACAACACTTGATTTTCACTTTCTGCGCCTAGCTGAAAGGCGTTAAAGAAAAGCGCTTATGGGAGACAACCCATCGTTTTTATTTGCTGTTATTTTTGTTTTCTTTGAGTCAAGGAGTTTTGTTACTTCTGTAGCAACTCCTTTGTATCTTTATTTTATCGCAATGTTGTGCCAAGTAAAGTTCTATATTGAAAGTTGATGCAAGATTTGGATTTCTGCGCAGTGACAGATTTTTAGCTGTCACGGATTTGAGCTTATCTCCCTGTAGAAAATTCAAAAAATTCTGAAAAAATCACGCATATTCCTGAGATATGTACGCAACTTTCATTATTTTAGGCCAGATCCATCTGAGCAACTTAAGTGCCTCGAAAAAATTCGTCATTCCAGACTGTTCTGTTTTTGACAGATTCTGCCTTTTGTTTTGCATTCGCTCTTTTACTGTGTTTGTGTGGATTTCTTTGCTCCACAAAGCATTGGTGGCTGTAGCTAATGTCCAGAAGCTTTGGGATTGATTGTATCATTACAGAATATGAGAATTTTTGATTATGCACTAACCCTCTAATGAGAACTGTCTTGAGTTTGGTGTGAAGGAAGTTTTCAAGGATCAAGCGAGAAGGGTGATATTATGTGATCAAGAAGAGTGAAAAGCCTAAGCTTGGGGATGCCCCCGTGGTTCATCCCAACCATATTCAGAGAGACTCAAGCGTCTAAGCTTGGGGATGCCCAAGGCATCCCCTTCTTCATCAACAAACTTATCAGGTCATCTCTAGTGAAACTATATTTTAATTCTTTCACATCTTATGCGCTTTACTTGGAGCGTCTGTGTGTTTTTATTTTTGTTTTTGTTTGAATAAATTCGGATCCTAGCAATCCTTGTGTGGGAGAGAGACACGCTCCGCTTTTTCATGTGAATACTCATGTTCTTCACTTATATTTGTTGAGTATTCTTAACTAGCTACTGCAGTGCTTTTAGCTCCTGTTTTTCATGCATCTCTTCGAGCTGTTAGCACTTGTTTATAAATACTCTCTTGCTGCATTATATTATCATTTGGAGAGTTTATGTTTAAATAAATTATTGGTGTTTGTTTGGAAGAAAGAAAATGCTACATGTAGTAGTTGGTATTGGAAAAGACATATGCATTCTTGTAGATCATTGTCTTGTTTTGATTTGATGCTTTGCAATTGTTTTGAGCTCTCAAGTAGATCATGTTTAAGCTCTTGCATCATGTAGTTAAAGCCTAGTAGTGGAGAACTACCGTAGAGCTTGTTGAGACTTGGGATGCATATTTGTTCTCTCTAAGGTCTAGATATTTTCTGGTAAAATGTTTGAGCAACAAGGAAGACAGTGTAGAGTCTTATAATACTTGCAATATGTTTTTATGTGATTCTTGCTGTACCGGTTTATACTTGTGTTTGCTTCAAACAACCTTGCTAGCCTAAACTCTGTACTGAGAGGGAATGCTTCTCGTGCATCCAAAACTTGAGCCAAAACCCATGCCATTTGTGTCCACCATACCTACCTACTATGTGGTATTTCCTGCCATTCCAAGTAAATATTTCATGTGCTACCTTTAAACTATTCAAAACTTTATTACTCCTTATTTGTGTCAATGTTTTATAGCTCATGAGGAAGTATGTGGTGTTTTATCTTTCAATCTTGTCATTTACTTCTGACAGACTTTCACCAATGGACTAGTGGCATATACATCCGCTTATCCAATAATTTGCAAAAAGAGCTGGCAACGGGGTGCCCAGCCCCAATTAATTACAACTTTCATTAATAATTCTCTTCACATGTTTTGCCCTGATTTATCAGTAAGCAACTTAATTTTGCAATAGACACTCCTCCATGGTATGTGAATGTTGGAAGGCACCCGAGGATTCGGTTAGCCATGGCTTGTGTAAGCAAAAGGTTGGGAGGAGTGTCATCTATAAAGAAACTAAAATACATGTGTAAACAAAAGAGAAGAGGGATGATCTACCTTGCTGGTAGAGATAACGTCCTTCATGGGAGCCGCTCTTGAAAGTCTGGTTGACAAGGGGGTTAGAGTGCCCACTACCATTCGTTGACAACAACAAACACCTCTCAAATACTTATTTTGTGCTCTCTATATGCTTTCGAAAACTTAAAAAGCTCTAGCACATGATTTAATCCCTGCTTCCCTCTGCGAAGGGCCTATCTTTTACTTTATGTTGAGTCAGTTTACCTACTCCTTTCTATCTTAGAAGCAAACACTTGTGTCAACTTTGTGTGCATTGATTCTTACATATTTACTTATTGCACTTGTTATATTGCTTTATGTTGACAACTATCCATGAGATATACATGTTACAAGTTGAAAGCAAATGCTGAAACTTAATCATCCTTTGTGTTGCTTCAATGCCTTTTACTTTGAATCTATTGCTTTATGAGTTACCTCTTATGCAAAACTTTTTGATGCTTGTCTTGAAAGTACTATTCATGAAAAGTTTTTGCTTATATGATTCATTGTTTATCTAGACCATTGCTTTGAGTCACTTCATTCATGACATGAGCCTTGCAATATATTGATCAAGATTGTGTGAAAGCATGTCTCCTCAGAAATTATTTGTTGTTATCGTTTTACCTACTCGAGGACGAGTAGAACTAAGCTTGGGGATGCTTGATACGTCTCCAACGTATCCATAATTTCTGCTGTTCCATGCTTATATTATACCATTTGCTACATGTTTTATATACACTTCATCACTTTTATGCATTTTCTGGGACTAACCTATTAACAAGATGCCACAGTGCCAGTTCCCTGTTTTCTGCTGTTTTTGGTTTCAGAAAGTTACTTCTGGAAATATTCTCGGAATTGCACGAAACAAAAGGCCAGTCCCTATTTTTCCAGCACGTACACGGAGTCCGAAGGAGAGACGAAGGCCACGAGGTGGCCAAACCATGGCGGCGCGGCCCCCCGCCGCGCCGCCAGGTGGTTTGGGCCCCTCGGGGGTCCGCCGACATCGCCCCTTCGCCTATTTATTCCCCGAGACGTGAAAACCCTAAAACACCGAGCCTTTCATCCAGAACATATTCGCTGCCGCCGCCGTCGTCAACCCTAACTCGGGGGGTTCTGAAGCTCTTCCCGGCACCCTGCCGGAGAGGGGAATCATCACCGGAGGGCTCTACATCGCCATGCCCGCCTCCGGAGTGATGCGTGAGTAGTTCATCCTTGGACTATGGGTCCATAGCAGTAGCTAGATGGTTGTCTTCTCCACTTGTGCCATCATGTTTAGATCTTGTGAGCTGCCTATCATGATCAAGATCATCTTATTGTAATGCTACATGTTGTGTTTGCTGGGATCTGACTTATATTGATACCTATGTGGAGCTGAATATTATATTATCATGTCTATGTCATTTGTGATCTTGCATGCTCTCCGTTACTTGTTGAAGCCTTGGCCAAGTGAATACTTGTAACTCCAAGAGGGGGTATTTATGCATGATAGTTGGGTTCAACCTCTATTTAACCTGGGATAGTGACAGCAAGTTCTAAGGTTGTAGATGTGTTGTTGCCACTAGGGGTAAAACAGCAATGCTTTATTCAAGGATGAATGTATTGTTTACATTACGCACATTACTTAATGCAATTGTCTGTTGCTTGCAACTTAATACTGGAAGGGGTACGGATGTTAACCGGAAAGTGGACTATTTAGGCATAGATGCATGCTGGATAGCGGTCTATGTACTTTGTCGTAAACCACAACTCACACATGCATGTTATATGCACTTATCAATTGTCAATTGCCCAGCTGTAATTTGTTTACCCAGCATGTTAGTTATCTTATTGGAGAGACACCACTAGTGAACTGTGGACCCCGGTCCATTCTTTTACATCTGAAATACAATCTACTGCAATCATTGTTCTCTACTGTTTTATGCAAACAAACATCATT
Organism: Poa pratensis; assembly: GCA_947311845.1. Taxonomy (NCBI): domain Eukaryota; kingdom Viridiplantae; phylum Streptophyta; class Magnoliopsida; order Poales; family Poaceae; genus Poa; species Poa pratensis. The sequence goes on from CAMZMU010000063.1 coordinate 163,259,529, forward strand.
TTCCATTCGATACGTTTAACCCTTTGTTTTCAGCAAGCCGGTGAGATTGACAACCTCACTGTTAAGTTGGGGCAAAGTAATTTGATTGTGTTGTGCAGGTTCCACGTTGGCACCGGAATCCCTGGTGTTGCGCCGCACTACACTCCTTCACCAACACCTTCGAAGCAACCTCGTTTTCCTACTGGTTCGATAAACCTTGGTTTCATACTGAGGGAAAACTTGCTGCTACTCATCATACCTTCCTCTTGGGGTTTCCAACTGACGTGTGACATTACACACCATAAGACAATCAACATCCCCAAGCTTATGACTTTGACCATTCTTCAACATTTCACAATTTGGTGTTCCTTCATTCTCTGTGAAAAAACTTCAACACAAAAACTTTCCCATTCTTTTCTACGGTTAGACATTAGTGCAATAAATAATATTTACCAAGTGCTGCTATTAAACCAAATCAAATTTTGTTTTTAGGTTACAGAAAGGTTGCTTAAATGGCCAACTTATAAATGAAAGGTAAGAACCATTAAAATCAAATGAAAAACGAAAGGCTCTTGCAACAAAAGTCAGAATCTGTCCAGAAAAACAGAATCTGGAAAACGTAATTTTAGGTGCTGTTAAACATCTCCTAAATTTGAGCCAATTTTTGTGCATGTATAGGATTCAGTGATACAACATTAGTAATTGTTTCGTGATTTTTAGAGTTTCCAGTAAAATATGAAAAATCGCGCAATGAGCAGTAGATACCGAAAACAGAAAATCACTTTTTACAATTGCATCAACTAAGCTAAATGGGTAACACTTGGTACTTCATTTTTGATAAACTAAAAGACCAGAGGCTAAACAAGATCTAAACATGCTAACTACATCAAGGAAAAATCTAAAAGAAAACGGGAAGTAACAACCAAATAAAGAACCCAACAAAGAAGCAAAACAAAAGAAAATATTTTTGTTGTTTTGAATTAATATGTGAAAGCAAAGAAGCAATTGAAACGACATAAAGAGCCTAAGAAAACTAAAGAAAGTAATACCAAGACATATAAAATCAATTACAATACATGTAAGACAATTCATATCATGTGGATGGGTAATATAGAGTATGAACGAGATAACCTCATGTTTGTTGATGAATAGGGGATGACTCAGGCATCCCCAAGCTTAGATGATTGTATGTTCTTGGTTCTTGGGATGCACCTACACATCCCCAAGCTTGAGCTCTTGCATCTTCTTGTTAATCTCATATTACCATATCGATTGGATCTTATAAACTACATCCACATAAAACTTCAGAAAACTCATTAGTAGGGTTAGTACTCATTAAATAAAATCCACTCATGTTCAAGCATTGACAAATTGCATAATATTTCTCTAACATTAGCCACTGTATATACCGAAGTTCTTATTATTTCCGTTGTCCGTCGAAAAACTAAGGAAATCAAGAGACCCTAAGTATAATATCAAATAAACACGATAGAAATCTGTCAAAGCTGAATAGTCTGTAAGATGACACTTAATGAGATAATTATATAGCTCAAATGACAACAATCAAAATTAATCAAAGATAGATAACAATCTCAGGTTTATGCACAAAAAAATTTCAGGTCAATATAATATTCTGAGATTTATCACGATTTTATTTACAGAGAAGCACAAAATCTGTCTAAACAGAACAATCAGTAAAGATCAAATTGTTCGACCTATCTACGTACCTCAAATCAGAGAAGTCAAAGTTAATGAAAGTTGCGTACATATCTGAGGATCACGCACGAAGTTTTTCAGAATTTTTCAATTTTTCTGGAATTTGTAAAGCTCAAAACGGTGGACAGCAAGAATCTGTCCCTGTGCAGAAATCCAAATCTAGCATCAACTTTCTACTAGAGATTGTTATAACCAATTTTATTTTTATATACAGAGATATATACACAATATTTACATGTTTTTAATGAAAATCTTCCATGGAAAAATTTGCTTTGGTTTCATAGGCATGAACACAAGTGTTCAAAGTCGACCCCCACTTAACCATTACTCATCTTTCCAATCACTTTTCTTTTCGAAAACTTTTTAGATAACAATTACAACTAATTTTATTTTGTAATTCGCATTCCCTACCCATACTAAGATAGATAACAACTTAAAACTGAAAATAAAAATTACTTAGAGACAAAGCAAACAAGTGCACACAAGAATATTCAACTACACTATGGCTCCCGACAACGGCGCCAGAAAAGGTCTTGATAACCCACAAGTATAGGGGATCGCGTGTAGCCTTTTTGATAAGTAAGAGTGTCGAACCCAACGAGGAGCTAAAGGTAGGATAAGTATTCTCTTAAGTTCTATCAACCACTGATACAACTCTACGTGCACTAAACGTTTACTTTATCTAGGAAATAAAACTACGGTAGCAATACGGGTATGAGAGATAGCTTTGCAAGATAATAAATGACAAGAAAGTAAAAGTTAGTGCTGCAGCAATAAAGTACACTAAGTAACACTAAAATAACAGTACCATGAGTGTGGAAAAGTGGTGGTAATTGTGGTGGCTTTGTCCAAGATTAATTAGTGAAGACGTTTAGTTCATTGTCTTTGATGCAGTTTTCAACGTGGGAGAGGCTAAATATACATGCGCTCCACTACATGGGATTACAAGTACTATATGATTGGATTGTTAGCAAACATCCGTAAATACTAACAATGCATTAAGGTTTCCCAACCATAGCCTTCAGTTTATAGTCCTCTTACTCCCATACATGCAACTAACCGGTTTGAGCCCTCAGGTTTCTGTCACTCCGGCAGGACTACCCCCCTTCCTTTGCACATACTACTAACCCTATGGTCTTGATCCATGCGCGCACAAGTATAATGGACACCAAAGGACAGTACCATATCAACATACAACTCTAATGAACCATAGACATTCAACAAAGCAATCAAAAGACAAATATACTACATAAACATGTCATAGATCACATGATAAATATTATAGCATCAAACACCATGTTTACATAGGACGGTACAGAGGTTTATGGGAGGATGAACCACTGAATACAAGGAGGAGATGGTGAAGGAGATGGCGGTGAAGACGTCGGAGAGGGGCAGCGCGCCGGCGGCGCCGGCGGCGCGGGGAACTCCTTTCCCCGCCGCCGGCAAGGTTGGGGAGCGCCGCCCCTAAGCCTCCCTCCTTCATGGCTTCAAGGGAGCCCTCCCCCATGGAGATGGGATCCATGGGGAGGCAAAAACGTGGCTTTGGTGGCTGGAAATTCGTGGGTGGAGGAGTCCTCCACGAGTTAGGTTTCCTCCCTTTATATATCTTCTCGGATTTCAGTCACCCTTTTAGGGCTTCACCATATTAGGCCTACAGGCCGCATCCGAACTCCGATTGGGCTGTTATTGGACTTAAAATCACCGTATGGAAATTTGTGACAACTTTGCAACAGTATTGGTACCCTTTTGACATCATCTTCAGAGGTCAAACTGGCAAACTCCAAAAACAGTTCTAGGACAGATTTTAGCAAAGTTCCAATTCGACTCCAACAAGGTTTCCTCTTGTATTCTTGATAATTCCTACACATCAAAGTGTAAAACAAGAACATTGTGCACTTTGGCAACTATTAATTAGGTTAGTCCAAATAAATCATAAACCTAATATAAAAACAAGTGCCAAAGGCATAATATTAATATGAAACAATCAAAAATTATAGATACATTTTGGACGTATCAGTACACACCGGAGCAGAAGGCCTGCCTGGGCGACAAGGGCAGTGGAGGCCGCGTTGACGGCCGCGTTCTTCTGCTGCATGTCCTCCATGAGAAGCATGCTGCGGGCGCGGACGAAGGTGGGCAGCGGGTCGGTCATGGAGATGACGGTGGCTGCCGAGGCGAACTGAGGGCCGAGCCGCGCAATGTGTTGAGGAAGAGAGCACGCGTGGAGACGGGCGATTCGTGGTCAGCGAGCGCATCGGAGAGCTGCTTCTGACGGCGACAATACTTCGTGATGGACGATGAGCCCTGAACGAGCTGACGGAAGTCGTTGTCGAGGTAGATCGCCTTGCTGGCCTTGTTGGCGGAGAAGAGCTCAAGGATGGTGAGCCAGAGTTGGCGAGCCATCTGGTCGCGGGAGAGGACCATGTCGGCAACATCTTCGCTGATGGCCGAGTGGAGGTGGTCGATACGTCTCCAACGTATCTATAATTTCTGATGTTTCATGCTTGTTTTATGTATCATTGTCACATGTTTTACATGCATTATATATAATTATTATACATTTTCTGGCACTAACCTATTAACTAGATGCCACAGTGCCAGTTCCTGTTTTCTGCAGTTTTTGGTTCCAGAAAAGCTGTTCGGGCAATATTCTCGGAATTCGACGAAACAAAAGCCAAACTTCCTATTTTACCGACACCGTCACGGAGTCCGAAGGAGACACGAAGGGGGCCGAGGAGGCGACCAAACCACCTGGTGGCGCGGCCCCACCTTGACCCGCGCCGCCATATGGTGTGGGCCCCTCGGACTCCGCCGACGCCGCCCTTCGCCTATTTAGTCACCCCGACACGAAAACCCTAAATATATATCAAATACTCCAGAAAGACTTCCGCAGCGCCGCCGCTGATACGTCTCCAAAGTATCCATAATTTCTGTTGTTCCATGCTTATATTATACCAATTGCTACATGTTTTATATACACTTCATATCACTTTTATGCATTTTCTGGGACTAACCTATTAACAAGATGCCACAGTGCCAGTTCCCTGTTTTCTGCTGTTTTTGGTTCCAGAAAAATACTTCTGCGAATATTCTCGGAATTGCACGAAACAAAAGGCCACGTCCCTATTTTTTCAACACGTACACGGAGTCCGAAGGAGAGACGAAGAAGCGCCGGAGGTGGCCAAACCACTTGGCGGCGCGGCAGGGCAGCCTGTGGATTGGGCCCCTCGGGGCTCCGCCGACATCACCCCTTCACCTATTTATTCCCCCCGAGGCATAAACCCTAAAATACCGAGCCATACATCCAGAATATTTCCGCCGCCGCTGCCGTCATCAACCCTAACTCGGGAGGGTTCTGAAGCTCTTCCCGGCACCCTGTCGGAGAGGGGAATCATCACCGGAGGGCTCTACACCACCATGCCCGCCTCCGGAGTGATGTGTGAGTAGTTCATCCCTGGACTATGGGTCCATAGCAGTAGCTAGATGGTTGTCTTCTCCACTTGTACCATCATGTTTAGATCTTGTGAGCTGCCTATCATGATCAAGATCATCTTATTGTAATGCTACATGTTGTGTTTGCTGGGATCCGATGTATATTGATACCTATGTCAAGTTGAATATTATATTATCATGTCTATGTCATTTGTGATCTTGCATGCTCTCCGTTACTAGTTGAAGCCTTGGCCAAGTGAATACTTGTGACTCCAAGAGGGAGTATTTATGCATGATAGTTGGGTTCAACCTCTATTTAACCTGGGATAGTGACAACAAGTTCTAAGGTTGTAGATGTGTTGTTGCACTAGGGGTAAAACATCAATGCTTTATCCAAGGATGAATGTATTGTTTACATTATGCACATTACTTAATGCAATTGTTTGTTGCTTGCAACTTAATACTGAAAGGGGTGCGGATGCTAACCTGAAGTTGGACTATTTAGGCATAGATGCATGCTGGATACCGGTCTATGTACTTTGTTGTAATGCCCAAATGAATCTCATAGTAGACACCACAACTTGCACATGCATGTTCTATGCACTTATCAATTGTCGATTGCCCAGCTGTAATTTGTTTACCCAGCATGTTAGTTATCTTATTGGAGAGACACCACTAGTGAACTGTGGACCCCGGTCCATTCTTTTAAATCTGAAATACAATCTACTGCAATCATTGTTCTCTTCTGTTTTCCGCAAGCAAACATCATTTTCCACACTATACGTTTAACCCTTTGTGTTCAGCAAGCCGGTGAGGTTGACACCATCACTGTCTCGTCGGGGCAAAGTAGTTTGATTGTGTTGTGTGCAGGTTCCACGTCAACTCATCACCACCAAGTTGCTGACGCCGTTGACACCTTCAGAACATCATCAATCTCCTACTGGATTGATAACCTTGGTTTCATAACTGAGGGAAAACTTGCTGCTGTACTCTCCAAACCTTACACTTGAGGTATCCTGACGAACGTGCACTTCGCGCGCATCAAGCAAGTTTTCTGGCGTCGTTGCCGGGGAGATTAACGGTGCTTTGGATTGAGAAGACTTCAACATCCCTAGGCACCAGCAAGTTTTCTGGCGCCATTGCCGGGGAGATTAACGGTACTTTGGATTGAGAAGACTTCAACATCCCCTAGGCACCAGCAAGTTTTCTGGCGCCATTGCCGGGGAGGTTGAGCAGAAGCAATTTCCCCTACGACGCAAGTTTTCTGGGAAAGAATCGCTGCTGCAGCAAGGGGAGTCTCTCACTTCCAATCATTTTACTTTGTTATTTATCTTTCTTAGTTTATTTTTATTTAGTCTTGTTTGCTCTCTTTATCAAAAACACAAAAAAATTATTAGTTACTTTTTGTCTTTTTTCAATTCGGTTTTGGTATCACCATGTCTTGTCCCATGCGTGTTACTATGTCACATGAGCAATTGGTCTTCACTTTTAAACAAGGGAGTGAGGAGAGTTTTAAAGAAGCTTGGTCTAGAATTAATGAGTCTTTTGGTAAAACTGAACCTAAAATGACTTTAAGCTTGCTTCTTACTAGCTTCTACTTCGGTCTCACTCTTTGTTATAGATATGCTTTAGATGCTATTGTGGGAGGAGATTTCCTTCAATATGATGGAGATCAAGCTTTCAATGCCGTAAAAAAATTAGCTGCATCTACTAGTTCTGCCAGCAAGCGTGATTTAGCTCTTGTTGATATTCATGCTAGATTAAACACTCTTGAGACAAGTTTATCTTGCTTGAAGGAGGGGTATAATCAAATCGTGAGTATTATGATTATGTTCCAATAAGTTTTGAACCTACAAAATGGGACCTTTGGTAAAAGTTGCTATATGTGGTGAAACTTTTTATGCTCGTTGTGATATTATGTGTGAGTTTTGCCTTATGCCTAAAAGTATTTATGAATCTTTGGGGACTTTCTGAAGGGGAGAAGGAATAACTCTTGCTGATAACTCTGTTATATTTCCCATGGGGATAGCTGAAGGAGTGTTTACAACTCTTTATGGAAGAACGGTATCCACTGATTATCTTGTTATTGAATGTGTAGGAACAGGACAAATTACCCTTGGAAGATCCCTGTTAAATCTATTGGGAGCAACTATTGACACGGAAAAAGGTACTCTGAATCTTACTTCCATGCCATGGCGCAGCCATGTATTCCCTAAACCAAAGGGTATGTCTAATGGTAAGAGAGGTAGGCATAAAGCCCTTGGTATTCATGCTCCTCCACTTTTTGACACTTGATTTTCACTTTCTGCGCCTAGCTGAAAGGCGTTAAAGAAAAGCGCTTATGGGAGACAACCCATCGTTTTTATTTGCTGTTATTTTTGTTTTCTTTGAGTCAAGGAGTTTTGTTACTTCTGTAGCAACTCCTTTGTATCTTTATTTTATCGCAATGTTGTGCCAAGTAAAGTTCTATATTGAAAGTTGATGCAAGATTTGGATTTCTGCGCAGTGACAGATTTTTAGCTGTCACGGATTTGAGCTTATCTCCCTGTAGAAAATTCAAAAAATTCTGAAAAAATCACGCATATTCCTGAGATATGTACGCAACTTTCATTATTTTAGGCCAGATCCATCTGAGCAACTTAAGTGCCTCGAAAAAATTCGTCATTCCAGACTGTTCTGTTTTTGACAGATTCTGCCTTTTGTTTTGCATTCGCTCTTTTACTGTGTTTGTGTGGATTTCTTTGCTCCACAAAGCATTGGTGGCTGTAGCTAATGTCCAGAAGCTTTGGGATTGATTGTATCATTACAGAATATGAGAATTTTTGATTATGCACTAACCCTCTAATGAGAACTGTCTTGAGTTTGGTGTGAAGGAAGTTTTCAAGGATCAAGCGAGAAGGGTGATATTATGTGATCAAGAAGAGTGAAAAGCCTAAGCTTGGGGATGCCCCCGTGGTTCATCCCAACCATATTCAGAGAGACTCAAGCGTCTAAGCTTGGGGATGCCCAAGGCATCCCCTTCTTCATCAACAAACTTATCAGGTCATCTCTAGTGAAACTATATTTTAATTCTTTCACATCTTATGCGCTTTACTTGGAGCGTCTGTGTGTTTTTATTTTTTTTTGTTTGAATAAATTCGGATCCTAGCAATCCTTGTGTGGGAGAGAGACACGCTCCGCTTTTTCATGTGAATACTCATGTTCTTCACTTATATTTGTTGAGTATTCTTAACTAGCTACTGCAGTGCTTTTAGCTCCTGTTTTTCATGCATCTCTTCGAGCTGTTAGCACTTGTTTATAAATACTCTCTTGCTGCATTATATTATCATTTGGAGAGTTTATGTTTAAATAAATTGATTGGTGTTTGTTTGGAAGAAAGAAAATGCTACATGTAGTAGTTGGTATTGGAAAAGACATATGCATTCTTGTAGATCATTGTCTTGTTTTGATTTGACTTTGCAATTGTTTTGAGCTCTCAAGTAGATCATGTTTAAGCTCTTGCATCATGTAGTTAAAGCCTAGTAGTGGAGAACTACCGTAGAGCTTGTTGAGACTTGGGATGCATATTTGTTCTCTCTAAGGTCTAGATATTTTCTGGTAAAATGTTTGAGCAACAAGGAAGACAGTGTAGAGTCTTATAATACTTGCAATATGTTTTTATGTGATTCTTGCTGTACCGGTTTATACTTGTGTTTGCTTCAAACAACCTTGCTAGCCTAAACTCTGTACTGAGAGGGAATGCTTCTCGTGCATCCAAAACTTGAGCCAAAACCCATGCCATTTGTGTCCACCATACCTACCTACTATGTGGTATTTCCTGCCATTCCAAGTAAATATTTCATGTGCTACCTTTAAACTATTCAAAACTTTATTACTCCTTATTTGTGTCAATGTTTTATAGCTCATGAGGAAGTATGTGGTGTTTTATCTTTCAATCTTGTCATTTACTTCTGACTTTCAACCAATGGACTAGTGGCATATACATCCGCTTATCCAATAATTTGCAAAAAGAGCTGGCAACGGGGTGCCCAGCCCCAATTAATTACAACTTTCATTAATAATTCTCTTCACATGTTTTGCCCTGATTTATCAGTAAGCAACTTAATTTTGCAATAGACACTCCTCCATGGTATGTGAATGTTGGAAGGCACCCGAGGATTCGGTTAGCCATGGCTTGTGTAAGCAAAAGGTTGGGAGGAGTGTCATCTATAAAGAAACTAAAATACATGTGTAAACAAAAGAGAAGAGGGATGATCTACCTTGCTGGTAGAGATAACGTCCTTCATGGGAGCCGCTCTTGAAAGTCTGGTTGACAAGGGGGTTAGAGTGCCCACTACCATTCGTTGACAACAACAAACACCTCTCAAATACTTATTTTGTGCTCTCTATATGCTTTCGAAAACTTAAAAAGCTCTAGCACATGATTTAATCCCTGCTTCCCTCTGCGAAGGGCCTATCTTTTACTTTATGTTGAGTCAGTTTACCTACTCCTTTCTATCTTAGAAGCAAACACTTGTGTCAACTTTGTGTGCATTGATTCTTATATTTACTTATTGCACTTGTTATATTGCTTTATGTTGACAACTATCCATGAGATATACATGTTACAAGTTGAAAGCAATGCTGAAACTTAATCATCCTTTGTGTTGCTTCAATGCCTTTTACTTTGAATCTATTGCTTTATGAGTTACCTCTTATGCAAAACTTTTTGATGCTTGTCTTGAAAGTACTATTCATGAAAAGTTTTTGCTTATATGATTCATTGTTTACTCTTTATCTATTTGTTAGCAAACTATAGATCATTGCTTTGAGTCACTTCATTCATGACATGAGCCTTGCAATATATTGATCAAGATTGTGTGAAAGCATGTCTCCTCAGAAATTATTTGTTGTTATCGTTTTACCTACTCGAGGACGAGTAGAACTAAGCTTGGGGATGCTTGATACGTCTCCAACGTATCCATAATTTCTGCTGTTCCATGCTTATATTATACCATTTGCTACATGTTTTATATACACTTCATATCACTTTTATGCATTTTCTGGGACTAACCTATTAACAAGATGCCACAGTGCCAGTTCCCTGTTTTCTGCTGTTTTTGGTTTCAGAAAGTTACTTCTGGAAATATTCTCGGAATTGCACGAAACAAAAGGCCAGTCCCTATTTTTCCAGCACGTACACGGAGTCCGAAGGAGAGACGAAGAGCCACGAGGTGGCCAAACCACCAGGCGCGGTGGGCCCCCGCGCCAGCCTGTGGTTTGGGCCCCTCGGGGGTCCGCCGACATCGCCCCTTCGCCTATTTATTCCCCGAGCGAAAACCCTAAAACACCGAGCCTTTCATCCAGAACATATTCGCTGCCGCCGCCGTCGTCAACCCTAACTCGGGGGGTTCTGAAGCTCTTCCCGGCACCCTGCCGGAGAGGGGAATCATCACCGGAGGGCTCTACATCGCCATGCCCGCCTCCGGAGTGATGCGTGAGTAGTTCATCCTTGGACTATGGGTCCATAGCAGTAGCTAGATGGTTGTCTTCTCCACTTGTGCCATCATGTTTAGATCTTGTGAGCTGCCTATCATGATCAAGATCATCTTATTGTAATGCTACATGTTGTGTTTGCTGGGATCTGACTTATATTGATACCTATGTGGAGCTGAATATTATATTATCATGTCTATGTCATTTGTGATCTTGCATGCTCTCCGTTACTTGTTGAAGCCTTGGCCAAGTGAATACTTGTAACTCCAAGAGGGGGTATTTATGCATGATAGTTGGGTTCAACCTCTATTTAACCTGGGATAGTGACAGCAAGTTCTAAGGTTGTAGATGTGTTGTTGCCACTAGGGGTAAAACAGCAATGCTTTATTCAAGGATGAATGTATTGTTTACATTACGCACATTACTTAATGCAATTGTCTGTTGCTTGCAACTTAATACTGGAAGGGGTACGGATGTTAACCGGAAAGTGGACTATTTAGGCATAGATGCATGCTGGATAGCGGTCTATGTACTTTGTCGTAATGCCCAAATGAATCTCATAGTAGACACCACAACTCACACATGCATGTTATATGCACTTATCAATTGTCAATTGCCCAGCTGTAATTTGTTTACCCAGCATGTTAGTTATCTTATTGGAGAGACACCACTAGTGAACTGTGGACCCCGGTCCATTCTTTTACATCTGAAATACAATCTACTGCAATCATTGTTCTCTACTGTTTTCTGCAAGCAAACATCATTTTCCACACTATACGTTTAACCCTTTGTGTTCAGCAAACCGGTGAGGTTGACACCTGATAACCCACAAGTATAGGGGATCATGTGTAGCCTTTTCGATAAGTAAGAGTATCGAACCCAACGAGGAGCTAAAGGTAGGATAAGTACTCTCTCAAGTTCTATCAACCACTGATACAACTCTACGCGCACTAAGCGTTTACTTCATCTAGGAAATAAAACTACAGTGACAATACTGGTATGAGAGATAGCTTTGCAAGATAATAAATACATGAAAGTAAATGTTAGTTGCTGCAGCAATAAAATACACTAAGTAACCATATACTAACAGTACCATGAGTGTGGAAAAGTGGTGGTAATTGTGGTGACTTTGTCCAAGATTAATTAGTGAAGACTTTTAGTTCATTGTCTTTGATGCAGTTTTCAACGTGGGAGAGGCTAAATATACATGCGCTCCACTACATGGGATTACAAGTACTATATGATTGGATTGTTAGCAAACATCCGTAAATACTAACAATGCATTAAGGTTTCCCCAACTATAGCCTTAAGTTTATGGTCCTCTTACTCCCATACATGCAACTAACCGGTTTGAGAATTCAGGTTTCTGTCACTCCGGCAGGATTACCCCTTCCTTTGCACACACTACTAACTCTATGGTGTTGATCCATGCGCGCACAAATATAATGGACACCAAAGGACAGTATCATATCAACATACAACTCTAATGAACCATAGACATTCAACAAAGCAATCAAAAGACAAATATACTACATAAACATGTCATAGATCATATGATAAATATTATAGCATCAAACACCATGTTTACATAGGAAGGTACAGAGGTTTATGAGAGGATGAACCACTGAATACAATGAGGAGATGGTGATGGAGATGGCGGTGAAGACGTCGGAGAGGGGCAGCGCGGCGGCGCAGGGCGGCGGCGGCGCGGGGAACTCCTTTACCCGCCGCCGGCAAGGTTGGGGAGCACCGCCCCTTAGCCTCCCTCCTTCATGGCTTCTTGGGAGCCCTTCCCCATGGAGATGGGATCCATGGGGGAGGAAAAAACGTGGCTTTGGTGGCTGGAAATTCGTGGGGGAGGAGTCCTCCACGAGTTAGGTTTCCTCACTTTACATACCTTCTCGGATTTCCGTCACCCCTCTTTAGGGTTTCACCATATTGGGCCTACAGGCCGCATCCAAACTCCGATTGGGCTCATCTCGGGCTCAAACTCTCCGTATGGAAATTTCTGACAACTTTGCAACAATATAGGTACCCTTTTGACGTCATCTTCGAGGATCAAACTGGCAAACTCAAAAACAGTTGTGGGACAGATTTCAGCAAAGTTCCAATTCGACTCCAACAAGGTTTCCTCTTGTATTCTTGATAATTCCTACACATCAAAGTGTAAAACAAGAACATTGTGCACTTTTGCAACTATTAATAGGTTAGTCCAAATAAATCATAAATTTAATATAAAAACAAGTGCCAAAGACATAATATTAACATGAAACAATCCAAAATTATAAATACGTTTTGGACGTATCAACATCCCCAAGCTTAATTCCTGCTCGTCCTCGAGTAGGTAAATGATAACAAAAATAATTTTTGATTGTAAATGCTATGATCAGGTCTTTAACAATTGTATGATGCATGGATAATGAAACTTAGCAATCATGTTGCTTAATGAAAAGTATAAACCAACTAAGAGTTCATAATATGAAATTTATAAACATCAACAAGATTGTAGTGATCATGGTAAAGCATTGTAGAGTGGTATCTCGCATGCCCATGTTTGTACAGCAAAACATAAATGCCCAGGCAACTCTGAAGTTCAAGGGAAGACTAGAAGTAAAGATATCAAAGATAAAAAAATCAAAGTTATACCACAGTTAACAGCATTCTGGGACAAGCACATTACACTAAGAACGACAACTATGCTCTCGAGAAAGTGCTCAAAGAAAGGATGGTGACTCAACATGAAAGTAAAAGATTGACCCTTCGCAGAGGGAAGCAGGGATTATCATGTGCTAGAGCTTTTCATTTTTAAAACAGAAGCAAAATTGTTTTGGGAAGTGTTTGTTGTTGTCAACGAATGGTAGTGGGCACTCTAACACCCTTGTCAACCAGACTTTCAAGAGCGGCTCCCATGAAGGACGTTATTTCTACCAGCAAGGTAGATCATCCCTCTTCTCTTTTGTTTACACATGTATTTTAGTTTCATTATGGGTGACATTCCTCCCAACGTTTGCTTGCACAAGCCATGGCTAACCGAATCCTCAGGTTCCTTCCAACATTCACATACCATGGAGGAGTGTCTATTTGCAAATTAAGTTGCTTACTGATAAATCAGGGCAAAATATGTGAAGAGAATTATTGATGAAAGTTGTAATTAATTGGGACTGGGCACCCCATTTGCCAGCTCTTTTTGCAAGTTATTGGTTGAAAGTATGTCATGAACAATCGACAAGGTTGAAAGAGAAAACACCACATACTTCCTCATGAGTTATAAAACATTGACACAAAATGAGAAGTACTTTGAAGGTTTTAAAGGTAGCACATGAAAATTTACTTGAATGGTTTGAAATGCCATGCATAGGTATTTATGGTGGACACTTTGGAATAACTTGGTTTTCATGGATTTGGAAGCACGAGCAGCATTCCCGCTTAGTACAAGTGGAGCCTAGCAATAGACTAGGAAGCGACAATCAAGAGAGCAATAACCGTCATAATCATGCTTGCGAAAAAATAAAATTAATTGAGGCATAAAGGTGATACGAGAACTCTGAGGCAAAATAAATCATCAAGGCTTAATTGACTTTTTGTTTTTCAGTCATATGCATGCGTGAGCATGTGCCAAGTCAATTCAAATGAATTATTCAGAGGAGGATACCACAATACCAAACCATCTTATGAACAGCACAATGCATGTTAACATCAAAATATCATAATATACACTATTAGCTAGTTGAGACGAACCATAAGAAAATATAACCACTAAACAATATCATTCAGACATCATTTTTAAGTTTCATCAAATAATCCATTAACCAAGTAAATGTTGAGAACAGAAGATAAATAAAATATGTGAGGATCCACTTATTAATGTAACCGGTGTTTGATGCTAAGATAAATAGATAATAAGATACAGCCGCTTCAAGTTTCGTAAAGTTCATATGTTGCTCAAAAAACAAAGTTTGAAGGTTTGCAAACCGAGGGGTTGTTGATGAAGAGGGATGTGGGGACATACCCAAGCTTATGACTTTGGCCATTCTTCAACATTTCACAATTTGGTGTTCCTTCATTCTCTGTGAAAAACTTCAACACAAAAACTTTCCCATTCTTTTCTGCGGTTAGACATTAGTGCAATAAATAATATTTACCAATTGCTGCTATTAAACCAAATCAAATTTTGTTTTCAGTTTACAGAAAGGTTGCTTAAATGGCCAACTTATGAATGAAAGGAAAGAACCATTAAAAATCAAATGAAAACGAAAAGAGGCCACTCTTTCAACAAAAGTCAGAATCTGTGTAGAAAAACAGCAGCTGGAAAACGCAATTTTTAGGTACTCTTAAACATCTCGGAAATTTTAGCCAATTTTTATGCCTGTAGACGATTCAGTGATACAACATCAGTAATTTTTGCGTGATTTTTAGAGTTCCCAGTAAAATATGAAAAATCGGGCAATGAGCAGTAGATACCAAAAACAGAAAATCACATTTTACAATTGTATCAACTAAGCTAAATGGGTAAAACTTTGAACTTCATTTTTGATAAAATAAGAGACCAGAGGCTAAACAAGATCTAAACATGCTAGCTACAGCAAGGAAAAATCTAAAAGAAAACAAAAAGTAACAACCAAATAAAGAACCCAACAAAGAAGCAAAACAAAAGAAAATATTTTTGTTGTTTTGAATTTATATGTGAAAGCAAAGAAGCATTTGAAACCAATTAAAGAGCCTAAGAAAACTAAATAAGGTAATACTAAGACATATAAAATCAATTACAATACATGTAAGACAATTCATATCATGTGGATGGGTAATATATATAGAGTATGAACGAGATAACCTCATGTTTGTTGATGAATAGGGGATGACGCCGTTGCTGACGCCGTTGACACCTTTAGATCATCGTCAATCTCCTACTGGATTGATAACCTTGGTTTCATAACTGAGGGAAAACTTGCTGCTGTACTCTCCAAACCTTACACTTGAGGTATCCTGACGAACGTGCACTTCGCGCGCATCAGCCGCCATCGCGAGGCCTCGTTTCGGGGGTCAGAAGTTCCTGTTCTGGCAGCCTGCCGGGACGGGGATTGACCCCCGGAGCTATCTCCATCGACTCCACCGCCTCCACCTCGACTCCATGATGGTTTGTGAGTAGCTCCCCCATGGACTACGGGTTCTTGGCTGTAGCTAGTTGGTACTCTCTCTCCCATGTACTTCAATACAATGATCTCATGAGCTGCCTTACATGATTGAGATCCATCTGATGTAATTGGTGTTGTGTTTGTTGGGATCCGATGAATTGTTACATTATGATCAGATTGTTCATCATATTATCATACTATTGTTTATTTAAGATCTTGCATGCTCTCCGGTACTTGTGGTTACCCTGATCAAGTAGTTGCTTGTATCTCCAAGAGGGAGTATTTATGCTAGATAGTTGGGTTCAGCCTCTATTTAACCTGGGATAGTGACAGCAAGTTCTAAGGTTGTAGATGTGTTGTTGCCACTAGGAGTAAAACAACAATGCTTTGTCTAAGGATGAATGTGTTGTTTATATTATGCACAATACTTAATGCAATAATCTGTTGTTTGCAACTTAATACTGGAAGGGGTGCGGATGCTAACCGGAAGGTGGATTATTTAGGCACAGATGCATGCTGGATAGCGGTCTATGTACCTTGTCGTAATGCCCAATTAAATACTATAGTAAACTTTATCTTATCATAAGCATGCATTGTCATGCCCTCACAATTATCAATTGCCCAATTGTAATTTGTTCATCTAACACCTGTTATTTGTTTGGAGAGTTACCACTAGTGTAGATAGCTGGGAACCCCGGTCCATTTGGCATCATCATTGCTTCCGTGTCAACTACGCACCAGGATATTTTCTGGCGCATCATAGCTCCCGTCAAGACGCTAACGAAAGTAGCATCAACTATTTTCCGGTGCCATTGCCTCCGTGTTACTGCTGCTGTGTTACTGTTACTATTGCTCTCATATTACTGCTGCTTTCACATCACCCCTGTTACCAGTGCTTTTCCAGGTGCAGCTGAATTGACAACTCAGTTGTTAAGGCTTATAAGTATTCTTTGTCTCCCCTTGTGTCGAATAAATAAATTTGGGTTTTACTTCCCTCGAAGACTGTTGCGATCCCCTATACTTGTGGGTTATCAAGACTATTTTCTGGCGCTGTTGCCGGGAAGCATAGGTCTACTCATAAGTTCACCTGGGGAGTACACTCTACCTCTCTCTCTGTTTTATTTTATTTTGTTTTGTCTAGTTTATTTGTGCTTAGATTACTTCTATCTAGTATTATTTTGTTTAGTTTACTTTTTTTTTAGTTTATTTTTGTTTTCTTTTGTTTTCCTTATAAATTCGAAAATCCATAAAAAATTGAAAAACCGAAAATTTAGAAACTGTTGTTATGGAAGAGGCCACAACCTATATGGAGCTTATAGAATTATATATGAAGTATAGAGAATCAAAAAAAGGTGAAGTCATGAGTGTTGTGTTAGAAAAGTTGAATACAATTGCTAAAATCTTGCTTAAACGCCATGATATAAACTGTTGCTCTAAACAAGATACTAAACATCTTAAATTCCAATGTGGCTTTAGTGAAGAACTTTTAATTGTGAACTATCATTGGAATACCTATATTCATCTTGGGTTCGAAGAAGTAGAACAATTTGTTTTATTTATGGGAGCTTCTGAGATAGAATCCTTCATGGCTAAAAATTATGAAACTTGTATTGCTTGTAAGGACCTTAAAGATTATGTCTCTTCTATCCTTGATTATTGCATAGAACATTATAGTAATAATCCTTATATCATTGATTATAAAGAGAGACTCATTCATGCACAAGAATGCACTCACAATTTGCAGGAACCTGTGGAAAAAGAAATTGCTGAACCTGAAAGCTCATTAGATGAAAAAGAGGAGGAGAGTGATGAACAAAAGGAGGAAGAATGGATTAGCTACCCATGCCTACCTTCTAATGCTAGATGATGGTCCTATGTTACTTGATAATATTAATTTCACTACTAATGAAAATGGGATTGGAGAGGTCTTGACTTTATCTATGATTCCCATACCTTTTGATATTGATCAATCATCTTGTTATATAATTGTTACATGTGGGTTCGAAATTTTAAATCCCACTACTTATGAGCTTGATAAAAACTATGTGTTTGTAGATCATGAAAAGCATGCTTTGTGTGATAGTTATATTGTTGAGTTTATTCATGATACTACGGAAAATTACTATGAGAGAGGAAAATATGGTTGTAGAAATTTTCATGGTACTAAAACACCTCTCTATATGCTGAAACTTTTGAAGTTACTCTTGTTTTATCTTCCTATGCTTGTCACTTTGTTCTATATGAATTTATTTGTGTACAAGTTTCCTATGCATAGGAAGTGGGTTAGACTTAAATGTGTGTTGAAATTTGCTTCTTGATGCTCCTTTTGCTTCATTTTCTATTTTCATGAGAGCATCATTGAAACTATCAAGCCTAGCTAAAAGGCATTAAAGAAAAACGCTCTTGGGAGACAACCCATGTTTATTTCTGTAAATTTTCTTTTTCTTTTTGAGTCAAGGAGCTTGCTTACTTCTGTAACAACTCCTTTGTATCTTTATTTTATTGCATTGTTGTGCCAAGAAGAGCCTTTAATGATTAGATGATGCTAGATTTGGATTTCTGCGCAGGGACAGATTTTTAGCTGTCATGAATTTGAGCTTTTCTCTCTGGATAAAAATCGAAAAATTCTATAAAAAATCACGCATTTTCCTCAGATATGTACGCATCTTTCATTAACTTCACTTTTTTCGATTTGAGCAACGAAAGTACCTCGAACAAAATCGTCTTTACTGGTTGTTCTGTTTTGACAGATTATGTCTCTGTTTTTTTGCATTGTCTCTTGTGGACTTTAAGTAAGGCTTTCTAGACGTGGAGGGCTGTAGCTAATGTTTTATTGAGTCTTGCAATGTGTCACAACAGAACCAATAGTGGATTAATGTTTTTGAGTACTAACCCCTCTAATGAAGTTTATGAGAAGTTTGGTGTGGCAGAAGTTTTCAAGGGTCAAGAGAGAAGGATGATATAATGTGATCAAGAAGAGTGAAGAGCCTAAGCTTGGGGATGCCCCCGTGGGTCACCCAAGCATATTTCAAGAAGACTCAAGCATCTAAGCTTGGGGATGCCCAAGGCATCCCCTTCTTCATCATCAACTTATCAGGTCATCTCTAGTGAAACTATATTTTAATTCTTCACATCATATGTGCTGTTCTTGGAGCGTCTTTGTGTTTAGTTTGTTAGTTTTATTCTCTGATCATATCAATGTCGGATCCTATCTATCTTGTTTGGGAGAGAGACACGCTCCGCTTTTTCATTTGAATACTCCTATTCTTCACTTATATTCGTTGAGTATTCATTTTCGCACTGTATAGCTTCTAGCTCTTGGTTTTCATGTATCTCTTGTTCAGAGCTATTAGTTATTTTATAGAAAGTACTCTCTTGCTTCACTTATATTTGTTTGGAGAGTTGCTTGGTTGATGTGTTGGTTCAGAAAATGTTGCATGTGGTAGTGGTATAATGAAAAACTTGCATAATCTTGTAGATCATTGAACTTTGATAACCTGATTCTTTGCAAACGTTTTGAGGTATTTAGATGGTAAAGCTTGCTGGTTAATTAAGTTAAAATTATTAGTGGATTGTTGTCTTTAAGCTTGTACCGTACTACAAACTCTAAAATTGTTGAAGGTGTAGTTATACTTGATAGCTTTCCATGTCTGAAAGTTCATCGTAGTAACTAAGTTGTGCTGAAGGTCGAGGGATCTAACGGGGTACTTGTACCGCCATGAACGGCCCTTCTTGTAGTGAATTTTAATCATGCTCTTAATGTTGAACCTGCTAGTTGTTTGCAATAAACTTGTAAGTTCTTTTTGACTAATGTTAAGCTACGGTTTTTGGCACTTCCACCATCCAAATTTGCTAGCCTCTTCGGTGCTGTGCATTGCCTTATGCTCACATTGAGAGTTGTGCATACTTCGCCAGTACATCCAAACCCGTGGGAGGACTTCCTCTTGTTCTCCTACACATAAGCCCATACATCTTCCTCAAAACAGCCACCATACCTACCTACTACAGCATTTCCATATAGCTGTTCCAAGATATACTGCCATGCAACTTCCATTTACATTACATGACTTGTTGTCATTCATCACATATATATTGCTTTGCATGATTCTATACAGCTGATGTGTGGTCTACCCATGTTACGCTAGATCATTGCATATCCTGCTACACTGGCATAGGCATACAGTTTCATACATCATGTTTTGTCCATTATGAGTTATATGTACCAAAAAGTGTGTTGTCATATTAGAATGTTGCCCCTGAAAGTGAAAAGTGCCATTTGGCCATCGAAAAGAGAAACAGAAAAAGAAAAAAAAAAATAAAGAAAAAGGGGGCAACATTACTATCCTTTATCCACACTTGTGCTCATGTTATAGCACCAGCAGTATTCATTGTCATCATTTGTGCTCATGTTTAGCACCTATACTCCATGTGCGAGAGTTTTCATATTCTACTTGTATAACTATGTGGGGAATTTACACTATAGAACTTGGGTTGTATATTCCAATGATGAGCTTCCTCAAAAGTGCTCTAGGTCTTCATGAGAAACCAAGTTGGATGCACCCCCACTAGTTCCATTGGAGAGCTTTCATACACATATAGCTCTATGTGCATCCGTTGCATGGCAATCACTACTCCTTACATAGCTTCGATTATAAGACTTCCTCTTGTCTAATGATTACGTATAGCTTTGTGAGACTATCTTCCATTGGCCTTCCAAACCCCCATTAATATTCTCTTTGCCATAACATCCTGGTGCCAATACCAAATGCTTGCGCTCACCGGTTGAGTAGGCTTCGAAACAGTTGAATCATGACGTTCATGTTTATGTTTACTTGGCTGAATCCTGCTATGTTATGAAAATTTGCTTGATGCTTGGATTGAAGGATAGAACTTCTACGCTGGATACTTAAACCATCTTTAATGAACCTTGTACGGTTTCATGTCTTTAAAGCAATCATTCATGAAAACTTTTAGCTTGTTTGACTAACTTGCTTTATTGTCTCTTATATCAACTATAGACATTTGCTTTGAATGATTTGATCTCAGCTCACATGCCTTACATTATTATTGGATCAAGATTATGTTGGTAGCATGTCACTTCAGAAATTATTTTCTTTTTATCGTTTACCTACTTGAGGACGAGTAGGCACTAAGCTTGGGGATGCTTGATACGTCTCCAACGTATCTATACCTTCTAATGTTTCATGCTTGTTTTATGGATCATTGTCACATGTTTTATATGCATTATATATCATTATTATACATTTTCTGGGACTAACCTATTAACAAGATGCCATAGTGCCAGTTCCTGTTTTCTGCTGTTTTTGGTTCCAGAAAAGCTATTCGGGCAATATTCTCGGAATTCGACGAAACAAAAGCCAAACTTTCTATTTTACCGACATCGTCACAGAGTCCGAAGGAGACACGAAGGGGGCCGAGGAGGCGACCAAACCACCTGGTGGCGCGGCCCCACCTTGACCCGCGCCGCCATTTGGTGTGGGCCCCTCGAGACTCCGCCGATGCCGCCCCTTCGCCTATTTAGTCACCCCGACGCGAAAACCCTAAATATATATCAAATACTCCAGAAAGACTTCCGCAGCGCCGCCGCCATCGCGAGACCTCGTTTCGGGGTCAGAAGTTCCTGTTCTGGCACGTTGCCGGGACGGGGATTGACCCCCGGAGCCATCTCCATCGACTACACCGCCTCCACTTCGACTCCATGATGGTTTGTGAGTAGTTCCCCCATGTACTACGGGTTCTTGGTTGTAGCTAGTTGGTACTCTCTCTCCCATGTACTTCAATACAATGATCTCATGAGCTGCCTTACATGATTGAGATCCATCTGATGTAATTGGTGTTGTGTTTGTTGGGATCCGATGAATTGTTACATTATGATCAGATTGTTCATCATATTATCATACTATTGTTTATTTAAGATCTTGCATGCTCTCCGGTACTTGTGGTTACCCTGATCAAGTAGTTGCTTGTATCTACAAGAGGGAGTATTTATGCTAGATAGTTGGGTTCAGCCTCTAATTTACCTGGGATAGTGACAGCAAGTTCTAAGGTTGTAGATGTATTGTTGACACTAGGGGTAAAACAGCAATGCTTTGTCTAAGGATGAATGTGCTGTTTACATTATGCACAATACTTAATGCAATAATCTATTGTTTGCAACTTAATACTGGAAGGGGTGCGGATGCTAACCGGAAGGTGGATTATTTAGGCACAGATGCATGCTGGATAGCGGTCTGTGTACCTTGTCGTAATGCCCAATTAAATACTACAGTAAACTTTATCTTATCATAAGCATGCATTGTCATGCCCTCACAATTATCAATTGCCCAACTGTAATTTGTTCACCCAACACCTGTTATTTGTTTGGAGAGTTACCACTAGTGTAGATAGCTGGGAACCCCGGTCCATTTGTTATCATCACTGCTTCCGTGTCAACTACGCACCAGGATATTTTCTGGCGCATCATAGCTCCCGTCAAGACGCTAACGAAAGTAGCATCAACTATTTTCTGGTGCCATTGCCTCTGTGTTACTGCTGCTGTGTTACTGTTACTATTGCTCATATTACTGCTGCTTTCACATCACCCCTGTTACTAGTGCTTTTCCAGGTGCAGCTGAATTGACAACTCAGTTGTTAAGGCTTATAAGTATTCTTTGTCTCCCCTTGTGTCGAATCAATAAATTTGGATTTTACTTCTCTCGAAGACTGTTGCGATCCCCTATACTTGTGGGTTATCAGTGGTTGAGGACGGTGTAGTCGTCCGCCATCCATGCGACATCGGTATATACAATCTCTAACATCGACGACTTCAAGGCAATCGTTGTTAACTTCTAATTTGTTACAACCGATATACTCCCATTCATGGTTTGGTTAGAATATGGGTAGTGACCCAATTTTTTGGGCCGGGGCCACTTATGGGTATGCTTCGGAGTATATTTTAGGTACTGAGACTGGATACTACTAGTAAGCTCTTTGACTTGGAGACGGGAAAAAATGAAATGGGACTAAGTAGTAACCAAATAGTGACGGCCACCGGAGTCGGGATGGCTGAAAATTAACACCGATGGTGCAATAGACGCGGAACGAGGCAATGGCGGAGCTGGTGGTGTAGTGATGTCATCCTCGGCTTTCATGGGAGCTTGGAGCAAGCAATTAACGGGTGTCACAGATCCTCTTATTGCTGAAACTCTTGCTGTCATAGAGGGTGTCACCTTTGCTAAGCTACGCGGCTTCTCGCACGTCGTGTTAGAGACAGACTGCATGGATATAGTGGATCTCTGGAAATCTCGGAGCAACTGCAGATCGGTAGTTGCACCAATTCTTTGTTGAAATATGTAAAGAGACGACCCTGGACGTCTCCCCTTCTCGCCACTGTAGCAGATAGGGGCGATTTTTTCACCTCCGGCCAATCCACCTCCTCACCGTCGATCCGCCGGATCCCTCGTCCTCCGACGGCCGCTCCGGCGGCGGGAGGGCGGGGGATCCCCGTCTCACGGTTGTAGATAGTGTAGGGTTTGTTGGGCTCTCAGCTGGCGGCGCCATGGAGTGGAAGGTGTCGCCGGTGTTGTTTTTGTTGCAGGTACGCGTCCTCTCCGGCGGCGGCGCTCGGTGGAGCTCCGTGGCGGCGCACCTGCTTCCCTGGCACCCGCGGATCGGTGGATCCGCGCCGTGCGGTCTTCCCCGGCCGGCTCCTGCGTGGCGATGGACCGGTGATGTACAGAAGTTGGAAGATGCAGTTTGCGTTGACCTCGTCGATGGTGGTGGCGGTGCAGGGCGGGCGGAGGCTCCTCGGAGCCGAGTGGCGTCGACTTCCCGTCCGTGCAGGGGATCCTCCCGTTCCAAGGCTTAGGGGAGGTCGTGCGGCGGCGCGCCGGCGTAACGTTCTCGTTCCCGTCTCCGGCGTCGAGGTCCAGGAGGAAGTAGAAGGTCCAAGTTGTAATTTCTTGCTTGTTTCTGGACTGATCTGTAAGGTCCGTGGTTAATGTAATCTGTGCCTTTCTCGCAAAAAAAAAAAAAAATTCTTTGTTGAAATTGGAGAGCTAGCTTCTTCTTTTACTCATTTTATATTTCAACATGCTTATCGTAAGCCAACCAGCCAGCTCATTTGTGTGCGAGGTTTGCATGCCCTACGCGTTTGGCCACTGCTCACGCGTCAACGCGTAGAAAGTATCCTTCTACAGTTCTCCTCAGCGGCCACCGGGTCACGCCCCAGCTTCTCCGCCGCTGGCCGGCCGTCCTTCACTGTACAATCCGTCAAGCAAGGTACGCACCATTGGCCTGCGCCGGCACGGGTCCGTCTGTAGCCTGATCATGTCGATTTTCCTCTTTTAAGGTTTCGGGTCGTCGGTGCGTTCAGGGCTAGCTCGCCGGGTGTGGTGTGGTGCCATGCTCTCGTCGCCGACACAGCCCAACTCCAGCTCGTCCACAACAGATCACCCTGGCAGGTATGGGCTATGGCCCCGTCCATGCTTCCATCTCCCCCAGTAATGGTTGGATTTACCTCTTTCCGCTGTGCAGATCGACGACGACGCTTGCGGAATAATACCCACTGTTCAGTGTTCACTGTCGTCGCGCGTTGACTCAGATCGCCGGCATCTCCCTCTTCTCTGGCGCAGGCAGATGGCCACCGCGATTGCGATTGCGTTTGCCGGGAAGGCGGTGGCAGCTCCTGCCATCTCCTTCTTGCTCGGAAAGGCTTTCAGCTTCCTCGACAAGTACCGCAAATCCGAGGGCATGGAGGAGCTGAGGAACCGTCTTGTGCTGGCCATACCGAAGATCCAGGCTGTGTTCGACGTCGTCAACCCAGATCACGTCAGGGAGCAGAGCCGTGACCTGGACGCATGGCTTTGGCAGCTCAGGGACGCGGTAGAGTACGCGGAGAACGTCGTCGATGGGCTTGACTACTACGAGCTGGAAGAGAAGGCCGAGCAACGAAAGGTCAGTGACTCGGGCTCTTCTCTTGCAAAGATGAAGCACAATGTTGTCAGACCTGTTAGGAAAGCCAGTATCATGAACAAGACTCTCAAGAGACTGAGAAAAGCTGTGGAAGGTTTGGACAGAGCTGCTGCAGGTGTTGCCAGCTTCCTCGCCATTGCGGACCGCCTCAAAGAATCTGCTTCCACCAGCAAGCAGCAGCTAGTCAACTATGATCACGAGACAAGCTCTGAATTGAGTGTAGCCCAATTTGTTGGGCGGCAAAAGGAGAAGGAGAAGATCATTGGATGGATAACCAAGACGCCAGTTGAGTCGGCTGCTGAAACTGTGACAAGCACCCATAATGTATCTATTGTTTCAGTGGTTGGTCATGGTGGCATGGGGAAAACTACTTTGGCTCAGAGCATATGCAAAGAAGATGCAGTGCGGAATCACTTTGAAGTCATCTGGGTCACCGTGTCTACCAACTTCAACGCAACATCGGTGACAAGTAAAATTCTGGAATCTGTTACAGGAAACAAACCAAGTTCTGATCATCTGGAACCACTGCAAAAACATCTCAAAGAGAAGCTGAGGTCTATGAAGTTTTTGTTAGTTTTGGATGATGTGTGGGAAGATGAGAAAGAAGGTGAATGGGATAAACTATTTGCTCCTCTCAGGAATGTGAATAGCGGAAGCACAATTTTGTTGACAACCAGAATGCGATCAGTAGCAGACATGGCCACAAGTGTGATGGGGGTTGAAAGATCTCAGTGCTTGACACTACAGGAACTAGAAAATGATGAAAATATTGAGCTATTCAATCATCATGTTTCTTCTGGGATGGATCCGAAAGATTGTGAACGTTTCAAATCCACTGGAGAG
This sequence comes from Poa pratensis, assembly GCA_947311845.1. Classification (NCBI taxonomy): domain Eukaryota; kingdom Viridiplantae; phylum Streptophyta; class Magnoliopsida; order Poales; family Poaceae; genus Poa; species Poa pratensis. Next base: position 163,285,082 of record CAMZMU010000063.1, read on the forward strand.
CAAATTGCAAGGAAATTAGGAGGATGCCCCTTGGTAACAAAGGTTATTGCGGGGCATTTACGAGGTAATAGGATGATTGAATACTGGGACAGGTTCTTGCATGAAGGATTAGAACATTTCAGTGGAACTGAAGAGGGTTTCATGAGGGTTCTCAGATTAAGCTACTACAGCCTACCGACAGAACTTCAGATTTGTTTCCGATACTGTTGCATGTTTCCACAAGACTATAAGTTTAGAAAGAAAGAATTAATCCAAATGTGGATGGGTTCAGGATTGATCTCGCAACATTCAGGTGACTTGCGTTCTTATGAGGATATCGGAGAACAAATTTTGGTTCAGCTGAATAAAAAGTCATTTTTGGATCTGAGACCCGGGGCACATTTTTTTCAGGGAGTAGAGTATGAATACTATGTACTGCATGACTTGATGCATGATTTAGCAAGAAATGTTTCTTCTGGTGAATGTGCAAGAATTAGTCATCCTGCCATGTTTGAAGATGATAATCGTACGGTTCGACACATGTGCATTGCTAATATTCACAGCTTTTCTGTTGAAGAGGTCAAGAAGATCTCTAATTTTAAGTATTTGCGCACTATTATCATTGGCAGTACTCTTAAGAAGGAAAACAAGGATGTAGTTTGTGCACTTGAAAGAGTTGTTGAAAGCTTGAAGTGTTTGCGTCTCCTCTGCTCGGACAGAGAAATTTATATCTCACTTACGAATGTCGAAAACTGAAGCACCTTCGCTATCTCAGGCTGCAGGACATATCACGGGAGGGTATGTGCGGGGTTGGTAGACTGTATCACTTGATGCTATTTGAAGTTGTCAGTTCTTGTTTTCATAAATTAAAAGAAGTGAGATATTTGGGGAACCTTGATTGCTTGAGATATGTTCACCAAGGTAAACTTGGTAAATTTTCTGTTGGCAGACTCACTCATCTTCAGGAGTTGAAAAACTATGAGATAAAAGAAAGCATAGGCAACAAATTAAGTGCAATCAAGAACTTAAAATCTCTCCAGACGCTACAAGTAAAAGGGCTTGAGAAAGTCAAGAACGCTGAAGAAGCCAAGGATGCCAAATTAAATGAAATGATTTCTCTCAATTATTTGTCTCTCAGTTGGTCTTGGGCTTCGTCTGCCAAACCAAACAATACTGATGCGTTGGTTCTTGACAACCTGAAGCCACATTCTAATGTTAGGGAATTGGATATTTCAGGTTACACTGGAGTTAAACTTCCATTTTGGATTGAGGACTTGTGTATCAGAAACCTGGTGTCACTTAATTTGTATTCTTGCCTTAACTGGGAACATCTTCCCTCTTTTGGAAAGCTACTATGGCTCAGACATATTAGCTTGTTTCAACTTTTCGAGCTACAACAGATTGGTCATTTGTCCAGTAGTGATACCTCCATGGAGTTCCTCCTACCTCCAAGGCTTGAAACAATAGATGTATCTCGCTGTCCAAAATTAAGTGAACTACCTGTTCTACCTCCAAGCTTGGTGTCATTGACAATATACGAGGTTGGACTGACCAAGCATCCTATGATTGACAGCGAGAGGAGTGAGACTAAGCCATCACAGTTAGTGAAGATTGCTGTCCGCGAATGTTGTTCTTTAACTTCTTTGAAAGGGAGTCTTTTTGACCAGAAGATGCACATGGGAGCTCTCCAGTCCTTAAAGATTGAAAACTGTATCAATCTGGCGTCTGGGTCCATAGCATTTGAAAGAATGAATAAACTTACGGAACTCCATATCATGGGCTGTCCAAAGTTTAGCACGATGGGAGATATCGAGGGAGAGCTTCAAACCGTAGAAGTGACTGATTGTCCGAAGTTAAGTGAAATATCTGTTAAGGATATCAGGTTTTGGCCTGGCCAAACTTCCTATGATTGACAGTGAGAACAGTGAGGCTAAGCCATCACAGTTAATGAACATTGCTGTCAGGAATTGTAATTCTGTAACTTCGCTGGAAGGGAGTCTTTTGGAGCAGATGTCGGGAGCTCTCTGGTACTTAAGGATTGCAGAATGTGCCAATCTCGAGTTTGGGTCCGTAGCATTTGATGGAATGAATATACTTACAGAACTTGGCATCAGGAGCTGTCCAAAGTTTAGCACGATGGGAACTGTCAAAGGAGAGCTCACTTGTTTAAAACCGGCTCGAGCTATGTGGCTGGTCCGACCTTGTATCCCTCCCCTCAGGAGACGTGTTTATGAGTTTCAAGTTGCTACAGGAAATGGAGATAGTTGGATGCCAGAATCTCTCGTCCTTGGGAGGTCTCGGCTCCCTTCCATCCCTCCATTACTTACGTATCAAAAGCTGCAGTAAACTTGTGGAGTTTGCGTCCTCCCTGACTCCACATGCATCATCTGGTGTCGAGGAAGATCATCTAGTGCAGATAGACAAACTTGTCGTCGATCTCCCATCCCTGCTGCTTCTAGATCCGCTCAAAAGACTCAATCGCACCACAGAGTTAGAAATTACAAAAGGGTCAAAGATGGAAAGCTTACCTGAGCGCTGGCTGATACAGAACCGCCAATTCCTCCGACGCCTTACGATATCCAAGGCTAAGTCCTTAAAATCTCTCCCACTGAGCATATGGGAACTCTCTTCGCTGGAAATGCTCTATATTTTTTACTATCATTCAGAACTATTGAACGAGATAAGAAAAAATAGCAACTCTGAATCTAACAAAGTTTCGCACATCCGTCGAGCGGCAATAGGTATATTCACTGCTCTACTTCATCCTTGCTCTACTATTTTTGAATTATTCAGAACTTCTCAGTAAAAACTCGCTAGTTTTTTCTTTGTCCTTTTGGCACGAAATTTCTTCATGTTGTAATCCATTATTCACTGCTCTACTTCATCCTTTGCTCTACTACTTTTGAATTATTCAGAACTTCTCAGTAAAAACTTGCTAGTTTTTTCTTTGTCCTTTTGGCACGAAATTTCTTCATGTTGTAAACCATTTTGGATTTGCTCTCCTGTTTGTTGCCAACGCTTATTTTGCTTCAGTCCTGTTATTTTGTACCAGAATTTTCCACTATTTTGCCACGTTGTAAAAAAACATGGTGGTAACTAACATTATTTTTCCGGTCATGGTGAAACTGAAGTTCTATCGAAATTGTGGTTTCTCAAGTTTAGAAAGAGGAATATTTGCTGCATCGTGATTTTTTAGCTCGCCTCAGCAAGCAACTAATTAGACTACTCTAATTTCTGCACTCTATAACATTTTAAATTTCAAATGACTTACTATATTTATGTATGTATTTACTTTGAACCTCGCTGATTAACGACTACATAACTGTGGCAGCAAAATATTTATTTGGTGGAACCAAAGGAGATTGGTACTCCATCATGGGCAAGGAATGCGACAGAGAGACATTTTACATACAATGATTTGCACTCGGTAATGCACAGTCTTCACAAAATTCTGCGGTTATAGCAATGTATAAGTGCTGGTTATAATCTTATTACTAGGGTTTGTATTTCTCTTTGGCGTAAAATTTGCTTGTACCAAGTAACACTTGGCAATAATAAATAGTTGCGTTCACCAATCGGTGCAGAGGCCAGAGTCTACATTCCTTTTAGAAAAAAAAGGCCTACCTCAAATTAGATTTCATTTCATTTCTGCAATTTATATGCGATTTGTGATGGCACTGAGCTGATTTTTCCCCCAACCACAATCATAAGAGAACGTTTCCTTCAACATTAGTTTACAAGCAAATCATCTAAATCTGGAGATCAATATTAAGAACAGGAAGCATTTTGTCACATTTCTACTTGGTATTTACATTCAGCGGGAGAAGATATCTTTTACACAAGAGAATATGTATAGCTTTACTGGATAGCACAACTAAAATAACAAATGCAATTCGCCTGCGCCGATACAACCCTTGCTATCTGTCCCTGTTTTCGCGCCCACAACAATGGAGGATCACCGTGTTGCCAGACTGTCAATTGTTCACTCAAGAGTTGCCACGAGCTGCTCATCTCTGTAGATAGAACGCTGTACCAGTCAACACGATCCACAGGGTGACGATTCCCCAATCACTCTTTTTCCACTCCGTTGTCGGTCGCAGGAGAAACAGATTGCCGAAGATGTTCTCCGAAAGTTCAGGTTGGCTGCTGGCGGCCACCATCTTTCTTTTCTTATGCTCACTACCGGAAATTAGAAATTTGCCGTGCTGCCAAAAGACACGGCAAACGTCTCTCGGAACACGGCAAAGGCTTTGCCGTGCCACCTTACACGGCAAATTGATCACGGCATTATAAAGACCGGCAAAGAATCTTTGCCGTGCACTTTTCAAAAGCAGGCAAGGCACAGCCTTTGCCGTGTTCTTTCCGGAAAAAGGCACGGCACATATCGTCAAAGAGGGTCAACAGCCACGCTGTGGTCCACAAGGCTTTGCCGTGCTCCCTGGCAGCAATGCACGGCATACTCCCCTCCTATGCCGTGCGCCCTCCGTGGCTTCATCACGGCAAACCTTTGGAGTGTGCCGTGCGCCCTCCGTGGCTCCAACACGGCACACAATCGGAGTTTGCCGTGCGCCCTACGTGGCTCCAGCACGGCAAATGTTCCGCCTATGCCGTGCGCCTTCCCAGCAACCTGGCACGGCAAAGTGACCTTTTGGTCATCCCAGCGTTGCCAGGTTGCACAGGTTGATGCCACGTGCAGGCTGTGCCGTGTGCACCATCACGGCATAGGTCTTTGCCGTGTGCCCTCACACGGCAAAATGACCATATGGTTTCTGTTTTTTTTTATTTAATTCCTGCACATATAATAAGCAAAATGCACAATAATTCACAGATGATAATTTTGACACAAATATGACTGAATAGTGGTCCATAACACATATAAACAAGATCAAACTCCTCCATAAGACTCCAACATGGCACAAAATATAGTTCAATAAAGTTCTAAGTCCACAAACATGAACTCAACATAGTTCAAGCTCCACATAGCACAAAACATAGTCTCAAACACCACATAGGCATCATTCTACATAGCATTCACATGAACTCCGCGACGGTGGACGGATGGCGAAGATGGACATCATGAAGAAGGAGGATCATCCTACAAGTTTGGAAAAAAAATGATGAGTTTGACAAGTAAAATAGCTAAGTGTCAATGTCATGTGCATTATTAAACTAACAAGGTGGAAATGGCTAGTTTGACAACTAAAATATCTAAGTGTCAATGTCATGTGCATAGTTCAACTAACCAAGTGGAAATGACAATTTTGACAACTAAAATACAATGGCATATTCATAGTTGAACTAAGTTAGTGAAAATGACAATTTTGGCCACTAGAATAGCTAAGTGTCAATGTCATGTGCATTATTAAACTAAGAAGGTGGAAATGGCTAGTTTGACAACTAAAATATCTAAGTGTCAATGTCATGTGCATAGTTGAACTAACTTAGTGAAAATGACAATTTTGGCCACTAGAATACCTACTAAGTGTAAATGGCATAAGCATAGTTCAACTAACTAAGTGGAAATGACAATTTTGACTAGTTCAACTAACTAGATTTTGACAAGTAGGTTGAAATGGCATAGTCATGACAACTAGGTGGAAATGGCATGGCTAACTAAAGTGGCAATGGCATGGCTATCTAAAGTGGCAATGGTAATAGGACTAGTCATGCGAGCATACCAACGGGAGCCTCCGGATAACTCTAGAGTTGGTGATACGGGTCTCCCCCTCTGGATTGCCATTGCCACCAAGCGGCGGTGCCATCGAGTGAGATCCACCCTCCGACGGTGGATTCCCCTACAACATGGAACAAGTCTCGCATTACACAAGTATTTTAGTTACAACAATAAGATGGATAGAATGAGAAGTTTGAGAACATACCCAAACCCATGAGAACGTCGGTGCAAGCGGTGGAGGGAGCATTCCCATGGCAACAGCCCCGTCCCCCCCCAGGAGCAATGCGCTGCACCGTGCTAATCATCCAGTCCAACATCATCTTGGCATGCTCCTGCTGCTGCCTGAAGAACTCCTGCTGCTGCTCTTGTTGCTGCCGCATCTGCTCCCGCTGCTGCCGCATCAGCTCGTCCTGCTGCCGGATCTGCTCCCGCTGCTGCTGCAGCTCCTGCTCATAGAGCACCTGCTTCTGACGGAGCTCGTCGACAAGTAGACTGGAAACTCGTGGGCGGGTCTCCACAGAAGGCGCACCAGGCGCCCTACCACGGCGGAGCTGGCGTAGAGACGGGATGGTGAGCGGGTCGATGGAGCTGTCAGCTATCCACAAGCGGCCATTCGCCGCGCCTTGCCCCGCAAGCACGATAGCGTCGAGGTCCAGTGGACTGGTGAGAGGGTCGGCATCTTCACCGTTGCGCTCCTTGAACTTCTTCGTGTACCCCGTGCTCCGGATCTTGGCGGTGTCGCTGACCCATATCTCCCCTGTGTTAGGATCTGGCTCATCCCAGGTTCGCATCTTTGACCAAACGGCGAAGGCCGAGGGTTCTACACCGGTCTTCAATCTCTGCAAAGTGAGCACAAACATAGGTGAAAAGGAGACAATATTGCAAAAGAGAGCACGAACATAGGTGGACTAAAGAATGCTTTCGCTCACCTCATTTTCTATGCATTGGGTGAGGCTGAGGTTGCCTTGGCGGTGTGTTCCACCCCTGTTCTCCGCCTGCCTCACCTGTCCATTCTCGTGTGCCTTGAGATACTCCGGGCTAGTCCACCACGCTGCCATCGCGAGGGTGCATCTATGGTTGTTACCGACGTACGGAGGAGGCACCTAAATGCAAAGAACACACATATTAATGATATCACACGGAGGTCAACACAATCGACAATATAGGAATGAAGCTACCTGCAGGTATTGCCATGGCTTCATCAAGATGTTCCGAGCTATCTTATTTTTCAGCGCAATGTTCTTTTCGGCGTACCAATTGCGGACACAGTTCACGCGAGCCTCGTAGTGCATGTCCGTCACCATCTTAGAGGCCATCGCCCTAAGGATGCCCTCGCACTTGTCCTTGTGCTCTGGCCGACAGTAGAAGTAGTTCTACAAGCATGCACACATAGGCAAAATAGGGTCAAAACCATTAGTGCAATCTCGAATTCAAAGAATGATGAGAAGTCAAACAAACTTATCCAGAAGTAGGCAAGTGTCTTCACCCCATGTTGGGGTACTCTCCATCGGGATCGTCGGCGTAACAATAATGCTTGAAAGTCCAAGCTACAGTCGGGGTGCCGTCCTCGTCCTCCACAATCCCTGGGAAGAACTTTCTAATACAACATCCAATGATGCTTGAGTAGGTACGCTGTCCCTTCACTTTTGGAGGATCATACGTAAATGTCCTACGCAATGAGAAAACCAAAATTAGTATAGTTAGCATGTCAAAGCACAATGAGAAGCTGAAATTGAACAAAAACTATAATAAGTACCTTTTCCCTTTAGGCAGGAGAATAGTGTGCTTGTAGGGGTAAGTGTCGGGGTTGGGGAGACTCGCCGCCCCCCGCTGATACACCGGCTTGGTCTGTGGCGCAGGGATATTCTCGTTAGTCTCAACCCACTCCTCCGGCGGGTCCCACTCCAGCGTCGGGTCAAGCACCAAGGGAGCAGCCTCCTCAGGTCCCTCCTCCTCGCCCTCCTCCTCGTCAGACTCAGGATCCACCGACTCGTCCACAGAACTCGACTCCCGCTCCGACTCCCGCTCCTCATCGTACGTCTCGTCCTCCTCCTCATTGTACTCCTCCTCATTGAACCACTCCTCCTCGGCAGGGGGAGGGGAGGGGGAGGGGGAGGGGAAGGAGAACGAGCTAGCTTCAAAGGCCTCCTTCTGCTCCTCGAAGGCCTACTCGGTCCCGCTACCATTTCCTTCACGGTGGCCACCTTGTTCCTAAAGACCTTCGCCAACTTGTTCCCTGCCATATTTTCTGCATTGACAAAAGATAGGTTTCATCAGTATACATGATCCAATATTAAGGTAAATACATGAAGCAACAATGAGTACGGCAAAAATGAATACAATTAGATGAACTAGACTAACAATCACTATTACATGATCCAAAATTAACACGAAAGGAGTAGCGACAATGAGTTCTCACAAAATAAACTAGATTGTCAATCACTATTACATAAAGCAGCACTGACCTATTACATATAAGCTAGACTGACAACTACTAATACATGTGTCCTCATCGCTATCAGTAGCCCGTGTCAAGATCATCGGGACCAACTAGTGGACCACCCGTGTCGTCATCACTGTCAGGGTCGCCACACCACCAACCATCCATGGAACCTGGAGGTGGTCCCTCCGCTCATCGGCGAGAAGTCCTGCGTGGAACCTCTAGCAAGGTCACGTCGGCTTGGTTATGAACCTCCTCGACGTCATCATTCGCGGTGTCTTCCTCCATTTCCGCATCTCCGTTTTCTTCGCCGAATTCCATGTCATCATCGGTCGGCAGGTTGATAGTGAGGTACCCAGGGAGCCCTCCTTCCTGATAAAACTCGTTGTGAGACGTTAGGGGTCTAGGCGGCGGTAATCTTGACTGTTAGGCATAGCCGGCCTGCTGTGCGACGGTACCGTCACCACAACATCCCACCCCTGTAGACGCTTTTGATATGCTTTTGCTGTTTTCTTGCACGGGTACGGAAGATAGAATACTTGGAAGGCCTGGGTAGCCAAAATGTAGACGTCATCTCCCGAATACTTGGAGCTTCGTTCAACTTCGACCAATCCAATTGTAGGATCCCGTCTAACCCGACGCGGGTCTAACCAATTGCATTTGAATACAACGGGATTTAGCCCTTTACCAAAACCATAATTCAACTCGTATATAGCCTCAACTCTTCCATAGTAATGGAGTTTATCTGAGCCTTCACATAACACCCCACTATTTATTGTCTTCCGGTTGCCCCGGTTTGTTGTGTGTTCATGGGTATGGAAGCGATATCCATTCACGTCATAAGCATTGAGTGAGTTGACGGAATGGCTAAAGCCATGGGCAATGTCCTAAGCTCTCGCTCATCTCTTTGTCCTTTTTTGCCTACAAGTTTAGCACGAGAAGTTTAGAACGAGGAATGATCGATGAATGTCCACGGTACTAGAAAAGTTAGTTAGAAAAGTACCAAAGCCGCGAACCAGCTAATGAAACCACCACCCTTGCCAAACCACCACCCTTGTCAAAAAGATCCTTCTCCTCTTCGGGTTAGGGTCCCTTCTCAGCTTCCAGTTTTCACTTTTGAATCGTCTACTCCAATGAGAAAAGAGGAGTTAGCAACGAATATAGGAGTGAATGTTTGTGAAATACTAAATGGTGAAAGACTTACTCGCGGTACGGCCTCACTTCCTCCATAGTCAACAAGATATACGAGGAGATCATATCCCGCTCGAGCTTTTCATGATGAACTTCTTCGCGCCACTTGATTTGCCACCGAGCCCTATGAAGATGCTAAGCTTGGGTACATCTGCAGGGTTGGCTGCATTGTAGCGAACGACTGGATTGTGCTTTGTGGGAATGTTGGCATCATAGAACTGTCGTGAAGCTTGACACCTCCTCGTTAAGGCATGCCTCGGCCATGGATGCCTCGATCTTGCATTTATTCCCGCAATTCTGCCGTAGGTCTTTCATTTTTCTTCAGGCCCAAACTGCCAACGGGTCGACACAGGCCCCCCCATTAAAGCCTCTGCGCGAGATGCAAGATCATATGTTGCATCGGATTAAAAAAGTCTCTAGCTTGCAAAGCAACTCGGGTGCCTGTTCATGCAGCTTCAGGATCACTTCACGATCTAACTCCCTTGCACAAATCTGGCGGAAGAAAAAGCTCAACTCCGCCAGTACTCGCCAAGTCTCCTCATCGACATAGCCTCGAATCATCACCGGCATTATGCGCTCAAGCCACACGTGGTAGTCATGACTCTTCAGCCCTCCTACTCGCTGCGTTTCCAGGTTCACACACCTCGCCCAGTTATGCAAACCCATCAGGGAAGTACAAACACTCCACGAGCCACTGTAATATTTCCCTTTTTTCCGGCCTTGTAGGGCAGAACGAGCCTTTGGCTTAGACCACCTAGTGCCGTTGACTCCAGGAGGCTTCATATCAAGATTTGGCCTGTCACAAAGTTCTTCTTGGTCCATTCGAGCCTTGACGTTATCCTTCGTCTTCTCAGTCTCCATGATGCTGCTATAAAGAGCCTCGGCGATATTCTTTTCGGTGTGCATTACATCAATGTTGTGTGGAAGCTCGACATCCTCCATGTAAGGGAGCAGCTTCCAGAAGCACGGAATGTGAGTCCACTGGTGCGTCACCCCATAACCCACGAAACCATTCCCATCGGGGTTAGGCACGAGAGCTTCTAGCTCAGCCTTGATTTCTTTCCGGTCATCAGACGTGGTTTCGGAGCATGGATCTCGACTCCTTTCCTGAACCGCTTTACGTCACTCCTGTATCTATGACCTGGGTCAAGGAACTGTCGATGTTGATCAAAGCATGAATACTTGCCTCCCTTCGTAAGCCAAGAAAGTCATAGCCTGTCTGCACTGTGGGCAAGGCCACTTCCCATGTGTACACCAGCCGCAGAACAAAGCACGCGCTGGTAAGTCATGCAGGGATGTGTGGTACCAGACATACATATCGAAGTGATCATTTGTTGAGGCGTCATATGTTCGGACCCCGCGACCGTTCCAGCCAACAGCCAAGTCTTCAACCAGAGGTTCCAGGTACACGTTCATGTTCTTACCCGGGTATTTCGGTCCTGGGATTATCATCGACAATAACATGTTATGTGATCTCATGGACTCGCCGGGGGAGGTTCTGGGTATGACAAACACAGGCCAACAACTGTATGTTGCCGCCGACATGCCATACGGATTGAACCCATCGGTTGATATAGCAACAGCTACGCTCCTCGGGTCGCCCGCTTTCAGTGGATACTTCGCTACAAAGTTCTTCCATGCGTCACCATCCGACGGATGTATCATCTTGTCCGTGTATCTCTTCCCTAACGCGGCCCATCGCATCTGCTGGGCAGTGTCTTTGTTCATGTAAAGCCGCTGGATCCTCGGTATAAATGGAAGGTACCGGAGAATATTTTGGGAATCCGGTCTGCCTCTTCTGTCCACCACCGAGGTCGACCTCGAAGTACCTAGAGGAATTGCAATGGATGCAATAATTTTGTGCATGTTCTTTCCTGAATAGCATGCATCCCTTTGGACAGGCGTCTATCTTCTCATATGACATCTTAAGGTCACGGAGGAGTTTAGTCGCCTCGTAGAAGCTCTTCGCCAAGATATGCCCTTTCGGTAGAAGGCTGCCAACGACTGCCAGAATATCATCGAAACCATCCCTGCATATCTTCCTCTGGCACTTCACGGCCATAAGGCGAGCGATGGCATCTAGAAGGGTAACATCTGTGTGTGCATGAAGGGGTTTCTGCGAGCCAAACATAGTCTCGAAGTACTTCTCGTGTCTTCATCCGGCTGCTCACTTGTCTCTGCCTCTGAGGTGTCTCCGCCTCTACACGACGGCTTTCAGGCGCATTAGCATTGACAAAGGCGTCTAAGCAGTTGTTGAACCCAGTGTCAAATTCTCCCGCTGGCTGAATCTGACGTGGCTCGGTTCTAGGACGCTTTGCTAACTGTACACCATGGAAATTCCAAGAGTGGTAGAATGGTGAGAACCCATTCTTGATCAGGTGCAAACTAACATCTAACTTCGACTGTCGCTTTCGGTTATTGCATTTTGAACAGGGGCAATACACTCTCATGGGTTTGCTTGGGACGTCAAACATCTTGTTCACACACTCCTCAGCCTTATCTCTCCATTCATTACTAAAATCAAATCTGCTCTGCCAGCCAGCGTACATCCACTCACGGTCAGCATGATCAGACAACTTCTTCTGCTCTTTGGGTGACAACGGTGACGTAATTAATTATATGCAGGAAGTAATAATAAATTTATTCAATGCCTTCAGATTAATTACGGCCAAATTTTATCGTTTACAACATGCAAGGGTTCACCTACCCTTCTAATAGGTAGGGGCCTATCCCGCCCGAGTACGTGTAGATCGAGTCGTGTCCCATGTTCCACCCCGACCCGAGACGGAATTTCGACAGCACCTCCCCACTGTTCTTCAGAATACACGTCTCGAGCTTGTCAAGCCGAGAGGGTGTGCATCCGAAGAACAACATGGAGGTGCTGCCGAAATTCCTTCTCAGGAAGGGGTAGAACATGGAACACGAACCGATCTACACGTACTCCGACTGTCCAACAGGACAACCCGGAAGTGTTACGGTTATAAATATGCAAAGATGGACAATCCTGCATATTTATAAATTTGTAACCCTTCCGGATGGGATCTGACTCGGGTTACGCGACTCGACTGACTTGGTGATCTAGACCAAAATAAACCTATGCAGCAACAGAGGCGAAGATGTATACCCTAGAAGCGTGGTCGATCACCGCATCTGGATAAGAAGCCCTGCACCAACGCGCGAGATCGACGGTGGTGAACCGCAACCTCCGGGAGAGCAAGGTGATCACGACGGGGCCTAGTGTACAAGATTAACAAAGTTTAGCAATTAGAAATATATGAAACAAAGTTTAGCAATTAGCAATATACTTATTAATATGCACATCATACAATCCTCCAACCATCTAATAGTTCACATTATTAAGCAATTGATTTGCATAATGAACTTGCATATACAAAACAAACTTGCAGCAATTAGCATATCTTCATGAACTTGCATAATGAACTACCCTACCAGCAATTTAATATGGTAGCAATTAGCAATGGTAGAAAATAAAAATGCCTTACCATTTTGGAGGCAAGCTCGGGCGCGGGTGGCCGGGGTCGGAGGAGAGGCGCGGTGGCCGACGTGGTGGAGGGGCGCAGGAGGTCGCGGCCGGCGTGGTGGAGGGACGGCGACGGGCCTCGTGCGCGGGTGGCCGGGGTCGGAGGATAGGGGCAGCGCGGGTGGCCGGGGTCAGAGGAGAGGCGCGGTGACGGGGGAGGCGCGCGGGGTGGAGCAGAGGTGGGCGGCGCGGGGGTGGCGGGCCGACGGCGTGGGATGTGGGCAGCGCTCACCCTGGACCGGTCGGCGAGCTCATCCTGCTTGTTCCCGGCCGGCGGGCTTGGAGGAGGGGCGCCGGAGGACGCAGGGGTCCGCGGCCGGCGTGGAGGGCGGAGGAGGTGGAGGCAGGGGAGGTGGAGTCCGGGGAGGTGGCGGTGGCAGGGGAGGTGGAGGCCGGGGAGGTGGCGGCGGCAGGGGAGGCGCGCGGGGTGGAGCAGCGGTGGGCCGGTGGCGAGATGCGACTGAGAGAGTGAGATGCGAGATGCGAGATGCGAGCGGCCGACCAGGTGGATAAGGAGGCCTTTGCCGTGTAGGCGTGTTATGTACACACGGCAAAGACAAGCATTTGCCGTGTGCCTTCCCTTTGCCGTGTAGGAAGGGCACACGGCACAGGCTTATTTATTTCCTTCTTTCTCTTTTGTGTTAAGGGAAAAACTATGAAAAAAAATTAAAATAAATGACTACAAGAAAATGCATTGTGTGGTAGAATTGATTCAAGTAGGACATGTTCCGATGACCAGTGAATGGATAGAAGGAGAGCCTTTAGGCATTGTCCGAATGGTTTGAAAGGCACATGATGTCACACACATGACTACAAGTATTCATTTTTGAAATTATTGGAGTATCATTTTGGACTCGAGTTTAAGTATTATTTTTGCTTCTTTGGCACTTAAGCAATAAGTAGTCAAATAATATATGATGTCACACACATGATGTGCGGTCACACACAACTAGAGATCTACATGATGTCACACACAACTAGAGAACTACGTTACAACTTCAGTAGTTCTAAATACTGGATAGAACAAATTAAGGTACAACTTGAAATTATGATACAACACAAGTAAAACAAAGACTCAGCCTCCATGCATTTGCCCTTGGACGAAGCTTCAGCCTCCTTGCCTTTGCCCTTGGACAAAGCTTCAGCCTCCTTTGCCCTTGGACGAAGCTTCAGCCTCTTTGCCTTTGCCCTTGGACGAAGCTTCAGCCTCCTTGCCTTTGCCCTTGGACGGCATGAAATCATCATCATCATCGCTGTCAACTACCTAGAGATAGGAACGACCGTACGAAACACGGTCAGCTTCAGTTCGGTATAACGAACTTTTCATAACTTTTCTGTCAAACATATCTGAAAGCCTGAGAATTTCTGCACGAATTTGGAGCGGGGTCCTATACGGAAACCCATCGCGGCATAGCTTCGCCCCGAGCAAAGCGAGATGACTCTCAGTGTCTACAATTTCTTCAATTGGAACTACCCTACCATCTACCTTCAAATTGCTCGAAAGCCTGGCGAGATGCTCGGATGCGGAAATGTGAAACCCGGACACACACACTTCTCGCAAGGACCAATACACGCCATGCTTGCGCTCAAGTGAGTACCATGCCTACCATCGACTGGGTTTTATAGAACTACAGGTGGCGGCTTTCGGCACGAAGGAAACACACGATCCGTGTGCTGCCTGATCGAAGGGCACACAAGCGCTCGAAAAGAAATACACCGCTGATCCAACGGCTCACAAGCGCTGGAAGGAACACACGATCCGTGTGCTTCTTCCTGATCGAAGGGCTCACAAGCGCTCGAAAGAAACACACCGCTGATCCAGCGGCTTACAAGCGCTGGAAGGAAACACACGATCCATGTGCTTCTGCCTGATCCAAGGGCTCACAAGCGCTCGAAAGAAACACACCGCTTGATCCAACGGCTCCCAAGCGCTGGAAGGAAACACACGATCCGTGTGCTTCTGCCTAATCCTAGGGCTCACAAGCGCTCGAAAAAACACACCGCTTGATCCAACGGCTCCCAAGCTCTCGAAGGAAACACACGATCCGTGTGCTTCTGCCTGATCCAAGGGCTCACAAGCGCTCGAAGGAAACACACGATCCGTGTGCTTCTTCCTGATCGAAGGGCTCATAAGCGCTCGAAAGAAACACACCGCTGATCCAACGGCTCACAAGCGCTGGAAGGAAACACACGATCCATGTGCTTCTGCCTGATCCAAGGGCTCACAAGCGCTCGAAAGAAACACACCGCTTGATCCAACGGCTCCCAAGCTCTCGAAGGAAACACACGATCCGTGTGCTTCTGCCTGATCCAAGGGCTCACAAGCGCTCGAAGGAAACACACCGCTGATCCCTGTGCTTCTTCCTGATTGGGCATACTACAGCTCGCATCCGCCATTTCTCACTATATATATGTAGTCATGGCCTCCATTGGCATAGCACACCTAAACTCATATCTGCAACCTCATCACTCTCCCATGGCTTCCACCGTACCCACTCTAACCTACTCGGAGGCGGAGGCGCTTTGCGCCTCGAACTACCCCTGCCCACCCGGCTACGACGTCCCCGCTGGCTGGTGGCTGAGCACCGGAGGCGTGCCGGTCCCTCCTGTCGCTCAAGGTTTGGCGCGCCGGGCGGCCATCACGAACCACTACTACCTCGAGCTCACTCCGGAGCAGCGGATGGATCCCCGCTGGAATCCCAACTACCGCCCGACTTGGGACGCCTTCTTCATCAATCGGCGTGAGAGGGCGCTCGCCAGGTACGAGGAGAACGGCCCGCCTCCTTCGAACTTCAACGAGGCCGGCCGTCGGCTGTGGTGGGCCGGCCGGACACTCCAGAGAGTCATGGACTACATCACGGCCGGCGATAACCCCCACCTGAGCTACCCTCAGTTTCAGTCCAGGCGAGCGCCGCCCCGGCCCGACGACAGCGACGACGACGGCGGCGACTTCGACGACTATGAACACGAGTACTATAGGCCTAGGCAGGAGTATGACTAACGTAATGCTGGTTCATCTATGTACCCGAGATTGTTGTCATTCCCTAATGCTGGTCTAGCTACGACGACGATCGTGTGCAATGTATTATTTATCTCTGCATTTCCAACTAATGATCTTTAGCATCAGAATAAGTAATCTGGTAGAATATATGAGTGAGTAAGCTGGGAAACAAAACACACGGTTTCCCCTAGCTACAGCCCTACAGTGATTCACGTTCGAATGCCGTTGCATTCACTGTAGGACGTAGCTAGGGACCCGAATGTTTTGTATCTGAGCGCCACTTCGATCCAAGCAGCGGTAAGACGTCTCTGATGATCTACAACCGTCGGGCAAGACATCTATCATGATCTGCAACCGTTTGGAATGGTCGCAGATCATGACAGACGTCTTGCCGCTGGGAACCCAAAGATGCCCAAAACACGTGGGGTAACATACATTGCGACTAAACGCATAAATGAACAAATCATACGGTTTCACCCAGCTACAGTCCCACCGTGGCTGCGATATCACATGCACGGTAGGGACGTAGCTGGGTAAATCCGGATAATTTGTGTGGGACTTAGCTGGGGAATCCGAATGTCTTGTGTTTGAGTTGGGTAAGCTGGAATGAGTGAGTACCTTTCTGGGAGGTGGAGTATTTATAGGCGTTTAGGGTGAACCCTAGGTTCACCGAGTAGGCAGAAGCACACGGATCGTGTGTTTCCTTCCAGCGCTTAGGAGCCGTTGGATCAAGCGGTGTGTTTCTTTCGAGCGCTTCTGAGCCCTTCGATCAGTCCGAAGCACACGGATCGTGTGTTTCCTTCCAGCGCTTGGGAGCCGTTGAATCAAGCGGTGTGTTTCTTTCGAGCGCTTCTGAGCCCTTCGATCAGTCCGAAGCACACGGATCGTGTGTTTCCTTCCAGCGCTTGTGAGCCGTTGGATCAAGCGGTGTGTTTCTTTCGAGCGCTTCTGAGCCCTTCGATCAAGCAGAAGCACACGGATCGTGTGTTGTCCTTCCAGCGCTTGTGAGCCGTTGGATCAACTTCCAAAATACCCAACACACTTGTACACACATGCTCCAGGGCTCCGACTCGGCGAAATTCCAGATCCGCTGGAAAAAAACCCTAACGTTTTCGTCTACCCCCTTAAACGGCGTCGAAAGGGGGTAGGCCAGTGGACTTTTTTTCTTGCTTCTGTTAGGTAAGGACATCGGAACATGGCAAAACCAACTAGGATCACAGGTTCTCACAAGATTGCCCCCGGTTCCCCCGAAACGGGAGATTTCACCTATAAGTCTACAAAGTTAGTGGAGAGAGAGTGCGGCCGGTGAAGAGGGTCACACACTGGAGTAAATTCTTGCACTTCCAAAACACCCAACACACTTGTACACACATGGTATGGCACAACCTAGTTTTGGGTGGCTCTCCGACGCTCCGGGGCTCCGACTCGGCGAAAACCCTAGATCCGCTGGAATACCCTAACGTTTTCGTCTACCCCTTCAACCGCGTCGAAAGGGGGTAGGCCAGTGTAGTTTTTACCTTGGTTGTGTTAGGTGAAGTAAATGAACCTACTAGAAGCCTTGACAAAGAAAATAAACAAAACAAGCATATCAAAATAAAACAAAAAAGGGTAAGTGCTTTGCCGTGCTGGTTTTTATAAGGAACACGGCAAAGTGTTCTTTGCCGTGAAGATTTTTATAAGGAACACGGCAAAGTTTTATTTGCCGTGCGGCTTTTTAGAAGGATCGCGGCAAAGAGGTTCCCGCCAATACATTTGTAGCGCGGGAAATTGATTTAGATTTCCCCGTGAAATAGTGGGGAGGGCGGCGAACTTTGCGGATCCTGGTCAACAGGTTTGCCGTGTTGTTATGTAAAGCATCACGGCAAAGAGTTATGTGCCGTGATGGCAGTTTGTGCCGTGCGTTTTGTTGCCGTTTTGCCGTGATCGTTTCTTTGCCGTGTGCACTTGAGGTCCCAAGCCGTGCGTGGTATATGTGCCGTGAGTGATATTTTCGGAACACGGCAAACCTCTCATTGTCGTGTTCCGAGATTTGGAGGCACTCGGCAGAGGGCTCCTTACACGGCACATCTCGATTTTCCGGTAGTAGCTCTTGCTCCTCGATTTTGTCGCTCCACGTTCCAGCGTACCTGATTAACGTGATCACACGTGCCTTAGATTAATCGAGTGAAAATCACCGACACACAATTTTCCTTACTATCAAACGGAAGAGTACACTGTTTTGAGTAAGTCATTGTTCTGACTCCAGTTACGGTGTTCGAACTAGGAGTAGAAAACGTGACCAATTCTAAGACGTATGATTAACTACAAAATGAGATCGGTAGGCATTTCGGTATATTCAGTACCCAAAATTATTTTTCCTACGGAAGTTGGATTTGAGGCTTTGGCGATGCTCACGACCGCAGAAAAATTCATTTGTACACTATGTCATGTAGTAGCAACAGAACGACCGGTTTACAGTACCCCCTCCACTTCAATTTAGGTACAGTTGAGCAGACAATTACAAAAGAAGCAGCTCATTTAGGCAACGTTAAGTCATGAACAGCAAGCAAATAAGATTCTCATTTAACTTCTTTAACATTTTGCTAGAAGGCATCACCCAACTCAAACACACACGTGCAGAGAAACCAGAGTCGCTGTCCGTCACAGAGATGGTGAAAGCAAACAGTGCAGTGTGAGAGAGATAACTAACCAGTCCCAGCTGGATCCGATCTGTGGTATCGTGACCACCTCGTCGTTGGAGATCTTCAGCTTGGGCGCCTCGGCGATGTACCGGAACTCAGCCGCCTGTTTCCTGATGCTAATCATCGGATGTGTCTTCTCCAATTGTTTGTACAATGCTATGCAGTCCTTGTGTCGCCTATTGGCATCATACGCCATTGCAAGCCAAATCTGAATCTGGAAGTGAGCAGGCAGGAGATATGACTAAGGCAAGTACATGATCTTTCATCATAGTTTACAACGATGGTCAAGAATTCTCACTGAAATCAGTGAAGCGGCACCTGCTCCTGATATGTTTGTCAATCATATAGCACGATGCTAAATTGGTCAAATATATGCACATAGACACATTTTTCAATTCTCACTGTAAATAGCCAGTGTTTTAAATAGGTTGTTGCTACAAGCTGAAAGTGACGTGTTAACTGCTACTAAGTCCATTTACACCATACTTACCTGCAGGGAATTCAAAATGTCGACAACTACACCAAATATCATTATAGTCTTGGCACCGACATCCCTATATGTAATCATTTGTGAAATTTCCTAGGAGTGCATGGTTCTCCATGGCTCTACCTATATTCTTGTTTATTATAAATGGTGCTGGTTTCATCCCTAATTAACTACTAAAACTCGAGCACATATTTAGCAGGATACATAGGCAGCACAAGACATGTGCAACATAGATACTACCTCGCCACCAAGGAGCGATGGGACTGGGATTCGGTGACTGGCCCATGGCCAGTCACGCCGTAACTGTCCCCTCTTATCCATCGTTCACGATCAATCCAACGGCTCAGATTGATCCAAAAAGTGAGATCAAAACTAAAATATTTCAGAAAAAATTGAAAAAATTCCACTAACTTGTATATGTATTTCTGGGTATTCTGAGAAAATTGCATGTCTTTTGGATCACTCGTTTATGAGTTCATAGCTTTTCAAGATCGAAATAGAAAAACGCTGTTTAATGATAAACCACTTGTCCAAATGAAGTGAAATTTTCTCAGAATACCCAGAAATACATATACAAGTTAGTGGAATTTTTTCAATTTTTTCTGAAATATTTTAGTTTTGATCTCACTTTTTGGATCAACCTGAGCCGTTGGATTGATCGTGAACGATGGATAAGAGGGGACAGTTACGGCGTGACTGGCCATGGGCCAGTCACCGAATCCCAGTCCGGAGCGATGAGGGGCGAATGATGGTGAGCGCGGCCTCCAGGAACTCGATGGACCGGCCGTACAGTATGAAGTAAACAACGCAAGTAAAGGAACAGATTATATTGGTTAAATCACCTGATCGGTCGCTGCGGTATAGATCTTCTCTTCGTATCGCACGGCCATTCTCTCAAGTTCGTTCAGCACCTCTGGCGTCGATACGGGAAGATACTTCTTCAGAGTTGGCAGTCTGAAGATTGATACGATTAGAGGGACGGATAAGCAAACAACGCAAATCAAATCAAATCGATTGGAGTCCGTACATCTCATTGGCGATCCTGCTGCGCGCCTCGGGCTGGAGCTCGGCGCGCCAGTCGTCTCCGGCGGCGGCGGCGGGGTTGAAACCCTGCATGGGCCGCCAGTCCGTGTCCATGGCTGGGGATCGGTGATCGGCGACTGAAACTAGAGCGATCGCGGTGCCGCGCCGGAGTCGTCTATTTTGTTTGCGTCACAGGTATAGCCAAACGGGCAAGTGCTCACGTGCTAGCCCGTCAGGGGGCTGGCCCAGGACGTGGATAAATGGGCCGTGGCAGGCCCCCAACACTCCTTGGCCCGTGTTCGTTTACCAGGGCGAGGCCGGAGCGGCTTTTTAATTTTCCTGATTTTCTTAATTATAAGAAACAAATAGACCCAAAGGGTCAAAAATATTCTCAAAACAGCTCAAGGGTCTAAATGGAAAGGCCCATTTGTTAGACGTTCCGTGCCTACACCCTCACACCTTTTCGAGTTATTTCTATTTATATCTCTGAAAAATATAGCATACAAAATATACAAAATTTGCAGGTCAATAAAACATTTTAACTAGAATGTGGAAAAATAGTTCGAATTTTTTGTGAGATTTCTATTAAAATATCTAAATAGTTTCATCAAATATAGATGTGAAATATTTAATTTCAGGAAAATCTTAAACTATTTTTCCCACATTCAGTATCAAATATTTGAGTGAACCGCCAAATTTCGAATCCATAGGTTATACGATTTGAAGATACAAAAAAGAGAAGTTACTTGGCAGAGGAAAAAAAAATAGCATGAATTTTGATGCACCTAGGAATCTTCTATATCCCGTGATGATCAAGGTAACTTTGTGGCTGCTGCTGGACAGGGTTTCCATAATGTGGTGTCCCCAGAGCTAGTCGAAGCATGTGCCATCAGATTCGCTCTTTCCTGGGCAAAGGAAGAAGGTATGGATAATCTGGTTGTGCAGACAGATTGTTTGTCTGTTGTCCAGCGCATTGGCCCTGTTATTCAGGATATCCGATCGTTGGTTGATAGCTTCACCAAGTGTTCTGTTGGTTTCGTTGGGCGTTTGCAGAACTTTGATGCGCATTATCTAGCTCGTAGTTTGGAGTTTTCTTGTAAGTCTGTTTGGCGTGGTGTGCCCCCGGTTTCTATCCGGGAATCAATTTGTATTGACTCTATGTTTCGGTGATCAATAAAGTGAGTAAGTTCTGTGTCAAAAAAAAGGAATGACCCACTACACGCAATTCTCTCAACATGCAAGATGTCCACAACATCAAGTATCTCTAAGCAAATCCTAGCAGTCTAGCACGCCAAATAAGAAAATGAGCCACCTATTGAAATCTTCTATTCCCTGCCAGCCACGTCACCACAATTGTTTTGAAGCAATTATGCCGATCAGCTCGAACGTGAGCTTTTACTTGGGCAGTTTCTAATCCATTTAAAGCAAAGCAATACACACGTAGCAGTCATCAGTACAATTTTATTCATATGGTTGGCGATCCATTTCCACAACCCCTTCCTCTCCCGCCGGCTCTTCTACTGCTCTCTACCACCGAAAGTTACATCTAGCGCTGGTCTACTCACTCCTACGGCGATCCACATAGCCACTCCTATGCTCACTCCTCGACTTCTCCATTAGTACCACTACCACTGTACCCGTTAGATTCCACTCACGCAACAGATAAAAAGGTATCATCAACGCAGAGAAAATAGTTAGTTCTAGCCATTCCCATGCATGTCTGGTTTTCTCCACGGAAAAGTAAAGTGGAACCGCGAATGCTCTCAGTTAGGTGTTCTCGCCAAGATCTGGAGATGCTCTGTTCCCGTCAATTCCGTCACTGTGTCAGCATGCTCTGTCACATAAGGTCTTTCCTATTTTTCGCCTCACGTACTAGTGAGAAGAAGAGTCTTTCTAGCACGCCTTCACGTATTTTCGCTTCACCCGGTAATGGCCCTCCATTGTGTCATGTTCTTTTTTCTTTGTCGCAGCTCGCAGGTCAGTTTAGCGTCCCTCTCTCTATCTATCTATATCTCTCAAGTAAGTGTACTGGCTTTCAGGTGCATGGATTTTTTCTGATTGCTCACATAGGGCACAATGAAGCATACCAAATCGATTTGTTCATACTGTATGTTCTGCTGTGTTTAGTATTTTCGGTTCTTACACAGGACCGCGACATGGATCATGGATGTCCTTCTCAAGAGTCGATTTGACGACGCACAGGCACATGTGCCACTAGCTATATGAAGCCACACACATGTCCCCTATTTATTACTGATCGCTTTACTAAACAGATTCCTGATACTTAGTTTCAGCCTGAGATTTTGACGGATCATGTGTGTACTGCCTGTCATGGAACAATTATATCGACAAATATATCTCATGCAGGCAAGGAATAAAAGCATAATTGAGAAACTATTCAAATTCTAACTTCACTGCACGAGATGATATATCCCTCTCTTTTTTCACATTTAAAGTTGTCTGTATTTCTGTAGCATTTTCACTGGTTTCCTGGCATGCCTTGCTCTCTTTGTTGGTCATACTAAAAATCGTATACAATTCTGATTATTATGGTTTTCCACTGTATTTAGTTATTTGTACCTTTCATGTTCCATTTTGATTAGTTTAATGAAAATTTTGTTGACGGGAAAGAAGCGAAGAAAATGGAGTGAATCCAATAAACTGTTACATGTGTTGATAAGGATGATTCGGACTGTACTCATATACAATCATGTTGTATCCGCAACGTTGCAAATTGATCTTGAATGGTCAGCATATAAAGGCACGAAAAATTGTGTTGGCCAAAACTTACTTTGTAATCTAAGAGATTGTACAACTCATCAACATATCCTTGCATCTCTAGAATCTCTAATCGAGCTAGGATTGGCGAGCTCTCCTTCGTCCACCGTTCTACGCGTTTTGTGTCGTTAGATTACGAGTGAAATCAATCTTAGCTATTCATTTAGTCGGTTCAGCCAGCCGATAGGTACTGCAACAGAAGAGCGCGACACGAAATCTCGACCAGCGAACCGACCCAAGGACGACGCCCACGACCTCAGACACCGCGCCTCGTTCTTAATTAAACCCACCAGAATTAGGTTGTTAGCACCTACATTGTAAAACAATGCGGTCACCATTTATTTGATTTATTTATATACTTTCACTAATTGAACTCCTCAAATTTTAATCGTACATATTGTCCCAGCAACGCGCGGGGTATCATCTAGTAATCCAAATAGGGATGTGCGTAAGTGTAACTCCTTCGGATGATATTATCAAGTATTGCACACATATAAAAAACGAGATGATACCCCACAAATATACTTAATTTTATGGCAAAATGGCAGAGTCAGTTGACAAATACCATTATTTCATAAAGTTCATGGGAGGGGGGCAATTGCCCCCTCAAACCATGGTACACGCAACCCAATAGGTAAGGGTACCTTTTAACATACCTTGTAGTTAATTAGGTTCGTACCTTGTCCTCTCTCAATATATATTGAGTGTGTGAGGTGTTCTTACTTCTTAGTGACATTGCCTTCGACAAAGGTGATGCTCCGTTGTTCATTGCGTACCTTGTTGTTGTTGGAAAACATAAGCATATCGTTACAAACTATTCTGTTTTTTATACTCGCAACAAGTTCAATATATTTTATAGAACTAGATGATACCTCGCGCGTTTCTACAACATTTTTTTCTTAATCTTTTTGAGATATAGGTATAACGAAAATATGAGGGAATCATTAGACCAAGTACATGTTTCCCATGTTATGATTTTGGAACAATTATGCCGATGTGTTAACATTGGCAGATAAAAATGAACCATCATTCTCGAAAAAATAAACCATACCTAGACAATGGATCACTTCTCTAAATTAATTAATTTCCAAAAGTGTTTAATTGTAAGCATTAGACGACTCAAATTTAACAAAGGAGAGATGATAAGGACCCCGGAATACAATTACCATGTCGAGGCGATCTTTTCTTACAAAATATTAAAAAACAATCATAACAATTTGGAAGGGGCCCGTTCAAAAGAAGGTGTCTATATACGCTGGTAAATGGATAAATACGCTGGTAAAGCGGTAAGGTGGGAGAGAAGATGGCGGTGAATAGGGAGCTATGAGAAAAATGACGAAATAGTATGCTGACGTGGCTTCAATAAATCATAGAAAAATGAGGTAACATAGCTGCACAAGAAAAATAGGATAGTGAGGCTGATCTACTTCTTTATATAGGATCTGTGTTAAAGAATAACATTAATTCCAATCTCGGTCAAAGTTTGCAACAACAAAAAAAGGTACATACACGCTATATTCGTCGTAGATTTGTCCTTTTGCGCAAAAGTTAACCGAAAATTTTTTGTGGCCAAATTATGTACACGAGCAGAATACTTGTAAATCTCTGAGGGCGGGGGGGGGGGGGATAGGATTATGTCAACCATTTTTAAATTTCATGTTTTTTCGTATATCAGTTGCGCTGTCTCCATGTGGCATTAATACGCGCCCTCCCAAGACATGCATGTTTAGCTGAAACCAAAACTCTACCTTAGAAACACTAAGCATTTCAATACAGATGCCACTCTGCCATGCCGCGGCAGTGCTTTTCAGTTGAATAGTTACGCTGATTTGGTTTTATTTCTCTCCATTATAACAAGGTCAATGTGCCATAAAAATTATGGCATCACAATTGATAAAAACTCATCAATTATAAATTATAGAGCAAAAGTTCGTGAATATAGTATATTAAGTATCTCACACGAAATGTTCAAAGATATGCACTAATACTATTTTTGCTTCACTAAGATGTGAACATATAACTGAAACCATGTGTACTCCTACAACATAAAAGGGGGCAACAAATTAAGCTTAGCTTTTGAGCATTAAACTCTCCATCAACATAAATGCTTAAGAATATATGAGTTCACACAAGTCTCGCTTAAATCCGAGACACAATTCCATGACACGCATTACACAACAAACTTGTTTTTGTATTTCAAACAAGTTTAGGTAATTAACTGACCAAAATCACCTCCAATAGAAGACACCGAGATCCTATTAATGTTCACTAACCAAGACACAGCTAAAATATGAAGTTTCCAAGCTTTTCTAATCCATGGCCAGTACATTAAAAATACAACTCTGTTGCATGTACAAACTCATACTAAATCTAAATATTCACATGTGCACGCCAACACCAAATTATCAGAACAAAAACAAAATCAAGATAGAGAAGAAACAAACTCTCTTCTCTGCTGCTATCGACAATTGGCTGAACTAGAGGCAGTGTTTCCCAGTTTGTGGTGCCTCCACTGACCAAATCAACACCGACCTATAGTGACATGACTCTTTTTCGGATTGTTGAGAGAACTCTGACCTTGAACACCTATATATGCTGCACAGAGAGTTTGAATTGGGTTATCGAATACTTTTTGCAAAGCTTATCCCGTGCATCTTCCAAATGGAAACCAGCCCCATCTCGAAATTCAAAATACAATTGCAAGACCGAATCAGAAGGTGTCGCGTCACCCAAGCCCATGTGAGCCTTGTACGACCTGGGGCTGGGGATATTTTTCCGCTGCCCACCTCCTCACATTTGCTTTTGAGCATCCATTGTACCCTGCTGGATAAGAGCTGCACTAGAGGACTGTAACCTTGTGCTCATGCTTGAGTGCTTGACCAAATTTGGGAAGGGTGTCGTTGCTGAAAAATGTTGGAGTTAGGAGGTTGTCGTGCTTGTGTCTGGAACCTTGTTCTAGTTGTCCTAGATTTCGTCGAGATACTGATGATATGTTTCTCGTATTGACGAACTTCGTCCTTCGAAGCAGGTTGGATACTACTCTTGCTAATTAGCAGCAATTGTAGTAAACGGTCCAAGATTATCTTAGATCTCTTCATTTTATACACTGTTCAAGATATCTTTCGATATTCCGATAAATCGGCCGATTTATCGCTTCTCAGTGTGTGACTGATAAGATAAATCGGCCAATTTATTGACCGGTATGCCGATAAGTCGGCCGATATGCCGATAAACCGGCCGATTTACCCCTTATCTTGGGTCGACCGATAAGTTACCGATAAGCGATATCACCAACATTTATTTTATTGTAGAACTACAGATAGATTCTGAGGTGGTATGATGTTGTCAACATGCCGTATATTCATAGAGATCTGATTGAACAATGCACTGAGTTCTGCCAAGTGTTGGTCCTTCAAGCTTTTAATCTGTTGACAATAAAGACCACATACAATTAAATATGGTTCAGAAGCTAAATACGCGAAAACAGAACACCATAGTTTGTCTTTTAACACTTCAAAAAAATAGTTTGTCCTTTAGTCAGCAAATATGGCACCGGCAAGATATTTCAAGTAGCATATAAATCTAAGAAGAGAAGAACATATTATGCCATCCAATAAATTCGCTACAAAAAAGGCTGCTAAGTGCTAACCGCGCTCTGGCTTTACTACAACTAGATACTAACACACTGTATAGCTATATGCTCTATTGCCTGCATTCATACATATCAAGTTGAGTCTTCCCTATAAAAGGGACCCCCTGTACTCGTTACAGGCATTCAAAAATAAATCAGTCTAGCTATCTCATCTCCTTCCTCCCTGCGCTTGAAGTGTGACTACCTTCATGGAGCTGTCGCGCCTCATGGGTCCAGGGCAATCACGTGCGGTCCTTAGGGCCATTCTCCCCTCTGTCGTGAACCAAGTTCATGACAGGTCATTGTCTATATTTTTTCGAATACTCCAGGAAAGGGAGTGGCAAAAAGGATGATATCATATCAAGTCTCACCAATTGATATGTCTCCTCTTGCCAATCACCTGCACCTGGATGGCCTGATTGAGTAGTAGAGCTTGTAGATGCTTCATAAAAAAATCAAAGTTGTCAAAGAGTACCACCATACAGTAAATAAACCAACAAAGTAACAAGTTATAAGTACATTGTAGGATGCAATGCAGGGGAAAATGGGAAAAAATGGAAAGTAGCGCTTAGATTGTAACAAGTTATAAGTACATTGTAGGATGCAATTTCCGTTTACAACGTATAGAGACAACAGTGAACTAGATATCTGATTGCAACTTTTAAGGAGAGTAGCGCTTAGAGAAAAAATGTCCACAAATATGGTGAACAATCACAAATGATCATTAGGGCCAGCCTAGTCAACTTACCATCACAATAACCACTCAGGATTAAATAACTAGGGAAACACAACACATAAGTTAGATGCAAAAATTGTATACATGATACAAAAGAGGTTGGAGGTTGATTTAATGAAATAAAGCGCATAATGTCAGCACCTTATGCAGTATTTTTTTTATAAAACCGAAGATGATAATATATGCAAGACTCAGATTACGGTACATTGTACCTTTACCTGGGTTGTTTTGATTTGGAATAACTTGAGGATATCCAGGAGCCTGTTCTGTTTGCATCTCCATAGAGAGTGTTTTCATAGAAATCTTCCGCAAATAATCAGACTGAGTATACAAAAGAAAACAATATAAATTTCGTAACAAATTATCAACAGTAGAGTAATAGTGGCTTAAAACCAACAGTTCTGGTGTGAGTAACAGTTTAGCACGGTCAGGACGGTGGTTGAGATTTTCACATTTTAATCATAATAGTCATACAAAAACGGTAATCTAAGCAGCCAAACACATGCCTCAAATAAGTGATATGAACAGAAATCCAAATCAAGTTATTGACAGGCAAAATAATGAAGACTTCTCCAACATAAAAAGGAAGTGGTCTAACACAAATAAGCCAGTGACCAGAAATTGCGCATAGAAATAGTGATATGGTACAAAATAAATCCATTTGATTTTTTACCGGACTGGAGTAGATGATATTAAGTTGAAGCCTGATCAAACAAAGGGAAGGAGTTTGTAAGGTCTTCTCTGAATTCCGGTCCGAGATAAATGATTGTATACCATCGTGTATACGTAGACTTGGGCAGTGCTATCGTTTTAACATAAGCTAGTTCATGGCATACAAAAATGAACTGGAAAACTAACTGACTAACCAAACTCAAGGTGCAGAACTACAAGATTAAACACATGATCAATAATAACCAAGATCATGAGCAGCATTTTGGTCTATCAATTTTGTCACATAATAAAAAAAGATTGTCAAAAAAAGAGATTAAAAGATACTACTTTATTAACTTACTATTTTTATGTATATGAATTGTGAAAATGTTAAAATAATTGGGATGTGTGCCAAATGGTTTGAGTGTGTGTGTTGGTACACCCATGGCCCCAGTTCAAGTCCCCACAAGAAAAAACTGCATTTGGTCACAAGAATGAGAAAATCAGGATATTTTCCAATAGCATTGAAAAGATATGTTGCCAGGTGGAGAGCAAAAGGATCACCCCAATCCCAAAGGTAGTTATAGATAGCGTGCAAAACATGTACCGTACAACATCTGGAGACAGTTTTGCTCTATTATTAGCCCATAAACCCCGTTTGACCCCGCATAGCTAATAGTATGTGCTCTGCTCTGAGAACTACCAAAGATAGGTTAAATTACCCGGTTGGTCGCTACACAATAGATCTGCTCTTCGAATCGCGCAGCGATGCCATGAAGTTCGTTCAGCCCGTCTGCCCCTGATACTTGGCAGACGCTTCTTCAGAAATTCCATTCTGCATGTAACACAAAATGTGAATGAACTGGGGATGCATTGCTTTTCCATCATCCAGTGAGATGTCAGGTGAAACAACCGAACAAGTAGGCAGAGCAGCCCATTGACTGAATCAAACTCC
Organism: Poa pratensis; assembly: GCA_947311845.1. Classification (NCBI taxonomy): domain Eukaryota; kingdom Viridiplantae; phylum Streptophyta; class Magnoliopsida; order Poales; family Poaceae; genus Poa; species Poa pratensis. The sequence goes on from CAMZMU010000063.1 coordinate 163,313,850, forward strand.
TCGATAGATACAAGTTGACTAGCGAATCCCAGCAAGAAATTCAGTTTCGACCTATGGCTGGATCGCAGATGTCTCAGATTGATCGGTTATAAAACTTGACCAGAAATTAAACATTGCAAAGCAAATCACATCAGTTAAGAGACCCTACATCTTACTGACGACCCTGCTGTGCGCCTCGGGCTGGAGCTAGGCGCGCCAGTCGCCTCCGGCGTGGGCGTTCGGATCAACGCCGGCGCCGCCGCCGGCCGGGTTTGACCCCTGCATGGGCCGCCAGTTGGCGTCGTCCATGGTGATCGGCGATGGTTAGGTCCACTAGTGGAAAAACCACCTATGGTCCCGGTTCGGATTGGACATCAGTCCCAGTTGCCCAACCGGGACTGGCCAATCGGGACCAATGCTGGTCCCGGTTGGTCCACGAACCGGGACCAATGCTCGTCCACGTGGCCAGTTCTGGCTGGGCGTGGCGGGGACTCATTGGTCCCGGTTCTTGTTACGAACTGGGACCAATGAGTTCTTTTTCTTTTTTGGGTATTTAGGGTTTAGGGTCTCCCTCTCGCCGGTGCCTCCGTCGTCTCCCCCTTCTTCGCATCGCCGACGTGCTCTCCATCGTTTCCGTACGCATATTATACGCTCTACTATATACACAGTACACGTTGATACATATATAATTAATATTCGATCTCTTGCGAGAATACAATTATTTAATTACATGGAGATAGGTCACACATGCATTTCATCGTCCGAAACATAATGTTCTCCCCTTTCATCGAGGACCTCCCTAAGCAGAAATCCCGCCAATTCCTCTTGAATTGCTCGTATGCGCTGTTTTGGGTCGAGCTTCTCCCGCATTTCGCTGAAAGCAGTTGTTCTCCGCTCACTGGTCAACTCGCGAATGAACTCGCAAACGTAGAATCCACATAAATTACTCCCCGGCGGCTGCTGCGGAGTTTCCACCGTATCATACGTTAGCTCCTTTCGGAAGGGACCTTGTACATTCTCTTTGAAAGTTGTCCAACACCTGCTTTGGCAAAGAAAATGAACAAGTGAGTTATTAATTACTTGATATCATGGAAACGAACGAAAGAGGCCGATATAATGCGATAATGATTGAAATTACTTATGGAGCGTTTCTTTCATGCTGGCCCACGTCGATTGGTCCCAATTTAATGAGTCGTAGACTAGAACTTTGGACTTGTCAACTTGAATGCTTAGCAGAATCCAGTGGAACCTGTGGACGTTTACATAAAGCAGACATGCATAGCTCATCAATTACACTTAACATCGAGAAAGCCAAGTAAAAATATGTACAAGACAGAAACACTCACCTGAAGTTGTAAGGAAATAGTATTTCCGTACAGAAATGTTGCTTGATTAAAAAGGTGGTCAGGTCCCTCTCCACGTCTTTGGGGTGATCCTTTAACATACGTTCATTAACGATATATGGGTCAATGAACCCAACCTCAAAATGTCTATCTCTTTTGCATTCCATCATCTTCATTCTGCATAATAGCGTACAAAAGATATATAGTCAGGATAATATAATACAGGCAATGAACGAGCTGAGCTAGAGACTTAATTACAAAAATAAATCACTTACAGACAATAGCAAGCGAGGATAGATTTGTCAAGGTCGCGCTGTTGGAATAACTGAAACAGTTCAGTCAATTGAACCTGTATATTGTAACATTTGAAGTAATGCTCCTCTCTAACGTCCACCGGAATCCACTCTTTCGCGTGTTTCTTTGATGTGTGCCCCATGTACCAGTTGTGCAGATTTCGCATATGTGTTGATAGACGCTCGAGCTCCTCTTTACTGACCATAGACTCCCCTCTGACATATTTCCGTGCTATCTCTAACAGTGGCCCTTCTTCATAGCCTAAAAGTTGACCAAGAGTCATACCCATGGATCTAGCAGTTTCCCATGCCTTCGATACAGTGATACCCTGTTCTCTAGCAGCAGCTATGGCTCTGTGGTCCAATAAATTCAGGTCCTTATCCATATCGGCTCTGAAGTCCTTGTCGATATCGGAACACACTATGAGCGGGGGGACCGATTGATTTTTCTGCAGTCCGAGTTGAGCAATTTTTTTCCCGCTTTTTGCACTTCTTTTCTTGTTCTGCTCAGACTGGGCACGTGATAGCTTACTAAGTTCACGACCATAGTCAGAATCCAGATTCATCGATATCTGGGATGGCTGCACAAGCATGGACTTAGCCCACTTTTTGGTTCTTTGATCAAATACCTTCTTTGGCTCGGGCTTTTTTGGTGCAAAATGAGACTTATTGTAGGCAGCCACTTCCGCGGCGGTTTCCGCTTCAGTCATGTCATAAGGTCTCTTGGGAGGAACCGACGGGATGTCGACTATCTTCTGAGTGCGACCTCTCTTCTGAGTGGGGAGCGAGGGAGCGGCGTTGGTCCGTTTCTTCTGGTGCGACGGCTGCGCTGGAGACTGCTGAGGCGGTGAAGAGGACTGTTGCGCTGGAGACTGGTGAGGAGTCGATGGCCTTGGCTGCCAGTTTGGAAGCACGATGAATTCCTTTGGCCATAGAATGGTCGCTTTCTTGGCTTCTCCAAGTTCAAGCACCTCCCCATCTTCACCTGCAGGGTGATGTAGCTTCAGCTCCTCATAATCTTTCATCACTTCATCCACCCCGACAATAGCGTAGCCATTTGGAACCGGAGAGAAATGGTAAGTTGGATTAGGTCCAATTGGTACGGCAAGGCCGACCGCCACCTTCACGGTTAAGTTAAAAACTTTCACATGCAGCTCACAAGGTGTGCTCTCCGTGATATCATCCACTGGGTAGCGACGAAGAGGAGCCACTGCATCATCATTACCATCCCGGAGCTCCGTGGAAGCCACGCTGCTTTTCCGATTCGATGGGCCGCCGGTACCATCGCATGCAGCTTCTACCATGTGCCGCTGAGATTGGCCGCTAGTACCTTGCTGGCTAATTACTGCGGCAATTTGTTCCTTCTGCAGCTTTAATTCTTCTTCTATATTACGCAGCCGGTCTGCAGCAGCGCGTGCTTCCATTGCCTCCCTTTCCTTTCTCCTCTGATGGCTTCTATCAGGAAATTTCTTCCTGTGCTCGGGAATCGCAATTGTCTTGGGCTTGGAGCCTATCACGCCTCGTGTTCGTCCGTCGTGTTCCTTCCCAAGGGCGCGTGCGAGCTCGTCATCCTCTCTATCGGGAATGAACCGTCCCTCTTCAACATCCTTTACTGCATTTCTAATTGCTTCGATGGGTAGTAGGGGATTATCTTTGTGTCTTTTGTTATATATGCACTTCCCTTCTGCGTCCAACGTGCCCCCATGCCCGTAAAACCAATTTCTTGCCCGTTCGATCCATGCGAGTGGCTCTGGAGTGATCCCTTTAGCCAGCAGGTCCGCCTCAAGTTTGTCCCACTTAGGAATGTTATAGGCGTAGCCACCAAGCCCCATATTATGGTGGTAGATCTTTTTATCAGCATTTGCCTTATTTATTTTTGACTTTTCCAGAGCTTCCTCCGATTTCTTGTACGCCACAAATTCTTCCCAGTAGTCCTTTATCTTCTCATACCCTCTGTCGAAGTCCGGAGTCTTATTTTTCTTGACAAACTCGTTGTTCAATCTTTTCTTCCAGTTCTTGAATAGCTCGGCCATCTTTTTAAGAGCCCAGTCCTTGACTTTTTGCTCCATGTTTTGCCGGGCAATCTTTTCTGCCTCTTCTGGATCCTCCTCATCTGAATCCACCTCTGGCGCCGGCAGGGTGAAATTAACCATGAGCTTTCTCCAAAGTCTTTCTTTGCCCACCTCGCTGACATATCTTACTCCTCCCTCCTTTGGCTGATGCCATTCTCGAACGGTGATCGGGATGTAGTCCCTAACAAGAACTCCGCATTGCTTTACCATTTTGTCCCTAACACCAGGGGGAGCAGTCGGTGTGCCGTCTTCAGCGACTCTTTCGATCCTGTACCTTTCGTGGTCGCCCAACTTTTTGGCTAAGCCTCGTTTTGTCCTTACAGATGATTTGCTCGATCCGGAGGGCTAAAAGAAGAAAGAGCGTTAATATATAATGTATATAGACAGCAGAGGCTTAATTAATACAATCTTCGGATTCATTAATATATGTATATGCACCTCGCCGGAGTTTGCAACATTTAATGTTCCACCGGAGCCCCCCTCGCCGACTTCTCCCGCACCCCAGCCGTCGGGTTCTACCTCACCGGAGCCGTCTCTTCGGTTGAGAGACTCATCTCCCTCACCGGAGTTGCTCAAAAACTGCGAGGTGACATCGGCAGCATCTTCCGGCCCGCGGATTATATCCTGGAGGATGTTTTCCTGATTTTCGTCTCGTTCCATAGTTTCTGCAAATTAAGACAATAATTTGGACTTATAAATCTCGAGTTATTGATTTTCATAGCAAACAACTTTAAATTTCTTATACACAAAAATATTGCAACTTAATTTAATTAACCATTAATTATGTATGATTATTATGGCAGAAACTTGTCACACAAGTTTTAATTCACCACTCAAGTTATGTTTGTCACAAAATTGCTAACCTAAATTTGCAGGTGTTAATTTGCTAACACTTTACTAACCTAAATTTGCTAACACTCTATTAACCTAAACTACCAAATTTGCTAATAACAGTACTAACACTAAAAACCTAAACAATGAAAAAAAAATTTACCTCTCTCGATGACAGGGGATCGGAGCAATGCGCAGGCGTGGAGAAGGAGGTGGGGCGAGCCGCGGACGTCGATCGACGGCGACGGCGGGGCGCGACGTGGGGCGGCGCGCGCGTGGAGGAGCAGCTACGCGGGCGCGTACGTGGAGGAGGCCGCCGCGCGCGTGGAGGCCGGCGTGGAGGTGGCGCGTGGAGGAGAGGTGGCGCGGCCGTGGAGGGCGCGGCGGACGTCGACGGCGGCGGCGGCGTGGGGCGGCGCGTGGAGGAGCTACGCGTCGGCGCGTACGTGGAGGAGGCCGCCGCGCGCGTGGAGGCCGGCGTGGAGGTGGCGCGTGGAGGAGAGGTGGCGCGGCCGTGGAGGGCGCGGCGGACGTCGACGGCGGCGGCGGGGTGCGGCGTGGGGCGCGGCGCGGAGGTCGGGCAGCCTGCCGGCGTCGTTTCGCTCTGCGTCGCCTTCTCCGTCCTTAGTCGATTTGGGGTGAATGGGGAAGAAGAAGAGGCAGAGACAGTTATAGCAACACTCATTGGTCCCGGTTTCTGCCAAGAACCGGGACCAATGCCTCTTTGGTCCCGGTTCGTGCCAGCAACCGGGACCAATGAGTGGGTCAGTTAATGCCAGATCCCGTGGCGCGTAGCAGGACTCATTGGTCCCGGTTCTTAGTAGAAACCGGGACCAAAGAGTCCTTTTTAAAAATTATTTCAAACTTTTCAGTTCTGAAATGTTGTTCCCGCCTTTTTTTTCTTAGTTAGGTGTTTGAATATGAATTTCAAATGGTTCTGAATCTGAAAAGACTTTCAACATGAAAAGTGTTTAAATTTGAATAAATAATCCAAAATCATTTTCTATTTTTTCAAATTACTTATCTAAATATTGTTTTTGTTTTGCGTTTGTCAAAAATGACATTTTTTGTGAAGCAAGTACAACAAATATGGTGCAAAATGGCACCCATCCAATTATCACACAAAGTAGACCATATTTTATGGATAATCCACAAATATTGTTAATTTTCTCGGTTTCTAGCTAATTTCGTCTACTTAAACGACTTTATGCCTATTTTTTGTGATGAGGTTGCAGATATGAGTTTAGATGTGCTATGCCAATGGAGGCCATGACTACATATATATAGTGAGAATCCCACCAATAAGGAAGAAGCACACGGATCGTGTGTTTCTTTCGAGCGCTTGTGAGCCGTTGGATCAGGGGTGTGTTTCTTTTGAGCGCTTGTGAGCTGTTGGATTTTTAGAACCAGTCCCGGTTGGTAACACCAACCGGGACTAAAGAATCACACGGATCGTGTGTTTCTTTCAAGCGCTTGTGAGCCGTTGGATCCGGGGTGTGTTTCTTTTGAGGGCTTGTGAGCTGTTGGATCAGCACTCCCACCACCACCACCACTCCCACCTCATCCACACTCATTCCAGCTTCTGCCTATAAATACTCCACCTCCCAGACAGGTACTCACTCATTCCAGCTTAACCAGCTCAAACACAAGACATTCGGATTCCCCAGCTAAGTCCCACACTGAATGCAACGACATTCGACCGTGAATCAGTTGTTTTTGGGCATCTTTGGGCAACCAGCGGCAGGAGGTCGCTGATGACCTGCGACCGTTCAAAACGGTTGCAGATCATCAGCGATCTCTTGCCCGACGGTTGTAGATCATCAGAGACGTCTTACCGCTGCTTGGATCGAAGTGGCGCTCAAACACAAAACATTCGGGTTCCCTAGCTAGGTGAATCCCCAAATCCCCACCTCCCCAAATCCCCACCTCCCCAAATCCCCAAATCCCCACCTCCCCAAATCAATAAATAGAAGAGCTGGAAAAAAAATAGAAGAACTCGAAAAAAAAAAAAAAACCATACGCCGACGGCTTTATGCAGGTTTTAACTAATTTGTTAGTTGTTCGTGATTGTTGTAATTTGTTCTACATGCATGTTTACTTGTTTGTTAGTCAATTATGTATCGGCGGTTGTTCGTGATACGCCAGCACCGGTATGGTTCTTGCTTTTTGGGTGCGCAGCGCCGGCCGCTCATCACCCCTGTTAAATAAAAATAGACCCGAGCTATGTATTATGGTTTTCACCACATAAAGGTTTAATACATTACTACACATCACATAAAGGTTTAATACATTACATTGATTTACATAAAAGCCATGAACTCTTCTTCGCGTATGTCCCTGCCCTATGATCGCTTCGGCCGTAACCATGGAGCATCTTCATTATTTAACGGGATGCTTGGGTCAGTTTTCACTGTGAAGGGCGGAATTTCATCAAACTTATCATAATCTGCTGACATGTCTGTCTTGTCCTCGACTCCCACGATGTTTCTTTTCCCTGAAAGAACTATGTGACGCTTTGGCTCATTGTCTGATGTATTCGTTTGCTTTTTTTTTCTTTTTTTTGGTCTGGAGGACATGTCCTTCACATAGAAAACCTGAGCCACATCATTGGCTAGGACGAATGGTTCGTTCCTGTAACAACCAAGATTCTTGAGATCCACTGTTGTCATTCCGTACAGCTGGTCTACCTTTATCCCTTCTCCATTCATGTTGACCCAACTGCACCGAAACAAAGGGACCTTAAAAGTAGGTCCATAGTCAAGTTCCCATATCTCCTCTATGCGACCATAGTATGTGTCCTTTTGCCCATCGTCGTTTGTTGCATCAAAACGGACACCACTGTTCTGGTTGGTGCTCTTTTTATCTTGGGCGATCGTGTGAAATGTATTCCCATTTATCTCGTACCCTTGGAAATTCAATACAGTCGAAGATGGTGACGCGGCCAACAAGTAGAGCTGATCTCCGACAGTGGTGTCATTCATTAGCTGTAATCGCAACCAACTGCCGAAAGTCTCCATGTGTTTTTCTTTAATCCAGGAGTCAGCCTTCCCCGGGTTCTTGGAGCGTACATAATTCTTGTGTTCCTCGATATACGGAGCCACGAAGGTGGAACTTTGTAGAACTGTGTAGTGTGCTTGAGTTAAAGAATGCCCGTCCCTACATATCAGTGCTTTCTTTCCTAGCGTGCCTTTTCCACTCAGTCTCCCCTCATGCCGCGATTCAGGAACACCAATCGGCTTAAGGTCAGGAATAAAGTCAACACAGAACTCAATGACCTCCTCTGTTCCATAGCCCTTGAGATGCTTCCTTCTGGCCTAGCACGGTTATGAACATATTTCTTCAAGACTCTCATGAACCTCTCGAAGGGGAACATATTGTGTAGAAATACAGGACCGAGAATGGCAATCTCGTCGACTAGGTGAACCAGGAGATGCGTCATAATACCGAAGAATGATGGGGGGAACACCAACTCGAAGCTGACAAGACATTGGACCACAGCCTTCTGTAAACTTGGTAGAGTTACTGGATCGATGACCTTCTGAGATATTGCATTGAGGAATGCACATAGCTTCACAATGGGTACTCGAACATTTTCCGGTAGAAGCCCCCTCAATGCAACCGGAAGCAACTGCGTCATAATCACGTGGCAATCATGAGACTTCAGGTTCTGGAATTTTTCTCTGCCATATTTATTATTCCCTTTATATTTGATGAGAAGCCAGCCGGGACCTTGATACTGCTCAGGCATTCAAAAAAGATTTCCTTCTCTGCTTTGGTAAGAGCGTAGCTGCTTAAGTATTGACGCCCTTTATCCGTCTGCTTGTTGTATGGGTCTTTCATACGTTGCTGGTCCTCCCGTGCTTCTGTATCTTTTGTCTTCCCATACACGCCCAGGAAGCCTAGCAGGTTCACGCAAAGATTCTTCGTCACGTGCATCACGTCGATTGAAGACCGGACCTCTAGGACTTTCCAATAGGGTAGCTCCCAGAATATAGAGCACTTCTTCCATATGGGTACGTGGTTGTCAGCGTCATTCGGAACAGATAGACTGCCAGGACCCTTTCCAAAGATTACTTCTAAATCCTTGACCATGTCATATATAACATCACCATCAGGGAGGTTAGGCTTCTTCCGGCGATCTGCCTCACCGTTGAAATGCTTGCCTTTCTTTCTTACGGCATGACTGTTCGGAAGAAATCGACGATGCCCCAGGTACACATTCTTGTTTCCCAAATGTATACTTTCAGTCTTATCTAAACAGTGCGTGCATGCATTGTATCCCTTGTTTGACTGTCCTGAAATGTTACTAAGAGCAGGCCAATCATTGATGGTTACGAACAACAACGCTCGTAGGTCAAATTCCTGTTGTTTGTGCTCATCCCACACACGTACACCTGGTTCGGACCACAACTGCAAAAGTTCATCAACTAATGGCCTTAGGTACACATCAATGTCGTTGCCGGGTTGCTTCGGGCCTTGGATGAGCACTGGCATCATAATGAACTTCCGCTTCATGCACAACCAAGGAGGAAGGTTGTAGATACATAGAGTCACGGGCCAAGTGCTATGACTGGAGCTCTGCTCCCCAAAAGGATTAAAGCCATCAGTACTTAGACCAAATCTTAAGTTCCTTGCGTCATCTGAAAATGTCGGGAACTCTCTGTCGATTTTTCTCCACTGGGACCCATCGGCGGGGTGTCTCAACTTCCCGTCTTTCTTACGCTCTTCTTTGTGCCATCGCAACAACCTGGCATGCTCTTTGTTTCTGAACAGACGTTTCAACCGTGGTATTATAGGAGCATACCACATCACCTTAGCAGGAACCCTCTTCCGGGGGGGCTCGTCATCGCCCTCAACATCACCAGGGTCATCTTGTCTGATCTTGTACCGCAGTGCATTGCATACCGGGCATTTATCCATATTCTCGTACTCTCACCGCGGTACAGGATGCAGTCATTAATGCATGCATGTATCTTCTGCACATCTAATCCTAGAGGGCAGATAGCCTTCTTTGCTTCATATGTAGTCTCGGGCAATTCGTTATCCTTTGGAAGCTTCGGCTTCATTATTTTCAGTAACTTCTCAAATCCCTTGTCAGAACAACCAGTCTTTGCCTTCCATTTCAGCAGTTCCAGTGTGGTACCGAGCTTTGTGCTGCCATCTTCGCAATTTGGGTACAGCAACTTTTTGTGATCCTCTAGCATGGCCTCCAACTTTAGCTTCTCCTTTTCTGTATCGCATTCTCGCTTTGCATCAGAAATGACCCCACCAAGACCATCAGCGGGCTCATCTGATGCCCGATGTTCACCTCCTTCTTCTTCAACGTCTTCCATTACAGTATCACCGCATTCCTCAGGGAACATAGGATAGTTGTCATCATCCTCCTCTTCTTCATTGTCTTCCATCCTAACCCCTCTTTCTCCGTGCTTGGTCCAACAATTATAGCTGGGCATGAAACCTCCGAAGCACGTGGTCTTGAATGGTTCTCGAGTCAGAGTACTCCCTGACGTTCCGACACTTCTCACATGGACAAGGCATAAAATTATCCACTTTGTTTGCCTCAGCCACATCGAGAAATTTATGCAGGCCTGCAATAAACTCGGAACTGCGTCGATCGCTGTACATCCATCGCATCCGTGCATCCATCTGAATCATATAATTAAGTTTAACAAATACCATTACAATAACATCTTGAATAGTGAAATGACCACCGTACATCGACACGTGCAATATTTCTGCATCAATTACATATGAAAAGGATAAAGTTGCTAACCTCGGTCGAGGATATCATTTGTGTGAACTTAAGTGTGGGTCGGGCATTTCATCGAACACATCTTGTGCGTGGCAAAGGAAAAAAAAACTAGCACCCACTTCCCACCAATCCAAGAAAAAAAACAGAGGAGAGAAGGGGGGTGCTGGTTATTTATAGGCAGGGGAGGGGTATTGGTCCCGGTTCTTGTTAAGAACCGGGACCAAAGCTCCGCCGCACGCCACGTGTCCGGCTCTGGAGCTTTGGTCCCGGTTCGTGTCTGGAACCGGGACCAATGCCTTCAACCGAACCGGGACCAATGGTCCACGGGCCCCTGGCAGATCGAACCGGGACCAGTGCCAGGCACTGGTCCCGGTTTTTCTCTGAACCGGGACCAATGGCCTGGACCAAAGATGGTTTTTCTACTAGTGGTCTCGATTGGGGATGGAGGTGGAGTATATACGAAGTTAACGACGGCGACGAGGAGGAGAGAAGCTCAGAGACGTGCCGGTGTGGTTAACTTGACCGTCCGGGCAGTGCCCGTTGAATTTAAATCAAGGACACAAATAGCGCGCTACAGAAAAATAGCGCCTCAAAATATGCTATTAGCGTGCTATTTTGCGCTATAGCGTGCTATTAACGAGACATTATGCACTGATCTATTTAGAGGGATCATTCCCATCAAGCTATAGCGTGCCATTGGCGGGATATATCGTGCTATTTTTTAGTGATTTAAATAGTGTGACCGCGCCTCGTCCAACCTTTTAAATCTACTAGGTCGACCGTTTACTCGAAAAAATTAAATCTATCTGGACCGATATATCAGTCGATATATGAGGTTCGACCGATGAAAGTGTAGCATTTCTCTTTATAAATATCATTTTCGCATATATCATCCAATATTTGTACCGATTTGGATGAGATTGAGCTAATATGGCTGATATTTGACTTTATCTCCACCGATGTAGAGCAATTTGTGACAACAATTCTTTCACCCATGCAAGATGTTGGAAGCAAAAATTGACTTACAACTTTCTCAAATTGTCAAAGGCACCCACAATATTTCCTAAGTACACATATACATTAGAGTAACGATATTTATGGCGAGTATTTATTATGCCCCAACTCCCAACATTATTCATTTTGTAGTACTAGCATTGTTCATTTTGTAGTACTAACGAGGGATTCTTTGAACAAGAATAATTAAGAACACAAGTATCTTTTCTCCGATATAACTACATATCGTCTAATATCACCCGATACCCGACATCTGATATGTCGAAGTTAAATCTAAACCTAAACAAACGTGATATCACATAATTGGAACCTTGGCTTTGACGCCAGTACTATCTTTTTTGACAAACGGGTGGGATTCATGTTATCTTTTATTATTATTATAGGCTTGTGAGTGTTATGACTTATGAGTCTAACGTTTCAGACATAATCTATAGAAAAAATCTCAAACTGAAAAAAAGTTATAGTCTAATACCATATTTACACATAAATCTGATACAGCATCATTGAACTTTTGTTGCTTCAGCTTTAGTATTATCATTTTAGCCTATCCAATATACGAACAACAAACATGACTACAGAATACTAAGGAAAGCGACACCTGGGGGCATCCCCGGAACCCTAGCGTTGTTACCATCACATCTGCTCGTCGCCGTTGGTGGCGGTGCTTGGTAGAAATGCATGTGGCACCTCCGTTAGGCGTTGCGGTGAGTAGGCCTGGGCATTCGGTTTTAACCGAATATTTGGTTCGGTTTATTCGGTTTTTCAGTAATTCGGGTAATGAGACTTGAGCACCGAAATAATTTCGGTTTTCTAACTAAAATATAGTTCGATTAACAGAAAATTCGGTTCGGTGTTCGGTTAGTGACCGAGTAGGCGTTTAAATCAATTTTCATTCTACATCTCCGCACTTTCCAATCACGAGTTGGTCCAGGGGAGCGCGGAACTAGTGGCTATAGCAGCGTGCTCGCCGGCCTGCAACGAGCAAACGACAGCATCGTCATACACCATGCCGCCTGCCGCGTATAGGTGAGACTATTCTAGCTGCGTCGCGTCGGCCGGACGGAGTCAACAGACACTAGTAGAAAAGAGGCCTTAGAGGCGGACCTTTAGTCGCGGCTCGTTTCCGAACCGCGACTAGAGGTCTCGCGGCTCCGACAGCTCCAACGGCTAGGACAAGTGGCGGTTGGTGCGGGAGTTTTGGTCGCGGTTGGAGCCACCAACCGCGACTAAAGGTCCTCCACCTGCGGCCGGAGCCGCGCGGGGCCCGCGCGAGGACCTTTAGTCGCGGTTGGTGGCTCAACCACGACCAAAGGTCCCGCACAAAAGGCCTCCTGTCCTAGCGAGGACCTTTAGTCGCGGCTGGTGGCTCCAACCGCGACTGAAGGTCAGTCGCCTTCATCTTCCACCCCGAGCCAGCCTTGGCCATTTCGAGCTCGAGTTGAATCTCCATTTTCTCTCCACCGAGCTCGATTTCATCCACGATATTTTGCACCATTTGTTAAGATTGACGGTGGTGCATCTATCCAAGGGTTAGCAACTGCAAACTCTCTCTTCCGGCGCCCGTTTCGTTGGTTGTTTAGCTCATTTAGCTCAATTCATATTTGTAGTGCTAGGTAGGTCTATGATGAAATGCCTAAGTTAGCTCATTTTGCTTCTTTAGCTCAATTTTGTATTGTCAATTTGAGCTTAAACTAAATTATGTTTTTGTATTTCAGTGTCACAACATTCACCTCCTCACCGTCGTCGATAGACCGTCTCGTCACCGACACCACCTAGGTGAGCCTTCTTTTTTATTTTAAAAAAATCTATGTTGTATGATTTTGTTCCATAATTATTATTTGTTTTTGTATAAGTTGTATAATTGTTTTATATATATATATATAGTGCCATGGTTTTCACAAATACCCCACCGGCTCTCGTTCGCTCTATTATTCGGATGTGGTATGACTGTTAATAACTATATATTTGTTTCGTTTCGTATTTATGACAATCATGCGGACCAACTTTGACATAAATATATATTGTCCAGGAGGTAGTTGAACCGGAAATTCCAGTGGACCCTATTGTTGAATATGTTGTGAAAGAAAACGATGATTTGAAAGCTAAATTAAAAATAAGTGAAGATCTCCGCAAAGAAGAGAAGAAGGAATTGGAGGTTAAGCTTGTCAACATCATCGATGAACACCAGTTCAAGCTTGCCGACGTCGTCGATGCTTACGAGGTCAAGTTGGATGGGATGCGCTCGAAGCTTGCCGACGTCGTTAATGCTTACGAGATCAAGTTGGATGTGATGCGCTTGAAGCTTAAAAAAATTAGAAGATATGCCATTAGTCAAGAGGCTTGGTATCATTATGCTATTGGTTCAATAATGACCTTAGTTGCGATTCTGTTCGCATTTGTTGTTGGATTTAAATTCTTTAGATAGTTCAATGCATGTTAGTTTAAATTAATGAATATTTTATGATAACTATGTATTACATTTGTCGCCCCTCTACTTTGCTTGAAGAACTTGTAAGAATTATTATGGTCACTTATATATTCATTACTGGCATGCATAATGCAGATGAGACGTCAATGGATGTACGGTTCCCGAGTTTCTGACAATTTCCTTAAAGGCATGCATGAATTTCTCACTGTGGCCGAGATAACCAAGCGGAAGAGTGGTTATGTATGTTGTCCATGCAATCTTTGTAAGAATATGAAGGATTACCCTTGCTCATCAAGAATTCACGTCCACCTGTTGCAAAATGGTTTCATGCCTGGTTATTATGTTGGACCAAGCACGGAAAACTGGGGTTATAATGGAAGAGAATGAAGAGGATAATGACAACTATCCTATGTTCGATGAACACGGTGGTACTTCAATGGGGGAAGACGAAGTTGAAGAGGACGTCGCGGTTGATGAGCCTGACGATGATCTTCGTCAGGCCATTCATGATGCACAAATGGGATGTGGAAGTGAAAACGGTTGATAATACCACGTCTAAAACGTTTGTTCCAAAACAAAGAGCATGCCAAGTTGTTGCGCTGGCACAAAGAAGAACGTAAAAAAGACTTGATGATGAGACACCCCGCTGATGGGTCCCAGTGGAGAAAAATCGACAGAAAGTTCCCGAAATTTTCGGATGACGCTAGGAACTTAAGATTGGGTCTAAGTACAGATGGATTTAATCCATTTGGAGAGCAGTGCTCCAGTCATAGCACTTGGCCTGTGACTCTATGTATATATAACCTTCCTCCCTGGTTGTGCATGAAGCGGAAGTTCATTATGATGCCAGTGCTCATCCAAGTCCCGAAGCAACCTGGCAACGACATTGACGTGTATCTGAGGCCATTGGTGGAAGAACTTTTATAGTTGTGGAGTGATGAAGGTGTGCGTGTGTGGGATGAGCACGAACAAAAGGAATTTGACCTACGAGCACTCTTGTTTGTAACCATCAATGATTGGCCTGCTCTTAGTAACATTTCAGGACAGTCAAACAAGGGATACAATGCATGTACGCATTGTTTAGGTGAGACTCAAGGTAAACATATAGGTAACAAGATTGTGTACCTGGGCCATCGTCGATGGCTTGTACCGAGGCATGCAGGAAGAAAGGAAGGCCGACATTACAAAGGTGAGGAAGATACTCGGCGGAAGCCTACTCGACCTTCTAGTTCTGTTATACATGATATGGTCAAGGATTTAAAAGTAATATTTGGGAAGGGTGCTGGAGCACTATCTGTTCCGAATGACGCTCAGAACCACGTTCCCATGTGGAAGAAGAAATCTATATTTTGGGAGCTGCCCTATTGGATAATGCTAGAGGTTCACTCTGCAATCGACGTGATGCACGTGACAAAAAATCTTTGCTTGAACCTGCTTAACTTGTTGGGCGTGTATGGAAAGTCAAAAGATACACCGGAAGCAAGACAGGCCCATCGACGTATGCATTCACGAGAGGGTGATCATTCTGATAATCATCAAGGTCCTGCGAGCTACGCTCTTACGAAAGAAGAGAAGAAATATTTTTTGAATGTCTTCGCAGTATGAAGGTTCCATCTGGCTTCTCGTCGAATATAAATGGAATAATAAACATGGCAGAGCAAAAATTTCAGAACCTGAAGTCTCATGACTGTCACGTGATTATGACACAATTACTTCCGGTTGCATTGAGGGGACTTCTACCAGAAAATGTTCGAGTACCCATTGTGAAGCTATGTGCATTCCTGAATGCAATTTCTCAGAAGGTTATCAATCCACTTACTCTAAAAGATTTAGAGAATGATGTGGTTCAATGTCTTGTCAGCTTCGAGTTGGTGTTCCCACCAACCTTCTTCAATATTATGACGCACCTTCTAGTTCACTTGGTGGAGGAGTGATGCGCGCAAAGTGCACGTTCGTCAGGATACCTCAAGTGTAAGGTTTGATGAGTACAGCAGCAAGTCTTCCCTCAGTTATGAAACCAAGGTTTATCGAACCAGTAGGAAATCAACGATGTTCGTAGGTGTCAACGCCGTCAGAAAACTTGGGTGTTGATGGGAATGTTGTGGAGCTCCCTGACAATGGTGCCAGAAAACTTGGAACCTGCACACAAGACAATCAAACTACTTTGCCCCAACTTAACAGTGAGGTTGTCAATCTCACCGGCTTGCTGAAAACAAAGGGTTAAACGTATCGAATGGAAATGATGTTTGTTTGCATAAAACAGTAGAGAACAATGATTGCAGTAGATTGTATTTCAGATGTAAAAGAATGGACCGGGGTCCACAGTTCACTAGTGGTGTCTCTCCAATAAGATAACTAACATGCTGGGTAAACAAATTACAGCTGGGCAATTGACAATTGATAAGTGCATATAACATGCATGTGTGAGCTGTGGTGTCTACTATGAGATTCATTTGGGCATTACGACAAAGTACATAGACCGCTATCCAGCATGCATCTATGCCTAAATAGTCCACTTTCCGGTTAACATCCGTACCCCTTCCAGTATTAAGTTGCAAGCAACAGACAATTGCATTAAGTAATGTGCGTAATGTAAACAATACATTCATCCTTGAATAAAGCATTGCTGTTTTACCCCTAGTGGCAACAACACATCTACAACCTTAGAACTTGCTGTCACTATCCCAGGTTAAATAGAGGTTGAACCCAACTATCATGCATAAATACCCCCTCTTGGAGTTACAAGTATTCACTTGGCCAAGGCTTCAACAAGTAACGGAGAGCATGCAAGATCACAAATGACATAGACATGATAATATAATATTCAGCTCCACATAGGTATCAATATAAGTCAGATCCCAGCAAACACAACATGTAGCATTACAATAAGATGATCTTGATCATGATAGGCAGCTCACAAGATCTAAACATGATGGCACAAGTGGAGAAGACAACCATCTAGCTACTGCTATGGACCCATAGTCCAAGGATGAACTACTCACGCATCACTCCGGAGGCGGGCATGGCGATGTAGAGCCCTCCGGTGATGATTCCCCTCTCCGGCAGGGTGCCGGGAAGAGCTTCAGAACCCCCCGAGTTAGGGTTGACGACGGCGGCGGCAGCGAATATGTTCTGGATGAAAGGCTCGGTGTTTTAGGGTTTTCACGTCTCGGGGAATAAATAGGCGAAGGGGCGATGTCGGCGGACCCCCGAGGGGCCCAAACCACCTGGCGGCGCGGCTGGGCCTGCCGCGCCTGGTGTGGCCACCTCGTGGCTCCTTCGTCTCTCCTTCGGACTCCGTGTACGTGCTGGAAAAATAGGGACTGGCCTTTTGTTTCGTGCAATTCCGAGAATATTTCCAGAAGTAACTTTCTGAAACCAAAAACAGCAGAAAACAGGGAACTGGCACTGTGGCATCTTGTTAATAGGTTAGTCCCAGAAAATGCATAAAAGTGATACGAAGTGTATATAAAACATGTAGCAAATGGTATAATATAAGCATGGAACAGCAGAAATTATGGATACGTTGGAGACGTATCAAGCATCCCCAAGCTTAGTTCTACTCGTCCTCGAGTAGGTAAAACGATAACAACAAATAATTTCTGAGGAGACATGCTTTCACACAATCTTGATCAATATATTGCAAGGCTCATGTCATGAATGAAGTGACTCAAAGCAATGATCTATAGTTTGCTAACAAATAGATAAAGAGTAAACAATGAATCATATAAGCAAAAACTTTTCATGAATAGTACTTTCAAGACAAGCATCAAAAAGTTTTGCATAAGAGGTAACTCATAAAGCAATAGATTCAAAGTAAAAGGCATTGAAGCAACACAAAGGATGATTAAGTTTCAGCATTGCTTTCAACTTGTAACATGTATATCTCATGGATAGTTGTCAACATAAAGCAATATAACAAGTGCAATAAGTAAATATGTAAGAATCAATGCACACAAAGTTGACACAAGTGTTTGCTTCTAAGATAGAAAGGAGTAGGTAAACTGACTCAACATAAAGTAAAAGATAGGCCCTTCGCAGAGGGAAGCAGGGATTAAATCATGTGCTAGAGCTTTTTAAGTTTTCGAAAGCATATAGAGAGCACAAAATAAGTATTTGAGAGGTGTTTGTTGTTGTCAACGAATGGTAGTGGGCACTCTAACCCCCTTGTCAACCAGACTTTCAAGAGCGGCTCCCATGAAGGACGTTATCTCTACCAGCAAGGTAGATCATCCCTCTTCTCTTTTGTTTACACATGTATTTTAGTTTCTTTATAGATGACACTCCTCCCAACCTTTTGCTTACACAAGCCATGGCTAACCGAATCCTCGGGTGCCTTCCAACATTCACATACCATGGAGGAGTGTCTATTGCAAAATTAAGTTGCTTACTGATAAATCAGGGCAAAACATGTGAAGAGAATTATTAATGAAAGTTGTAATTAATTGGGGCTGGGCACCCCGTTGCCAGCTCTTTTTGCAAATTATTGGATAAGCGGATGTATATGCCACTAGTCCATTGGTGAAAGTCTGTCAGAAGTAAATGACAAGATTGAAAGATAAAACACCACATACTTCCTCATGAGCTATAAAACATTGACACAAATAAGGAGTAATAAAGTTTTGAATAGTTTAAAGGTAGCACATGAAATATTTACTTGGAATGGCAGGAAATACCACATAGTAGGTAGGTATGGTGGACACAAATGGCATGGGTTTTGGCTCAAGTTTTGGATGCACGAGAAGCATTCCCTCTCAGTACAGAGTTTAGGCTAGCAAGGTTGTTTGAAGCAAACACAAGTATAAACCGGTACAGCAAGAATCACATAAAAACATATTGCAAGTATTATAAGACTCTACACTGTCTTCCTTGTTGCTCAAACATTTTACCAGAAAATATCTAGACCTTAGAGAGAACAAATATGCATCCCAAGTCTCAACAAGCTCTACGGTAGTTCTCCACTACTAGGCTTTAACTACATGATGCAAGAGCTTAAACATGATCTACTTGAGAGCTCAAAACAATTGCAAAGCATCAAATCAAACAAGACAATGATCTACAAGAATGCATATGTCTTTTCCAATACCAACTACTACATGTAGCATTTTCTTTCTTCCAAACAAACACCAATCAATTTATTTAAACATAAACTCTCCAAATGATAATATAATGCAGCAAGAGAGTATTTATAAACAAGTGCTAACAGCTCGAAGAGATGCATGAAAAACAGGAGCTAAAAGCACTGCAGTAGCTAGTTAAGAATACTCAACAAATATAAGTGAAGAACATGAGTATTCACATGAAAAAGCGGAGCGTGTCTCTCTCCCACACAAGGATTGCTAGGATCCGAATTTATTCAAACAAAAAAAAATAAAAACACACAGACGCTCCAAGTAAAGCGCATAAGATGTGAAAGAATTAAAATATAGTTTCACTAGAGATGACCTGATAAGTTTGTTGATGAAGAAGGGGATGCCTTGGGCATCCCCAAGCTTAGACGCTTGAGTCTCTCTGAATATGGTTGGGATGAACCACGGGGGCATCCCCAAGCTTAGGCTTTTCACTCTTCTTGATCACATAATATCACCCTTCTCGCTTGATCCTTGAAAACTTCCTTCACACCAAACTCAAGACAGTTCTCATTAGAGGGTTAGTGCATAATCAAAAATTCTCATATTCTGTAATGATACAATCAATCCCAAAGCTTCTGGACATTAGCTACAGCCACCAATGCTTTGTGGAGCAAAGAAATCCACACAAACACAGTAAAAGAGCGAATGCAAAACAAAAGGCAGAATCTGTCAAAAACAGAACAGTCTGGAATGACGAATTTTTTCGAGGCACTTAAGTTGCTCAGATGGATCTGGCCTAAAATAATGAAAGTTGCGTACATATCTCAGGAATATGCGTGATTTTTTCAGAATTTTTTGAATTTTCTACAGGGAGATAAGCTCAAATCCGTGACAGCTAAAAATCTGTCACTGCGCAGAAATCCAAATCTTGCATCAACTTTCAATATAGAACTTTACTTGGCACAACATTGCGATAAAATAAAGATACAAAGGAGTTGCTACAGAAGTAACAAAACTCCTTGACTCAAAGAAAACAAAAATAACAGCAAATAAAAACGATGGGTTGTCTCCCATAAGCGCTTTTCTTTAACGCCTTTCAGCTAGGCGCAGAAAGTGAAAATCAAGTGTTGTCAAGAGAAGAAGCATCAACATCATAACTTGCTCTAACAATAGAGTCAAAAGGTAACTTCATTCTCTTCCTAGGGAAGTGTTCCATACCTTTCTTGAGAGGAAATTGGTACCTTATATTACCTTCTTTCATATCAATGATGGCACCAACAGTTCGAAGAAAAGGTCTTCCCAAAACAATAGGACAAGATGCATTGCATTCAATATCCATAACAATAAAATCAACGGGGACAAGGTTATTGTTTACGTAATAAAAACATCATTAACTCGCCCCAAAGGTTTCTTCATAGCATTATCAGCGAGAAAAACATCCAAATAACAATGTTCCAAAGGTGGCAAATCAAGAATATCATAAAGCTTCTTGGGCAAAACGAAATACTTGCACCAAGATCACACAAGGCATTGCAATAAAAATCATTCACCTTTACCTTAATGATGGGTTCCCAACCATCTTCTAATTTCCTAGGAATAGAAGCTTTAAGTTTCAACTTCTCCTCCCTAGCTTGCAAAAGAGCATTTGTAATATGCTTTGTAAAAGCCAAATTAATAGTGCTAGCATTGGGACTTCTAGCTAATTTTTGCAAGAACATAATAACTTCAGAGATGTTACAATCATCAAAATCAAAATCATTATTGTCAATGGTGGTGGAACCATTGTCTCCAATAGTTTGAAAAATTTCAGCACTTTTATCAGAAAAAGTTTCAGCAGTTTTAGGCAATTTCAAACGCTTTGCAGAAGTAGTAGAGACATTACCAACACCAATAACATTACCATCAATAGTAGGAGGCTTACTAGCATGTGAAACATTAGCATTACTAGTGGTGGTGATAGTACAAACTCTAACTATACTATTCTCTTTTTCAAGTTCTTCCTCTTTTTCCCACCTAGCATGCAATTCAGCCAACATCCTAATATTATTATCAATTCGAACTTGGATGGCATTTGCTGTAGCAAATGACTTATATCTTTAACTTCATTAGGCATAACTTTCAGTTTTAGAATTTCAACATCATGAGCAAGACTATCAACTTTAGAACAAGATCATCAATTTTTTCAAACTTTTCCTCAACAGTTTTATTGAAAGCTTTTTGTGTGCTAATAAATTCTTTAAGCATAGCTTCAAGATCAGAGGACACACTTCTATTGTTGCTGTAGGAATTACCATAAGAATTGCCATAACCATTTGAAGGATAAGGCTTATAATTGTTGCTACCAAAATTATTCCTATAAGCATTGTTGTTGAAGTTGTTGTTTTTAATGAAGTTTACATCAACATGCTCTTCTTGAGCAACCAATGAAGCTAAAGGAACATTATTAGGATCAACATGAGATCTACCATTCACAAGCATAGACATAATAGCATCAATCTTATCACTCAAAGAGGAGGTTTCTTCAACAGAATTTACCTTCTTACCTTGAGGAGCTCTTTCGGTGTGCCATTCGGAATAGTTGATCATCATATCATCAAGTAGCTTTGTTGCTGCACCTAAAGTGATGGACATAAAGGTTCCTCCAGAGGCTGAATCCAATAAGTTCCTTGAGGAAAAATTTAATCCTGCATAAAAGGTTTGGATGATCATCCAAGTAGTCAGTCCATGAGTGGGACAATTCTTCACCAAAGATTTCATTCTTTCCCAAGCTTGAGCAACATGTTCATTATCAAGTTGTTTAAAATTCATAATGCTACTTCTCAAGGATATAATCTTAGCAGGAGGATAATATTTCCCTATGAAAGCATCTTTGCATTTTGTCCAAGAATCAATACTATTTCTAGGCAAAGAAAGCAACCATTCTTTAGCTCTTCCTCTCAAGGAGAAAGGAAAAAGTTTCAGTTTTATAATATCCCCATCCATATCCTTATACTTTTGCATTTCACAAAGTTCAACAAAGTTATTAAGATGGGCAGCAGCATCATCAGTACTAACACCAGAAAATTGCTCTTTCATAACAAGATTTAATAGAGCAGGTTTAATTTCATAAAATTCTGCTGTAGAAGCAGGTGGAGCAATAGGAGTGCATATGAAATCATTGTTGTTTGTGCTAGTGAAGTCACACAACTTAGTGTTCTCAGGAGTACTCATTTTTGTGTTTTTGATAAAGAGAGCAAACAAAGTAAAAAATAAACTAAGCAAGACAAATAACAAAGTAAATGATTGGGTGTGAGAGACTCCCCTTGCAGAAGCACTTGACTACCCGAAAGCGGCGCTAGAAATTTTCTGGTTCCTAGGGGAAGTAGAAGTCTTCTCGATCCAAAGCACCGTTAAAATCCCCGGCAACGGCGACAGAAAACTTGCTTGATGCGCGCAAAGTGCACGTTCGTCAGGATACCTCAAGTGTAAGGTTTAATGAGTACAGCAGCAAGTCTTCCCTCAGTTATGAAACCAAGGTTTATCGAACCAGTAGGAAATCAACGATGTTTGTAGGTGTCAACGGCGTCAGAAAAACTTGGGTGTTGATGGGAATGTTGTGGAGCTCCCTGACATGGTGCCAGAAAACTTGGTGATGCGTAGTTGACGTGGAACCTGCACACAAGACAATCAAACTACTTTGCCCCGACGAGGCAGTGAGGGTGTCAACCTCACCGGCTTGCTGAAAACAAAGGGTTAAACGTATCGTATGGAAAATGATGTTTGTTTGCATAAAACAGTAGAGAACAATGATTGCAGTAGGTTGTATTTCAGATGTAAAAGAATGGACCGGGGGTCCACAGTTCACTAGTGGTGTCTCTCCAATAAGATAACTAGCATGCTGGGTAAACAAATTACAGCTGGGCAATTGACAATTGATAAGTGCATATAACATGCATGTGTGAGCTATTGTGTCTACTATGAGATTCATTTGGGCATTACGACAAAGTACATAGACCGCTATCCAGCATGCATCTATGCCTAAATAGTCCACCTTCAGGTTAACATCCGTACCCTTCCAGTATTAAGTTGCATGCAACAGACAATTGCATTAAGTAATGTGCATAATGTAAACAATACATTCATCCTTGAACAAATCATTGCTGTTTTACCCCTAGTGGCAACAACACATCTACAACCTTAGAACTTGCTGTCACTATCCCAGGTTAAATAGAGGTTGAACCCAACTATCATGCATAAATACCCCTCTTGGAGTCACAAGTATTCACTTGGCCAAGGCTTCAACAAGTAACGGAGAGCATGCAAGATCACAAATGACATAGATATGATAACACAATATTCAGCCCCACATAGGTATCAATATAAGTCGGATCCCAGCAAACACAACATGTAGCATTACAATAAGATGATCTTGATCATGATAGGCAGCTCACAAGATCTAAACATGATGGCACAAGTGGAGAAGACAACCATCTAGCTACTGCTATGGACCCATAGTCCAAGTATGAACTACTCACACATCACTCCGGAGGCGGGCATGGCGATGTAGAGCCCTCCGGTGATGATTCCCCTCTCCGGCAGGGTGCCGGGAAGAGCTTCTGGAACCCCCGAGTTAGGGTTGACGACGGCGGGCGGCAGCGAATATGTTCTGGATGAAAGGCTCGGTGTTTTAGGGTTTTCACGACTCGGGGAATAAATAGGCGAAGGGGCGATGTCGGCGGACCCCCGAGGGGCCCAGACCACCTGGCGGCGCGGTTCAAGGGGGGGCCGCGCCGCCCTATGGTGTGGCTGCCTCGTGGCTCCCTTCGTGTCTCCTTCGGGACTCCGTGTACGTGCTGGAAAAATAGGGACCTGGCCTTTTGTTTGTGCAATTCCGAGAATATTTCCAGAAGTAACTTTCTGAAACCAAAAACAGCAGAAAACAGGGAACTGGCACTGTGGCATCTTGTTAATAGGTTAGTCCCAGAAAATGCATAAAAGTGATATGAAGTGTATACAAAACATGTAGCAAATGGTATAATATAAGCATGGAACAGCAGAAATTATGGATACGTTGGAGACGTATCAAGGAGATACGTGTTTCGGTCCTGTATTTCTACACAACATGTTCCCCTTCGAGAGGTTTATGGGAGTCTTAAAGAAATACGTTCATAACCGTGCTAGGCCAGAAGGAAGCATCTCCAAGGGCTATGGAACTGAGGAGGTCATTGAGTTTTGTGTTGACTTTATTCCTGATCTTAAGTCGACTGGTGTTCCTCAATCGCGTCATGAGGGGAGACTGCGTGGAAAAGGCACGCTAGGAAAGAAAGCATCATATGTGAAGACGTGAATTCTTTCACTCGAGCACACTACACAGTTCTACATAGTTCCATCTTGGTGGCTCCGTATATCCAGCAACACAAGAATGTTTTACGCTCCAAATACACAGAAGATGAGATTGATGGAGTACACATCAAGACTTTTGGCGGTTGGTTACAGAAACTTCTGATGAATGTCACCACAAATGAACGGCTATACTTATTGGCCAAGACACCGTCTTCGACTATATTGACTTTTAAGGGGTACGAGATAAGTGGAAATACATTTTACACGACCGACCAAGATAAAAAGAGCACCAACCAAAACAGTGGTGTCCGCTTTGATGCAATAGATGGCTGCAGTGGGGAAAAGGTAACATATTACGGTTACATAGAGGAGATATGGGAACTGGCCTATGGACCTTCATTTAAGATTCCTTTGTTCAAGTGCAAATGGTTTAACCTAGATGGCGGTGTAGCCGTAGACACACGGTACGGAATGAATGACTACAGTGGATTTCAAGAATCTTCATTACGAGAACGAACCATTCATTCTTGCCAGTGAAGTGGCTCAGGTTTTCTATGTGAAGGACATGTCTACCCTACCAAAAAAAAAGAAAGATAAGCAACCGAATACATCATACGATGAGCCAAAGCGCCACATAGTTCTTTCAGGCAAAACAAACATCGTGGGAGTGGAGGACAACACAGACATGTCAGAAGATTACAATAAGTTTCATGAAATTCCGCCCTTCAAAGTGAACACTGACCCAACCATCAAGTTACTTCAAGAAGATTGTCCATGGTTACGTCGCGTTCAGAAGAAAGGGGCGCACAAGAAGAACTAGTGAACAGTACGTAGGGATGTTGTGGGTGATGTGTAATAATGTATAAAACATTTTATGTAACTGTGTTCTGAAAACTCAGAAGAGAGATGTAAACACTAATTTGTTTTTCTGGAGTATAATTTGTACATAGAACAAAACACATGGTTTCCCGTCATACAGCCCAACAGTGGCTCGTGAGTGCCCGCATATCAAATGCACTGTTGGACGTATGACGGGAATCCGAATGCTTTGTATTCGGTCGATGAACTGGAGTATTTTGTAGATAGAACAAAACACAAGGTTTCACCGTCATACAGCCCCACGGTGGCTCGTGAGTGCCTGCATATCAAATGCACCGTAGGGCTGCATGACGTGAATCCGAATGCTTTGATTACAAGGAGCGGACACAAAGTGTCGAACATGTCCAGGAGGGGGCCAATATATAGGGTCAGATCTTTAGTCCGGTTGGTGTTATTAGTCCGGTTGGTGTTATCACCGGGTCTTAAAAAAACACACCCCGGTCAACCGGTCAGAAGCATTTTAAAGAAACACAAAGCTGATCCAACGGCTCACAGTCGCTTAAACGAAACACACGATCCGTGTGCTTCTTTAGTCAGTGCCCAAATGACAATATATCGCCATTATCGTGTCATAGTTTGTGATAAAGTTCCCATATTCAGCACATATGGGTGCCATGGTATGGAAAACAACCTCATCGAAGGGATTTTCAAAATTCTTTTTAGAAATATCATTTTCCATTTTTTAAGTGCTAAAAATGACTTATTTTGTGAAGCAAGTACATAAAATATGGTTTCAAAATGACACCCATTTAATTTTCACAAAGAGCAGTACATATTTGATGGATAATCCCTAAATATGAGACTTTTCCTTGCTTTCTGTCTAAATTCCCTTCTTTAATTGACTTTATGTCAATTTTCCTAAATTATTCAAATTTGAACTACAACTATGCGATAGTTTGCTCTGAAATTGTTGCAAAAATAATTTTAAGGTACAAAAGTAGTGGTTACAACATAGGACCATCGATAGTTTTTGACAATTCGACCACCTTAGATGAATAGCCATACTCTCCATTTTGACCAATTTTTGAAAGAAATGAGAAAAAGTGAAAAAATACTCAAAAAAAGAAACCCTTTGGCATGGAGTCCTTTTATATGTACTAGTTTGTAGGAAAAATGATAAACTTGAGTTTGGTCAAACTTTTCAAATCAATACTTTACAAAAATGTCAATCATCTACAAACATGTATAAGTTTCAAGCCCAAATGACCAATGTATGGCCATTATCGTGTCATAGTTTGTGATAAAGTTCCCATATTCAGCAATATGCGTGCCATGGTATGGAAAACAACCTCATCGAAGGGATTTTCAAAATTCTTTTTAGAAATATCATTTTCCATTTTTTAAGTGCTAAAAATGACTTATTTTGTGAAGCAAGTACATAAAATATGGTTCAAAATGACACCCATTTAATTTTCACAAAGATCAGTACATATTTGATGGATAATCCCTAAATATGAGACTTTTCCTTGCTTTCTGTCTAAATTCCCTTCTTTAATTGACTTTATGTCAATTTTCCTAAATTAATTCAAATTTGAACTACAACTATGCGATAGTTTACTCTGAAATTGTTGCAAAAATAATTTTAAGGTACAAAAGTAGTGGTTACAACATAGGACCATCGATAGTTTTGAAAATTCGACCACCTTAGATGAATAGCCATACTCTCCATTTTGACCAATTTTTGAAAGAAATGAGAAAAAGTGAAAAAATACTCAAAAAAAGAAACCCTTTGGCATGGAGTCCTTTATATGTACTAGTTTGTAGGAAAAATGATAAACTTGAGTTTGGTCAAACTTTTCAAAACAATACTTCACAAAAATGTCAATCATCGACAAACATGTATAAGTTTCAAGCCCAAATGACCAATGTATGGCCATTATCGTGTCATAGTTTGTCATAAAATTCCCATATTCAGCACATATGGGTGCCATGGTATGGAAAACAACCTCATCGAAGGGATTTTCAAAATTCTTTTTAGAAATATCATTTTCCATTTTTTAAGTGCTAAAAATGACTTATTTTGTGAAGCAAGTACATAAAATATGGTTCAAAATGACACCCATTTAATTTTCACAAAGAGCAGAACATATTTGATGGATAATCCCTAAATATGAGACTTTTCCTTACTTTCTGTCTAAATTCCCTTCTTTAATTGACTTTATGTCAATTTTCCTAAATTAATTCAAATTTCAACTGCAACTATGCGATAGTTTGCTCTGAAATTGTTGCAAAAATAATTTTAAGGTACAAAAGTAGTGGTTACAACATAGGACCATCGATAGTTTTTGACAATTTGACCACCTTAGATGAATAGCCATACTCTCCATTTTGACCAATTTTTGAAAGAAATGAGAAAAAGTGAAAAAATACTCAAAAAAAAGAAACCCTTTGGCATGGAGTCCTTTTATATGTACTAGTTTGTAGGAAAAATGATAAACTTGAGTTTGGTCAAACTTTTCAAATCAATACTTTACAAAAATGTCAATCATCTACAAACATGTATAAGTTTCAAGCCCAAATGACCAATGTATGGCCATTATCGTGTCATAGTTTGTGATAAAGTTCCCATATTCAGCACATATGCGTGCCATGGTATGGAAAACAACCTCATCGAAGGGATTTTCAAAATTCTTTTTAGAAATATCATTTTCCATTTTTTAAGTGCTAAAAATGACTTATTTTGTGAAGCAAGTACATAAAATATGGTTCAAAATGACACCCATTTAATTTTCACAAAGAGCAGAACATATTTGATGGATAATCCCTAAATATGAGACTTTTCCTTACTTTCTGTCTAAATTCCCTTCTTTAATTGACTTTATGTCAATTTTCCTAAATTAATTCAAATTTCAACTGCAACTATGCGATAGTTTGCTCTGAAATTGTTGCAAAAATAATTTTAAGGTACAAAAGTAGTGGTTACAACATAGGACCATCGATAGTTTTTGACAATTCGACCACCTTAGATGAATAGCCATACTCTCCATTTTGACCAATTTTTGAAAGAAATGAGAAAAAGTGAAAAAATACTCAAAAAAAAGAAACCCTTTGGCATGGAGTCCTTTTATATGTACTAGTTTGTAGGAAAAATGATAAACTTGAGTTTGGTCAAACTTTTCAAATCAATACTTTACAAAAATGTCAATCATCTACAAATATGTATAAGTTTCAAGCCCAAATGACCAATGTATGGCCATTATCGTGTCATAGTTTGTGATAAAGTTCCCATATTCAGCACATATGCGTGCCATGGTATGGAAAACAACCTCATCGAAGGGATTTTCAAAATTCTTTTTAGAAATATCATTTTCCATTTTTTAAGTGCTAAAAATGACTTATTTTGTGAAGCAAGTACATAAAATATGGTTCAAAATGACACCCATTTAATTTTCACAAAGAGCAGAACATATTTGATGGATAATCCCTAAATATGAGACTTTTCCTTACTTTCTGTCTAAATTCCCTTCTTTAATTGACTTTATGTCAATTTTCCTAAATTAATTCAAATTTGAACTACAACTATGCGATAGTTTACTCTGAAATTGTTGCAAAAATAATTTTAAGGTACAAAAGTAGTGGTTACAACATAGGACCATCGATAGTTTTGAAAATTCGACCACCTTAGATGAATAGCCATACTCTCCATTTTGACCAATTTTTGAAAGAAATGAGAAAAAGTGAAAAAATACTCAAAAAAGAAACCCTTTGGCATGGAGTCCTTTATATGTACTAGTTTGTAGGAAAAATGATAAACTTGAGTTTGGTCAAACTTTTCAAAACAATACTTCACAAAAATGTCAATCATCTACAAACATGTATAAGTTTCAAGCCCAAATGACCAATGTATGGCCATTATCGTGTCATAGTTTGTCATAAAGTTCCCATATTCAGCACATATGCGTGCGATGGTATGGAAAACAACCACATCGAAGGGATTTTCAAAATTCTTTTTAGAAATATCATTTTCCATTTTTTAAGTGCTAAAAATGACTTATTTTGTGAAGCAAGTACATAAAATATGGTTCAAAATGACACCCATTTAATTTTCACAAAGAGCAGTACATATTTGATGGATAATCCCTAAATATGAGACTTTTCCTTGCTTTCTGTCTAAATTCCCTTCTTTAATTGACTTTATGTCAATTTTCCTAAATTAATTCAAATTTGAACTACAACTATGCGATAGTTTGCTCTGAAATTGTTGCAAAAATAATTTTAAGGTACAAAAGTAGTGGTTACAACATAGGACCATCGATAGTTTTTGACAATTCGACCACCTTAGATGAATAGCCATACTCTCCATTTTGACCAATTTTTGAAAGAAATGAGAAAAAGTGAAAAAATACTCAAAAAAAGAAACCCTTTGGCATGGAGTCCTTTTATATGTACTAGTTTGTAGGAAAAATGATAAACTTGAGTTTGGTCAAACTTTTCAAATCAATACTTTACAAAAATGTCAATCATCTACAAACATGTATAAGTTTCAAGCCCAAATGACCAATGTATGGCCATTATCGTGTCATAGTTTGTGATAAAGTTCCCATATTCAGCACATATGCGTGCCATGGTATGGAAAACAACCTCATCGAAGGGATTTTCAAAATACTTTTTAGAAATATCATTTTCCATTTTTTAAGTGCTAAAAATGACTTATTTTGTGAAGCAAGTACATAAAATATGGTTCAAAATGACACCCATTTAATTTTCACAAAGTGCAGAACATATTTGATGGATAATCCCTAAATATGAGACTTTTCCTTGCTTTCTGTCTAAATTCCCTTCTTTAATTGACTTTATGTCAATTTTCCTAAATTAATTCAATTTGAACTACAACTGTGTGATAGTTTGCTCCGAAATTGTTAGAAAAATAATTTTAAGATACACAAGTAGTGATTATATCACAGAACCATCGATAGTTTTGATAAAATCAACCCCTTTCAATGAATGACCATGGCGGCCATTTTGACAATATTATCAAAAAATCAAAGAAAGTGATAATTAATATGAAATCATTTGGCATGAAGTCCTCTTATGTGTATTAGTTGATAATTAAAATGATAAATTTGAGTTCCCTTTCAATTAAAATGATAAAAGAAAACAAATAAAACAAAAGAAAAAAGAAACAACAAAAAATGTAAAAAAGCCCAATAGTCGCGGTTGTAGCCACCAACCGCGGCTAAAGGTCCCCTGGGCTTGGCGCCAGAATTTTGGCGGCCCAGGTCGACCTTTAGTCGCGGTTGGTGGCTGCAACCGCGACTAAAGGGTCTTTGGTCGCGGTTGCAGCCACCAACCGCGACCAAAGGTCGATTCCACGCCGTTTAGTTGGGGACTTTGCGAAATTTTCCCAAAGTCCCCAATTCCCCACGATGCAAACCGCCGCCTCCGGGCTCCGCCGCCTCCGACGACGCCGGCGAAGCCCTGCTCGCCGTGCCGTGGTGCTGCCCCGCTCCCGTGGTGCTGCTCCGGTGCTGCCCCGCCCCACCGCGGTCCCCTTCTCCGCCTCCGTGGTGCTGCCCCGCCCCGCCGCGTTCCCCTTCTCCGCCGTCGCCGCGCCGCCCCCTGCTCCGGCAGCCGCCGTGCCGTGGTGCTGGTCTGGTGCTGCCCCGCCCCACCGCGGTCCCCTTCTCCGCCTCCGTGGTGCTGCCCCGCCCCGCCGCGTTCCCCTTCTCCGCCGTCGCCGCGCCGCCCCCTGCTCCGGCAGCCGCCGCGCCTCCTCTCCTCGAGCCCCACGACGCCGCGACACTCCGGCCGCTGCGCCGCGCTGCCCTGGCCGTCACCGCCGCGTCGCCCTCCCTGCCCGAGCCCCATCGCCTCCCCTGCCGCATCGTCGCCGAGGTTAGTTTTTTTACTTTTTTTCATATTTAGGTTATTAATTATATGTTAGCAGTTAGGTTATTATATTTAGGTTATCAAATATAGGTTATTATGTGTTAGAACAATTAGCAATATTTAGCAAATTTAGCAATGTGTTAGAATAATTAGCAAATTTAGCAATGTGTTAGCTATTCTTATAATTTTGCAATTTTTAATAATGTGTTAGCAAACTTTTCACAATGTGTTTGCAAATTTAACAATGTGCTAGAGACTTAATTTTGCAATTTTTCTGTAGCAATTTTGGGATGCAAATTTTCACAATGTGGTTGCCGTAACGGTTGCCGTGACGGGTGCCGTGACGGTTGCCGTGACGGGTGCCGTAACGGTTGCCTTGACGGTTGCCGTAACGGCACGGTACCCGTAACGACAACCGTTACCGCAACCGTAAGGGTTACCGTAACGGTTCTTGTATTGGTGAATGAATACTAAATTATGCAATTTTATTGACTGTAGGAACATTGAGCTATGGACCCTTTCTATGTGCGAGACGAGGAAGCAAAAAACCTATTAATGCAGGATATTTTGGAGCATCGCGATAGAAATGCTGCCGGTGGAGAAGGCGCCGCCGACGATCTAAACAATGATTTTGAGCAATTTGCATCACAATTTTTAAACCCGTCTGGTGAGGGTATTTTAGAGGAAGAAGAAATAACAGCCTCCACCTTGAACAACCTCGAACACCTCAAACAGCCTCCACCTCGACATAATGAATTCTATATTTGCTTGAACACAAAATGCATTAACTGATTTGTATTGCACTTACTAACGCATTATATTTCTTACTTTAGGCCTCCACCTTGCATAAAAAGGCTAAGAATCAAGCTCCTCGAGGCCCAGCGAAAAGAATGACTAGCGAAGATGCAAAGTTACCAATCTATAAAATTGATATAGATGGCGATCCGGTGGAACCGATAGAGAACCGCAGAAAATATATTAGTCAAGCTGGAGTTATTGTTAGGGACGAGGTCCCGATCTCCATAGCAGAATGGCAAAAGCCAGCAGGCGTTGCCGAGGATGACCCCTGCTATGTCCACCAGCATTATAAAGATTTCTGCTTTGACACACTCTTGCAGCATTTTAACCTCCCGGATGATATTGACCCGCCTTGAAGTTGAAACTCAAGCACTGGACTCTCTCCAAGATGGCCGACGCCTTTCGGAAATATAAGCAAACATTATGGGGAAAATATGAAAAGGTTGATCCAGATTTCAGTCAAAAAAACTGGTGAAGCTAAGAGATCACTGGGAAGCCTTTAAGGCGTATAAGACCTCGGCTGCGGCTGTGGCCCGATCGGAAAAAAATAAGGAAAATGCTGCGAGTAAGACACAGGGGCCAGGTGGCTACAGGTCAGCCATTCCTAAGTGGCTAGCCATGGAAGATAAACTCGTGGCTGCAGGTTTCACTCCACAGACATACAGCTGGCCCGAAAGGTCCAAATTCTGGTTGTTCGCGCATGGCGCAACGTTGAACGAGGAAGGGAAGATTGTCCCGAGGGTTGAAAAATACAAGGCAACAGTAGTAGCCATGGTCCCAAAAATTGAAGATGCAATAAAGGAAGTTCTAGCGGGTACGTGGGAACCCTATAGAGAGGAAGACGAGCTGGCACGGGCCCTAGGGAAACCTGAACACTGGGGACGTTTACGAGGCTTACCCGGCGGTGCCACCTTGAAAAAACAGTATCCGCAGCACGCTGACACTTATAGAAGCCGTGCAAGAAAGAAGAAGCAGGGTGAAGAGCGGATAGCGAATTTGGAACGCCAGATGAAGCAACTCATTGAACGCCAGGTGCAGCAGCCCCAAGATCCTGAAGTCGTGGATGCT
The DNA here is from genome assembly GCA_947311845.1 of Poa pratensis. Classification (NCBI taxonomy): domain Eukaryota; kingdom Viridiplantae; phylum Streptophyta; class Magnoliopsida; order Poales; family Poaceae; genus Poa; species Poa pratensis. The sequence goes on from CAMZMU010000063.1 coordinate 163,346,530, forward strand.
CGATCTCAGCTTAGAAGCAGCGTGGGTTCCACGCAACTAGAACTCGATGCTCGCTACCCCGTGGATGATATCACGGAAGGACACCATGTGAGCTACATACGCCTGTGAGCAACATATCCATGAAGGTGGCGGTCGGCTATGCTTTACCGATTACGACGGAGCAAGCTACCATAATGGTGTCATTCATCCTGGCTATGCTGTTGTCGGGGTGGATGAAATTGTGCCGGGATCGGAATCATTGGCTCTTGAGATTCCTGGAGGTAACGGTGAGGAGGCATTGTGCGATGTCAAGGGTGGTTTCGTCCAGTGGAACAAGAAATACATCAAGTTCTCAAAGCCACCGACTCAGCAAAGCCCACCCTGCCGGGGTATCGATGAGACACATCCATCTCCGGCACCGCGTGACAGGGACCCCTCACCGGAAAATAATCTAGAGGACCATCTCAGTCAGCAAAGTCCATCTCCATCTCCATCTCCGGTACGGAACCCCCCACCGGAAGTGTCCGTACCGCTTCTCGGAGAAGGCGCGCTCTTCCCCGGTCAAGAGGCGACCTAAAAGGGCCACAACGCCTGATCTGAGGCAACCTTGGCAGAAGACTCTTGACCAAAACGAAGCAGCCATCGCGGCGCATAATGCAGCATTGTGGGCACCGAAAGTGCCGCCGCCAACATTTACCGAGGGCTATACTGCAGCGGCTTGTCATAAAGTCATTGACAACTTATATGTCCCTCCAGAGAAGCCGCCATCTGACTATGTCCGTTCTATTCAGAAGTCATATGACGAGGTGACGGCGGGAGGCGAGGAAGAAAGGTGAACAAGACGCAGAGTCAGTCCCGCCGCCGGCGGCAAACGATAAACAAGCAGCACCATCGGTCCCGCCGGCGAAGGAAGCTACAAAAGCAGCACCATCGGTCCCACCGCCGCCGAAGATAGGTAAACAAGTTCCCCAGCTCGGAGAACAACCCGTACGTTCTGTCCCCCGCTAATTGTCCCGCCGCCGACGAACAAAGATAGTCGAGTTCCCCAGCGCGGAAAACAACCAGTACAATCTGACCCTAAAGAGCCGATGGTGTTTGACATAGAGGTAATCCGTCGTCTTGCCGCCAAAGCGCAAATTCCTATAGATGAATATGCTTCGAGATTGAACTTTGAGACTACACCACAAGCTCCACTAAAAAGAAATTTGTTATGGGGAATGCATGGTGCAAATGAAGGGCTTCCAACAAAAATGCGTACTCTGCATCAATGGTACATGAAAAATGCAAAGAAGACATCTGCTATCGTTCTGAAATGTAGGGAAGACGATGACCACTTCTTACAAGACTACAATCACACGATCGAGTTTAGCGAACTTTTTCAGCTATACAATCTGCGGGCACTCGACAAATCTATCATGAGTTCCTATTGCCTGTAAGTGATTTATTTAAGTCTTTACCTAGTCTCGTTCATTGTTTGTAATTATTCTCACTTTAATCTTTTGTGTGCTATATTAAGAATGAAGATGCTCGAGCTCAAGAAGATAAACCAGCATGACATTGGGTTCATTGACCCGGATAAATTTAACGAACAAACCATAATAAATCCCTTGTATAACAAGAACACAGAGGATGATTTGCTAAGGGTGTTCAAGCGATACCGGACAAAAGAACTATATATTGGCCTTACGGCTTCGGGTAAGTTTTAGTGTCTTCTACACATTCTAATTTGCTCACCCGATGTTAAGTTTAACTGATGAGTTATGCATGACTGTGCGCAGCTACCACTGGATTCTTCTTGTCATTGAACATCGCAAAGGACTTATTCATTCACTTGACTCATTGAGGTATCATCCTGAAACTTACAGGAGTTGTTTCGACTTACTAGCAAGGTACATTCATTTCTTACCGCCTCTGTCATTCATATCTTGATGTCAAGTCATTAACGAATAACTCATTTGTGAATGTTCTTTGTCGGGCAGAGTTTGGGAAAGGTTTGAGCGGAAGATCCTGAAGGTGGGTGGCGCAAAAGCTGGATTGGAAGTTAAACAAGTAAGTACTGCTACCTCTACGTCCACACAACATTTCTCATGCATACTTCATTATTATTGACTGAAATCTATTCTTGTATAGTCTTGCATGGAGCAACCAAAGGGAACTGAGTATGTGGATTCTTCGTTTGCGAGTATATATATGTATTAGTCACCGAGAAATGGAATATGAGAAAGGATGCAGAGTTGGCAAAAAAGCGCGAGAGGCTACCACTCGACCACCGCTTCAGAGCAATTGGAGAGGAATTGGCGGGATTTTACCTTTCAGAGGCCTTAAATGAAAGGAGAGTACTACGATGCTGAAAGCATGAAATCGTTAAAGTAACTTGTTGTTTTGCTTCAACTCTTGTACTACGATAACTCTTGGCGCATCAACTCTTGTCTACGATCTTCAAGTATTACTTAATTTAATTGTATGTGTTATAAATATGTGCATCGACTTCATACGACACGGGAACGGTTGACGTCGGAAACGTTACGGTAACCGTCACCGTTACCGTAACGGTTACCGTCACGGTAACCGTCACCATAACGGTCACCGTCACCGTAACGGTTACCGGTTACCGTAACGGGAAGGGTTACTAGCGAAACCACGGATACGACATGGGACACGGGAACCTAGCTATAACCAAACCCCGACATAAATCAAAACCAAAACCCTGCAATTAAACCAAAACCCTAAACCCTGCAATTAAATCAAAAAGAAAAAAAAACCAAAACCCTTTGGTCCCAACACCACACGTGCCCCTAAAGCCCATGTGGAGGGACCTTTAGTCGCGGTTCGGAATCCGCCGCGACTAAAGGGTTGGGGCTTTAGTCCCGCCTGCTTGCAACCGCGACTAAAGGCCCTCCCCAACCGCGACTAGAGGTCGTTTTTCCACTAGTGAGAGGCGGTGTCGCGGCGGTGAATGTGCCAGCTAGATAGAATGCTACCGTGCATGCAGCTAGCTGAAAACAAAAACTATGGGTGCTTTCAATCATGGGCTGCCAGGAAGAGACATGTGAGCTTATGCATGGGGCCTGGCCTGATGGGTTTCCTTTTGGGCTGAGAGCCTGAGAAGGGAGTACGAACGCACAACAATCGACCACCTGACGGAAGTGTTTTGCTCTGTTGAGTGTGTTTCTCGGTTTCTTCGGTCGTTTCGGTTAACTCAGAGCCAAAACCGAAATTTGAAAGTGAAATTCGGTTTATCACATTTGTGCACCGAAATTAGTCTGGGTTAATTTGATTTCGGTTAATTCGGTTTCGGTTCCGGTTAATTCGGTTCAGTTTTTCGGTTTTTTGTGCCCACCCCTGGCGGTGAGTACCATCAAGCTCATTCATCAATTTTGCCAGTCAAACAATAAATTTTGCTAGTCAAACAATAACGAAGATTCCAAACTTCCGTTTCATAATACAAATACCAGACATACAAATTCTGAACTTCCCATTTCAACCTGCAAAGACACAGGTAGAACCAATATTTGCAATCCTCTAGTGGAAAACATATTTGCCAATTCTCATGAAAATAGTCAAAACGAATGTAACGACATTATGTTTGACAGTCTGTATGTTTGAAATGATTTGACTTGGGCAATGGTTAAAAGGTTACGAGCCATACAATAACCACAAGGATCACTATAGCGACGACTGGATAGTGTAGGAACATGCAGGAGCAGCCACCCTCGGTTTATTGTATATTGTACCTTGGTTGGGGTTGTATTGATTTGGAATAACTTGAGCATTTCCAAAAGCATGTTGCATCCTCGTCTCCATAGAGAGAATTTTCAGAGAAATCTTCCGCATATAATCAGGCTGAGGGATAAAAGAAAAGAAAAAGTTATAAACCAAATTACTAATAGAGTATCAATGGCTTCCAACCATATAGAGTAATACTGGGCTGCCACCAACAGTTCTGGTGGGATTAGCAGCTTAGCACGGTTGAGAAGGTGCTTCGGCTTGTAACATTTGAATCGGAATCGGAATCACACAAATAATGATAAGAACAGAAATCCAAATCAATAGAGCGAGAGTCATGCAATATGATGAAGATCGCTCCAACACAATAAGGAAGTGGTCTGCCACAAATAAGCCAGATGAGCAGAAATTCATAATAGAAATAGTGATATGGTACGTACAGAACAACCAAAATAAAACCATTTGAAACTTTTTTCCAGACTGGAGTACATACAATTAAGATGGAGCCCGTTCAAACTGAGGGAACGAGGTACTATGGTCTTGTTTGATTTCTAGTCCAAGATAATGATGTACACCATCGTGTATCCATGGACTTAGGTAATGCTATCGTTTTAACGGAAGATTGTTCTACTTCGTAAATAACGATTTCGGATGCATGGACATATGGCATACAAACATGATTTGGGAGGTTAACCGACCAAAAAGCAACACAAGGTGCAGCACTACAAGATTCAACATGTGTTAAATAATAACCAAGATCATGATTAGCGTTTTGTCTAATATTTATTTAACGTACAAGAAAAGATAAAAAAAACATACTGGCTTATTAACTTACTTCTACATAGAGCTCGTTTTTTGGAGAATTCGTATACGTTTGAGTTACTAAAAATCATGAAAGAAATCTCAGATGTAGATAATACTCTGATCTACAAATGTGCAAAATTTAAAATCGAAATAAGTTGTATTGTAGGCTGGGCAAAAATGACAAATGCGTGGTGAATAGTACACAGTTTCAAAAACTTGACATTGTTCCCGATTTGTCTTTTTTTGTGCAGCCCCCAACGTAACGAACTTTCAGTTAAAAATTTGCACATTAGTATATGTTGACACTATCTTCATCTGGGATTTTTTCATGATTTTTGAAACTCAGCATTTGCAGTTTCGACTATTTTATTTATACTAAGTGCTGAATTCTAGAATAGCTGGGCTGTGCTCCAAATGGCCTCCACGACCTCAGTTCAAGTCCCGGCACCACACAAACATTGTATTTGTTCCCAATCATGAGAAAAATCAGGATATGTCCCCAAGAGCATGCAAAGAAAATTTGGCAGCTGGAGAGAAACAAGAGTCACCCAAGGTTCCACAATAAAAAGGGAAACTGATAAAGGTATTTAGACATGGCATCAAAATATTTTACAGCATTTGGAGACAGTTCTGCTCTATTAATAGCCCATAAACCCGTGTTTGATCCCCGTAGCTAAAAGTTTGTGCTCTGTTCTGAGAAGTAGTAAAGATGGGTTAAATTACCTGGCTGGTCGCGTCGGTATAGATCTTCTCTTCGAATCTCAGAGCGATTTTTTGAAGGTTGCTCACTCCCTGCGCTGGTACTGGCAGATGCGTCCGTAGAGCCTCAAATCTACATGTATGACGCAAAACGTGAATAAATTGGGGGACGCATTAGAATATGTGGCATCTGAGATGTAAGGTGGGCAGACCAGCCAACTGAGGTAGACCTCCAATTGTTAATCATACATACTCCGTCAAATTAGTATAAGCAAGCCGTTGCGCTAAGACAAAAGATGTTCTGCGTAGATTGGGCCAATTTAGTCATGACTTGAGATCACGTGAGGAATAACCCTCGGGAAGAATATGATAAACCAGAAAAGAGTTTCATATTGGGGCACAATACTAATACAGCATGGTTTTCCCTACGAGATCAGATGTTGTGGTATTATCTGCGTTATTATGCTGAATCGGTGAGAAATCTGCACCTCTTTGGTCAATGAATTCGTGTAAAAACTGATTTTTTTTTGTCTATTTGAAGGTGCGGTACAGGTCATATCAGTGAATCCCCCAGCAGGAAATTTTGCTACGGATACGGCTGGATCGAAGCTGTATAGACGGATCGGTGACAAAAAAAATTGAGCAGGAAACGGAGGATCGGTTAGGGTCCGTACATGGTGTTGACATTCCGGCTGCGCGACTCGGGGTCGAGCTGGGCGCGCCAGTCGCCTCCGGCGGGGGTGTTCAGGTCAACTCCGGCGAGGGGGTTGGACCCGTGCACGGGCCGCCAGTTGGTGTCCATGCCGCGGATCGGCGATGGTTACGTGTCGAGGCGGGACGGAGATGGAGCAGGGGACCGCCGGCGCGCGACTCCGCCTGCCTTTGTGTATAAAATTAGAAGGCGGCGGCGGCGGCGGCGGCGTCTGCCCGTGAGACGCCGGTTGCTCAAACTTTGTCGACGAAACTAGTGCTATGCTATATTGAGAGAGGTGTTTTTCTTTTGACAACCCAGCTACATGTTTTTTTCAAAAATGCAAAGCCGATTTTTTTTAGTTTTCAAAAATCATAAAACAAATCCCAGATGTACATAAATTTAAGATCTATATGGGTGCAAAATTGCAACTCGAAATTCGTTGTATTATGGTATGGACAAAAATATAAAATGGATCTATGTTGCCCAGAATACAAGGCAGTTTGAGTTGAAATCATGATTTTTGGAAACGAAATTATGTTGTTATCTATTTGTGAAAAAAAAGAGCTACATGTAGCTCAGGCTCCACTTGAACTTTTCGCATATTTTGCCGCTTTTGGTTGCCCGCATCTAGAGTTATAAATATGGTTCTAAATGGTACGGAAAATTTCAGCACATAATGGTATCTGTTTTTGTAAGGATATGTTTTTGTATTAGGTTCTAGTATCATGGATGCTAAAGCTTGAACTCGTGGACATCCCATCTCCACTGAATGTTTTCTTTGCCCGTACATGTTGACGCCTGGCGCCTTATTATATCTTTTATGTGTGTTCAGCAATGGTTTCCTGTGCCCTTCATGGAGGTGAACCTTTCTTAGTCTATTGATGTGCAGGTGATGGGCGGACAAACTGAGCTTCTTCGACCAGTGGTAGTTGGATCCGGACGGTGGACGGTGGAGCGGTACACAGAGCATGATGGATGGTAGCGCTCTTGCAGGTGATTCTGATACCCTGGATGACCTTGCTTTCTTAACTTTTAACATCTGGGAATACATATTGAGACATGAAGAACTGAATTAGTTACACAACATCGCGAAAGCGGCTTATATTCTCTTGCTTATGCAATGCTTGTTTACTTGATACTCTGGCGTGGTTACTGTTCTATGTACTGAATGGCATGAGGTAGACATGTATGTATCCAGGTCCTAGAATGCTTTTCATTATCAATTGCTGCCTATTTTTCAGCTACTTGTGTCCTTTTGGAATATTGTGGTTTGCTGTGCAATGCTGCAATATTTGTTGTCCTGAATAGCATGAGTTGCACATAAATTGTGGTGAAAGGACCTGGGAGATTTTTGGTGCACATGAAGCTTTGCTCAATTATATTTTTTCTTCACCTGTGCATATCTATATCCTCTCCAGCTACTTATCTGCACTTGGTGTGCTCAGATCGGACCCAGTTTTTTTAGCTCCATCCCACCTCTTCATTTGCATGTGTATATTGAGTAATTTTGTGACTGAATCAGCAGAGCATAGTTTTCCTTTGTCCATTAATGAAATAGGTGGGTCTTTCCATTGGGTCCTGTTTGTAAATCTGGAATCGATAGAGACTGGCGTCAATTTGTTTTTTACACGTGGGAATATGGATCTGTGCCCTGCGTTGATGCCTAGTAAATCTTGTTTGTGTGTGTGTGTGTGCAACAGTTTCTTTTGTGCCGTATGTGGATGTGAACCTTTCTTGATTTGTTGTCGTGCAGGAGCCAGATACGAGCCAAACTTCTTGGACCAGCGGTAGTTGGCTGTGGTAGTGTAGCGGTCAGCAGGTTGCCGTTCCGCTCGGTGGCTTGCTGCAGTGGCAAATACCAGCTCTTGATATGATCTACTATCATATACCAGCTCGCAAATATGACATGATCACAAGCTGGTAAGTATATATGAGCATTGTTTTGTTTACATATGCTGATCGTTCCGTTATGGCTCTGGTGGTGCTGCTGCAGCTGGGCTGGTCGTGGCCTCCAGTGCCTAGCGCATTGTTGTAGGCTTGGCTGCACCCCGGCTTTGACTCCTGAACGATGGCGAGCGCGCTGCTACACGCCAAGCTTGTGTGAGAGGTTCACTGCGACGAGTACTTGGACGGGGCGTCGAGGGCTTCGCCGCACCAACAGCCCTTATGCTAGCCGCCTTCCTGTGGGACTTGGACGATGGCACTCATTCGGCCATGGCTTGGGGGATGATCTGATCTTGTCATGCTCGTGCTATTCTCGGTGTTGTTCCTCCCTGCACATTGTGATGCGAGAGGGGCACCGTACACCTTTGTCTGTGAAGACATCAGGTCCCAATGCATGAAGGAGAAGTGAAGGGCAGAGACGACATACACTGTCCCGATCTTATCATTTACTTTTTCTCGTCGTTATTGCTCCTCTACTGGAGCTTCTTAGATAGCTGCTACTTAGTAGCAGAGTACTAGTATTATGTGTGTTGTACTAGATTACAACTCGAGGTGTTGCTTCGAAGATGGATTAGTGTTTACAAAATTGTTGGTCGATGACATTTTTTTTGCGGTGAAATGAATGTGTGTGCGTTTCTCAGAAAAAAAAAGAATGTGTACGCGCGCGGGGGTTGTGTTGTTGTATGCTTTATTAGAAGTGCAGTAACCATCCTACATTTTCCCAGCTCACATAGAACTAGACAATCGCAGATCAAACAAATTAACTCTACTGGATACTTGGTCGTGCCGATGAATGATTTGCGCATGGCCTCGAGCGAGATGTGCTCGACGTGTTGTGGACTAACAAAAAATCCTAGCATCTAGCAAAGTACATACATCCCAATAAGTATAGGGAGAGGTTTCAAGAATAATATTACTTTGGTGAAACCTATATCAATTAGCAAAATTTGCTTCCCATTCGAATGAAAGTTGTGTATGGATAGTGACCCACAGGTTTAATTTCTCTTTCCTTTTACATGATGGAATTTGCTGTCGTGCCATCTGTGACAATTAATTGACGTGGACTAACTAATTCCTAGCATGTAGCAACGTACAAGCCAAAAGAGGGGAGAGATTGGTGCCATCTCCGGATCCCTAAAGTATAGGCCGTTTCTATAACAGTCAGGCCGCAAAAATTGGATCACATAGCAACCGTTCTCACGTGATTACTCGCCTAATTTAACAGTGTCCATGTTATTGATCCGCGTAACAACTCATCTTGACCATCCATTCTCCTCATCGCTCCCGACAATCAGCAATCCAGGAGTGATCTGAAAATTCGCCTCATCATACGAATTATCTCCTACCTATTAATCCGGGATTACAAACTAAATTTGTTGTACAAAATACCTAGCATGTACGAATTAAGTGGCGAGAATTGCGTGCAGATCCCAGCGCCCTTCCTTCCATATATATTAGCGCGATTGCATGCAGTATTTATACGCGACAGTTTCACTTCACTCGTCATGTCATCGTATTCATCTCAGCCATCCGATGGCTCTCACCTACCCATGAAGAAGACGGAGAAGAGATAGAAACGAAAATTATCATCTTCCTACCGCATGCCTCTCTCCCCTAATTAATAATTCAAACCTTTCCACCAAAAGCCTTACTCTATAAATACAAGGGCAACGTCATGAACCGCGTGCGACTTAGACTTAGACTTTGACCTTTGCCGTGGCGGCAGCGGAGAGAAGAGACGCTGGGCGTGGTTCCGTCCAGCCGGCCGGCCGGTGTCGAGCTCTTCTCCGGAAGCAACTATCAAGTAACCACGTACGCGTTGCTTCCTTGTCGTCATGGGGGTTTCTTCTTGTGTCCTCGTTTGGTGAGCGGATCCATGGATTTGATCCTTCAGGAGACTTAGGCGCGGCACTCTCCAGGAGATAGGAGATCTTGGACGTGATTAGCGAGCACTCAAGTTACCTCCTAACCGCCGTCGATATGATCTCTGGCCGGCTGGCCTCGAGCTCTTCTTCCGAACAAACTGAACATAAGGTAACCACACACACGCGAACTTCCTTGTCGTGATTTTCTTCTGTTTCTTGTTCGGTGAGTGGATCTTTGGTTTATACTATTATGTTAACCCGTGAGGACAGAAGAGCTCCACCTTAATTTCGATGCTTTTGCTGGATCCATCTTGGTCTTTCCCCATTCTCCCGTTCTTATATTTTCTTTTCACTAATAATAAGATGAACTGCGGGTTGAGAAAATACAAGAAAATATAATAGACGGCGGTATATATAGGCTAGCTGTGTATAGTTTGGTACGTGAGGCAGGCAGTTTTTAGATTGGGTGAGAGAGAAAAAGTCCAGATGCGCATATGCGTACGTGCGTGGCTCCGGCGTGTCGATCTTGGTGCTTGGAGCGGGCTCCAGGTGCCGGCTGTCAGCAGGGGCGGCAGAGCGGAGCGGCCATGGAGAGGAGGATGTGCGGCAGAGGACATGCGACAGAGGAGGCCGTGGGAACAGGAGAGGTGGGTGGTCGGTGGTGATCCGCGGCGGTGGGCGGCACTGGACGACGTCGTGGGACGGGGCAGGGCGGTAGCAGCGGTGGCTGTGTGGGTGATCCGGCGATGCAGCTTATCTTCTGCACGTTACTTGATGTATCCACCCTGATTTCGAGCTGTGATTAATACTCTGGTGAAATGTTGCACTTGGCGTTCAGGACAAAGATCTTCAAAGCAACCAGTTACCCGTCTTGACATGTTGTGGGAGCCGTGGAGTCCTGGGGTGTCTTGTTCGGATTTGAAAGGTCAGCAGGCCATTCCTTCCTCTCCTTTTGAGCATCCATTTTACCCTGCTGGATAACAGCTGCACTAGAGGACTGTAACCTTATGCCCATGCTTGACCAAATTTGGGAAGGGTGTCGTTGCTGAAAAATGTTGGAGTTAGGAGCTTGTCGTGCTTGTGTCTGGAACCTTGTTCTAGCTGCCCTAGATTTCGTCGAGATACTGATGATATGTTTCTCGTATTGACGAACTTCGTCCCTCGTAGCAGGTTGGATACTACTCTTGCCAATTAGCAGCAATTGTAGTACACGGTCCAAGATTATTTTATATCTCTCTTCATTTTATTGTAGAACACAGATGGATTCTGAGGTGGTATGATGTTGTCAGCATGCCGTATCTTCATAGAGATCTGATTGAACAATGCACTGAGTTCTGCCAAGTGTTGGTCCTTCAAGCTTTCAATCTGTTGACAACAAAGACCACATCATAGTTTGTCCTTTAGTCAGCAAATATGGCACCGGCAAGATATTTCAAGTAGCATATAAATCTAAGAAGAGAAGATCATATTATGCCATTGAATAAATTCGCTACAAAAAAGGCTGCTAACCGCGCTCTGGCTTTACTACAACTAGATACTAACACACTGTATAGCTATATGCTCTATTGCCTGCTTTCATACATATCAAGTTGAGTCTTCCCTATAAAAGGGACCCCCCTGTACTCGTTACGGGCAGCCAAAAAATAAATCAATCTAGCTATCTCATCTCCTTCCTCCCTGCGCTTGAAGTGTGACTACCTTCATGGAGCTGTCGCGCCTCATGGGTCCAGGGCAACCTCGTGCAGTCCTTATGGCCGTTGTCCCCTCTTTCGTGAACCAAGTTCATGACAGGTCATTGTCTATATATTTTAGAATGCTCCAGGAAAGGGAGTGGCAAAAAGGATGATAGCATATCATGTCTTACCATTTGATATGTCTCCTCTTGCCAATCACCTGCACCTGGATGACCTGTTTGAGTGGTAGAGCTCGTAGATGCTGCATAAACAATCAAAGTTGTCAAAGAGTACCACCATACAGTAAATAAGCCAACAAAATATCAAGTTAAAGTACATTGTAGGATGCAATGCAGGGGAAAATGGACAGCTTGTGCAATTACCGTTAACAACGTGTAGAGACAAGAATGAATTAGATATATATATCTGTTTGCAACGTTTAGGGAGAGTAGAACTTAGAGCAGAAATGTCCACAAATATGGTGAACAATCACAAATGATCATTAGGGTCAGCCTAGTCAACAATAACCATTCGGGATTAAATAACTAGGGAAACACAACACATAAGTTCGATGCAAAAATCATAGAGTTATTAGCACAGAACCACCACATTAGTCGCCAAATTTTGAAAAACCACCACTTTGTGTTTTGATCGCAGAAAACCACCAATATCTGCGGCATTTGTTGCAATGTGCACCAATCACAAATTGAACGCGGATTGACACTCGTTCTGACAGGTAGGACCCACAAGTCAGTGCTGAGGTGGCCGCATGGACTGTTTGCTGACGGGGCACCATGGGCCCACATGTCAGACATTATAGATTTTCTTATTATTTTGATATATTTTTATTTTTTAATGTCTGACATGTGGGCCCATGGTGCCACCTCAGCAAACAGTCCACGCGTGCTGCCACCTCAGCACTGACTGGTGGGTCCCACCTGTCAGAACGAGTGTCAATTCACGTTTAATTTGTGATTAGTGCACATTGCAACAAATGTCACGAATACTGTTGGTTTTGTGCGATCAAAACATAAAGTGGTGCTTTTTTGAAATTTGGCGACTAATGTGGTAGCTCTATGCTACACAATAGATCCTCCTCGAATAGCGCAGCGATGCCATGAAGTTCGTTCAGCCCGTCTGCCCCTGATACTGGCAGATGCTTCTTCAGAGTTTCCATTCTGCATGTAAACGCACAATGTGAATAATAAGCTGGGGATGCATTGCTTCTAAGGGTTGTGTGCAGTAAAATATGAGGCATCTGAGATGTCGGGTGGATCAAGTAGGCATACCAGCCCATTGAGGTAGACCTCTAAATCTGAATTAACCCCCTCGATTCAAGTTGACTAGCGAATCCCAGCAGGAAATTTAGTTTTGAAATATGGCTGGATCGCAGAAGTATCAGATGGACCGGTGACAAAACTTGACCAGAAATTAAACATTGCAAAGCAAATCACATCAGTTAAGAGACCCTACATCTTACGGACGACCCTGCTTCACGCCTCGGGCTGGAGCTGGGCGCGCCAGTCACCTCCGGCGTGGGCGTTCGGATCAACGTCGCCGCCGCCGCCGCCGGCCGGGTTTGACCCCTGCATGGGCTGCCAGTTGGCGTCGTCCATGGTGATCGGCGATGGTTAGGTCTCGATTGGGGATGGAGGTGGAGTATATACGAAGTTAACGACGGCGACGAGGAGGAGAGAAGCTCACAGGCGTGCCGGTGTGGTTAACTTGACCGGGCAGTGCCCGTTGAATTTAAATCAAGGACACAAATAGCGCGCTACAGAAAAACAGCGCCTCAAAATATGCTATTAGCGTGCTATTTTGTGCTATAGCGTGCTATTAACGAGGCATTATGCACTGATCTATTTAGCGGGACCATTCCCATTAGGCTATAGCGTGCTATTGGCGGGGTTATATCGTGCTATTTTTTAGTGATTTAAGTAGTGTGACCGTGCGCTCGTCCAACCTTTTAAATCTACTAGGTCGACCGTTAAAAATTAATCTATCCGGACCGATATATCAGTCGATATATGAGGTTAGGTTCGACCGATGAAAATGTAGCATTTCTCTTTATAAATATCATTTTCGCATGTATCATCCAATATTTGTACCGATTTGGACGAGATTGAGCTAATATGGCTGATATTTGACTTGATATCTCCACCGATGTAGAGCAATTTGTGTCAACAATTCTTTCACCCATGCAAGATGTTGGAAGCAAAAGTTGTACTTACAACTTTCTCAAATTGTCAAAGGCACCCACAATATTTCGTAAGTACACATATACAATACATTAGAGTAACGATATTTATGGCGAGTATTTATTATGCCCCAACTCCCAACATGATTCATTTTGTCGTACCAGCATTGTTCATTTTGTAGTACTAACGAGGGATTCTTTGAACAAGAATAATTAAGAACACGAGTATCTTTTCTCCGATATAACTACATATCGTCTAATATCACGCGATATCCGACGTCTGATATGTCGAAGTTAAACCTAAACCTAAACAAACGTGATATCCCATAATTTGAACCTTGGCTCTGCTGCCGGTACTATCTATTTTGACAAACGGGTGGTATTCATGTTATCTTTTATTATTATTATAGGCTTGTGAGTGTTATGACTTATGAGTCTAACGTTTCAGACATAGTTTATAGAATAAATGTCAAACTGAAAAAAGTTAGTCTAATACCATATTTACACAAAAAACTTATACAACATCATTGAATTTTTATTGCTTCAGCTTTTGTATTATCATTTTAGCCTATCCAATATACGAATAACAAACATGACTACATAATACTAAGGAAAGCGACACCTTGGGGCATCCCCGGAACCCTAGCGTTGTTACCATCACGTCTGCTTGTCGCCGTCAGTAGCGGTGCTTGGTAGAAGTGCATGTGGCACCTCCGTTAGGCGTTGCGGTGAGTACCAAGCTCATTCATCAATTTTGCCAGTAAAACAATAACAAAGATTCCAAACTTCCATTTCACGAGTAATACAAGTACCAGAAATACAAATTCTGAACTTCCCGTTTCAACCTGCAAAGGCACACGTAGAACCAATATTTGCAATCCTCCAGTGGAAAACATATTTGCCAATTCTCATGAAAATAGTCAAAACGAATGTAGCGACATTATGTTTTACAGTCTGTATATTTGAAATGATTTGACTTGGGCACTGGTTACAAGGTTACAAGCCATACAATAACCACAAGGATCACTATAGCGACGACTGGATAGTGTAGGAACATGCAGGAGCAGCCACCCTCGGTTTATTGTATATTGTACCTTGGTTGGGGTTGTATTGATTTGGAAAGTTGCATCCTCGTCTCCATAGAGAAAATTTTCAGAGAAATCTTCCGCATATAATCAGGCTGAGGGATAAAAGAAAAGAAAAAGTTATAAACCAAATTACTAATAGTGTATCAATGGCTTCCAACCATATAGAGTAATACTGGCCTGCCACCAACAGTTCTGGTGGGATTAGCAGCTTAGCACGGTTGAGAAGGTGCTTCGGCTTGTAACATTTGAATCGGAATCACACAAATAATGATAAGAACAGAAATCCAAATCAATAGAGCGAGAGTGCAATATGATGAAGATCGCTCCAACACAATAAGGAAGTGGTCTGCCACAAATAAGCCAGATGAGCAGAAATTCATAATAGAAATAGTGATATGGTACGTACACAACAACCAAAATAAAACCATTTGAAACTTGTTACCGGACTGGAGTACATACAATTAAGACGGAGCCTGTTCAAACTGAGGGAACGAGGTATATGGTCTTGTTTGCTTTCTAGTCCAAGATAACGATGTACACCATCGTGTATCCATGGACTTAGCTAATGCTATCGTTTTAAACGGAAGATTGTTCTACTTCGTGAATAACAATTTCGGATGCATGGACATATGGCATGCATACAAACATGATTTGGGAGAGTAACAGACCAAAAAGCAACACGAGGTGCAGCACTACAAGATTCAACATGTGTTCAATAATAACCAAGATCATGATTAGAGTTTTGTCTAATATTTATTTAACGTAAAAGAAAAGATAAAAAACATACTAGCTTATTAACTTACTTCTACATAGAGCTTGTTTTTTTGGAGAATTCGTATACGTTTGAGTTGCTAAAAATCATGAAAGAAATCCCAGATGTAGATAATACCCCGATCTACAAAGGTGCAAAATTTAAAATCGAAATAAGTTGTATTGTAGGCTGGGCAAAAATGACAAATGGGTGGTGAATAGTACACAGTTTCAAAAACTTGAAATTGTTCCCGATTTGTCTTTTTTGTGCAGCCCCCAATGTAATGAACTTTCAGTTAAAATTTTGCACATTAGTATATGTTGACACTATCTTCATCTGGGATTTTTTCATGATTTTTGAAACTCAGCATTTGCAGTTTCGACTATTTTATTTATACTAAGTGCCGAAATGCTAGAATAGCTGGGCTGTGCTCCAAATGGCCTCCACAACCTCAGTTCAAGTCCCGGCACCACACAAACATTGTATTTGCTCCCAATCATGAGAAAAATCAGGATATGTCCCCAAGAGCATTCAAAGAATATTTCGGCAGCCGGAGAGAGATAAGAGTCGCCCGAGGTTCCACAATAAAAAGGAAAACTGATAAAGGTATTTAGACATGGCATCAAAATATTTTACCGCATTTGGAGACAGCTCTGCTCTATTAATAGCCCATAAACCCGTGTTTGATCCCGTAGCTAAAAGTCTGTGCTCTGTTCTGAGAAGTAGTAAAGATGGGTTAAATTACCTGGCTGGTCGCGTCGGTATAGATCTTCTCTTCGAATCTCAGAGCGATTTTATGAAGGTTGCTCACTCCCTGCACTTGTACTGGCAGATGCGTCTGTAGAGCCTCAAATCTACATGTATGACGCAAAACGTGAATAAATTGGGGGGCGCATTAAAATATGTGGCATCTGAGATGTAAGGTGGGCAGACCAGCCAACTGGGGTATATCTCCAATTTGTAAACCATATAACATTCGTATAAGCCAGGCAACGGAAGTGCTGCTCGGATTGATTTCGTCATGACTTGTGATCACGTGAGGAATACCCCTCGGGGAAAGATAATATGATCAACCAGAACAGAATTGCATATCGGGGCACAGTACTAATACAGCATGGTTTTCCCTAAGAGATCAGACGCTGTGGTATTATCTGCGTCATGCTGAATCGGTGTCTGCCGCATGAGAAATCTGCACCTCTTCATCAACGTGATTCAGAAACATATGATTTTTTCTAATAATTGAATAAAGTGATTAGGCTGTACTCCCCCAGAAGGAAATTTTGAGGTGCTTAAACTGGGAGCTTGTGTGCAGATCGACAACGGCTGGATCGAAGCCGTATAGACGGATCGGTGCGGCAATTAGTAAACTATTCCGACGAAATTGACCCGAAAACTATCAGAGGGGAGGGGAAAGTAAAGCGAATCGAATCGGTTAGGGTCCGTACATCAAGTTGACGTTCCGGCTGCGCGACTCGGGGTCGAGCTGGGCGCGCCAGTCGCATCTAGCGGGGGTGTTCAGGTCAACTCCGGCGAGGGGACTGGACCCCTGCACGGGCCGCCAGTTGGCGTCCATGGCGCGGATCGGCGATGGTTAGGTATCCAGGCGGGGACGGAGATGGAGCCGGTGCCGGCGCGCGACTCCGCCTGCTTTTGTGCATAAAAAAGAGACGGCGGCGGCGACGACGAGGAGGTGCTATCTGACTCCGCGGCGAATAGCTGATGCGCCCGTCCAGAGTTTGAAACTTAGTGCTATCCCTTTATTGAGAAAGAGGCGTTTTTGAACCCGAGCTACGTATTTTTTTGGAGAGAATAGCCACAATACCACTAGTTAAAACTGAAAGTTCCAAAATAGCACTAGAAAAAACAAACTTGCCAAAATACCATTACAGTTTTGTTTTTTCATGCCAAAATACCACTATGAACTAACTGAGACTAACGCCCACACAAAAATACTTATATGCCCTTACCTCCACACACACACCACAAGTCGATAGTGTTTGCAGGTTCTGAATGTCACATTGACATCACACAATATATCTGTACATCGTCGCATACAGACCATCTCATATATAAACAATTAGGAGCTCACACCTACTGCTGATCGAAAACTACACATCATGAGCACAAGTGCAAAATGTCATGAATAGCGATATCTTGTACTTCAGTCGAGCATCGTCGTTCCGGCCAGCGGACAACAGTTCAAGACTTCATGCTCGTGGAGTCGTGGTCCAGCTGCCTGCCCGGGGCATCGTCGTTACGGCCAGCCAACAACAGTCGAGGAGGCAATGGAGAGCAGCAGCAGCAGGGGCCTCAGTCGAGCATGTCGGAGAAGACAATTTGTACCTCCGCCCGTCCGACGAGCACGACATCCATGGCACTGAGGCATTACATCAAGCAGCTCACGTTGAGTTATTAGCATAGAACCACCAGTTTAGTCCTCAAATTCCGGAAAACCACCAGTTTGCGTTTGAATCGCACAAAACCACCACTATAGTCCAGATTTTTTGCAATTCGCACTGAAACTCAATTGATCACAAATTGACAGCGATTCTGACAGGCGGGACCCGCCGGTCAGTGTATACGTGGCAGCACATGTTGAGTTATGGTGCCACCTCAGCAAAACTCAACATGTGCTGCCACGTATACACTGACCGGCGGGTCCCGCCTGTCAGAATCGCTGTCAATTTGTGATCAATTGAGTTTCAGTGCGAATTGCAAAAAATCTGGACTATAGTGGTGGTTTTGTGCGATTCAAACGCAAACTGGTGGTTTTCCGGAATTTGACGACTAAACTGGTGGTTCTATGCTAATAACTCGCTCACGTTCGATACTATGGACGCCTGCGTGCGCTCGTGCTCAGACTGGCTCGGAGCAGAGGCTGTGGTGCTAGGAGGCAGCAGAAAGGCAGCGAGCGGCGCGAGCCGGTGGGTGGACAGGAGGCGAGTTCCGGCGGGCGAGTGCAGAGGAGGCGAGTAGGGCGGCCGTGAGGCAGGCCAAGTCGGGGCGAGCAGGGCAGCAGAGCGAGGTGAGGGAGTGCCAGAGTAAGGCTGTGGAGGCGGAGGGATTCAGAGGGAGGTGCGGGAACGCCGGCGCCGCGATGCGGCAGGGCACGCCGCCATACAGGCCGAAAGGGGAACAAAGATGGTTCCATCTGGTTTCGATTTTGGCTAGGTCCAGATGAGGGCAACTTTGGCATTCTAAGAAAACTGACAAACACCTCATAGTTTGACTAACGTAAAAGCTTTGACGAATAACGGCAGTGCTATTTTGGCAACAAAAACCTTAACGGTGGTGCTATTTTGGCAAGTTTAATTTTTCCGGTGTTATTTTGGAACTCCTGGTTTTGACTAGTGGTATTGTGGCTATTCTCTCTATTTTTTGAAAAATCCAAAGTCGATTTTTTTTACTTTTCAAAAATCGTAAATCAAATCCCAGATGTAGATAATTTTAAGATCTGTAAGCGTGCAAAACTGCAACTCGAAATTCGTTGTATTATGGTTTGGACAAAATTGACAAATGAATCTTAGTGGTAAACATTACACAGTTTTATAAATTAACTCTTTGCCCGATTAGTCTTTTCCATGTAGCCAGGATACAAGGTAGTTTGAGTTGAAAGTTTGCACACTTGTAGGTCTCGACGGTATATACCTATGGAATTTTTTTCATAACTTTTGGAAACGAAATAGTGTCGTTTTTCTTTAAAAACGAGCTACATGTAGCTCGGGCTCCATTTGAACTTTTTGTATATTCTATCACTTTTGGTTGGCTGTATCCAGACTTATCAATATGGTTATAAATGGTATGGAAAATTGCCGCACGTAATGGTATCTGTTTTTTAAGGATATGTAAATCATTTATGAAAATCCGCCAGATACGGTTGAGGATACTTAATGGGTATGGTACTTTTATTATCCGACTGATTTGGATTATCCCGATCAGCGGTATCCGCGCCTTGTCCAATTAAATGTTTGAACTAGTGCGATCGTCTACTGATGGAGTTGTGGTATCGTGACATAAATCGGCCTATTGGCGTGTTGCCATGTTTGGTTTCCGGTAAGTGATCGGAGTTCTGGAGTATATTCTGCCGCTTTTGGTTGCCCGTATGTAGGGAGGATAATTCGGCTTTAGGGTACAATTCGCCATGGCCCGGTGACAAACGTGATAGCGCCATAAAATTTTCCATGCGGAGTTGTCAATTCAGTTGCACATGTGAATAGTCTTGCTTGACACAGATTATCAGTAGCAACAGTTTATAATAGTAGCAGCGGTGAAATAATACCAGCATTAAAGTAATGACAGCAGTAGTGATTGCGGTAAACAGTAGGATTAAAACACTGTAAGCATAGGGATGGATGAACGAGCGCTGCATGGATAAGATAGTTCATATGATAATCAAGACATAGGCATTGCAGATAATAATGATCAAGCATCCAAGTACTAAGTAATCATAGGCATATGTTCTGTATGTAGTCGTACGTGCTCGCAATGAGAAACTTGCACAACATCTTCTATCCTACCAGCCCGTTGCAGCGGGGCCTCAAGGGAAACTACTAGTAATTAAGGTTATCCTTTTAATAGAGTACCGGAGCAAAGCATTAACACGCCGTGAACATACGTGATCCTCACATCGCAGCTATCCTCTCCGGTTGTCCCAATTATTGTCAATTTGGGGCCTCGGGTTCCAGACAACAATATGTGTATACAATTTGCAGGTAAGATCAATAAACAATGCATATAATTATGAAACAATAACATGTCCAGATCTGAAATCATGGCACTCGGTCCCTAGTGACAAGCATTAAGCTCAACAAGTTGCAACAACGTCAATAAGTACTAACAACGGATACTAGGCACCATGCCCTAATGAGCTGGGCAAAGTTTACATGTACTTTATGAAAGCAAGACAGTGACCACAAGAATCACAATAGATAGCAGCAGGGACATGCATGAGCAGCATGCTGAAGGATGACGGTTTCAGCATCAAGATTCAATTCCTGAAGAAAATTGTAATATCAAAGAGCAAGAAAAAAATTCAAGACCTATGGTATGGCGTAGAAAGAAGGGTCTGAAATATAACCTGGAGACACGAGTATGTACCATCAACATGATCGTCTAGGTCATCCTGCAATAATGAAGACATGACACTGATTATATAGTAGAACAAACATACATGTGACTTTGCAATAACAAACTAACTATCAGTCTTGTGTGCAGGTCAAGTTTAAACTGCACATTAGAAGTAAGGCCACAACAGGATAATAGACGTAAGACGAGGAAAAGGATAAATAGAAGTAGAACAATAAGAGCATACCATGGATCTACGAAGAAAGTACATGTGAAAAGTTACTATTGTTATCTTCATACTTAACATTGTTTCTACCATACAAATCAAAAATAATTTTCAACAATAATGTATTAAACCAACATGTTGGACCGATGAACCAGCGATCTGACCACTAAACCGAGTCAATTACCATGACGATAACCGCTCCGGGTTAAATAAATACAGGCACATGGCACATAAGCTAGATGCAAAATTCTTATGCATGGTGCCAAAGAGTGAAAGTGTATTTATTGCAAGAAAATTCTTATGCGTGATAAAAAATGTCACCCAAGCGAAGAATATAAATTGTGCAACTCTCAGTTAGCTGTATACTGTACCTTGACCAAGGTTGTTTTGATTTGGGATCACTTGAGCATTTCTAGGAGCCCGTTGTCTCTTTGTCTTCATAGAGAGCATATTGAGAGAAAGCTCCCGCAAATAATCAGCCTGAGTAAGACAAAACAAAACAAAACAATGTACATTTTATACCAAATTACTAATCATAATCATACAAAAACGATCATCTAATCAGCAAAAAACATGTCTCATATAAGCGATATCAACAGAAAATGCAAATCAAGATAGTGAGTCAAACAATATGATGAAGACCAAACCACCAGAAATTCCAAATAGAATAGTAATATGGTACACCGCAACTAAATAAATTTGAAATTTTTACGGGACTGGAGTAGATGCAATGAAGGTGAAGCTTGTTCAAACACAGGGAAGGAGCGAGTAAAGTTTTGTTTCATTTCTGGTCCGAGATAAATGATTGTATAACATCGCGTGCCCCAAAGATTTGCGTACTTCATAAATAACAACTTTGGATCGATGCATGGACACATGGCATATACAAACATGAATTGGAAGAGTAACTGACTGAAGCAACTCAAGGTGCAACACCACAAGATTGGACACGTCATCGATAATAGCCAAGATCATGATCAACCTTTTGTTCTAGCATTTCTTTACAAACACATTAGCTTGTTCACTTAATATTTGTATAATTGTATGCATATCAAGTGGGAAAATGTTCAAATAACTGGGATGTGCTCCAAACAGCTTGAGTGTGGGCGTTGGCACACCCATGCCCCAGGCACTACAGAATGTTTTTGTATTTGTTTCCAAGAATAAGAAAATCAGGATATGTTCTGAAGATCATGTGAAAAACTGCTGGCGGGTAGAGAACACAAAAGTCACCCACAGCCCTTAAATAAAAAGGGAAATTGCTAAAAGTACTTAAACATGACGTAAACCTTCAACACCATTGGAGACAGTTCTGCTCTATTAATAGCTCATAAACCTGTTTGACCCACATAGCGCTCTGCTCTTTTTTCCGAGAATACGTAACGTTCTGCTCTGAGAAATACCAAAGATAGGATAAATTACCAGGTTGGTCACTGCGCTATAGATCTTGTCTTCGAGTAGCACAGCCGCGCTTTGAAGTACGTCCAGCATGAGAGGCGTTGCCAAAGGGTGATGCTTCTTCAGATCTTCCGCTCTACATGTATAACACAAAATGTAAATAATTGGGGGATGCATTGCCTTTAAAAAGTTGCGTGCAGCAAGACATTCGGCATCTGAGATGTCAGGTCAAACATGTAGGCAGAGCAGGTAATTGAGGTAACCTATAAAGCTGAAATCATATATTCACATAGAATATTCGGACAACAATTCAAGATAAAATTAAAGTAATTAGACCGGATATAAATCAGGTGCGATACAAGTCCCCCAGCAAGAAATTTTGGCCAAAGAACAGAGCGCAGAAACAAACAGAGAGCTTGTGTGTGTAGATCGAACAACGAATCTGCTGCTGCCGATACTGACAGTGCCAGATCAAAGCTACATCTACGGATCGGTGACGAAAACGGAGGAAGGATCGGATTGATACGATGTGATCAGAGGGAGGGGAAGGAAAGCAAAGCAAATCGAAGCAGTAGAGTTCGTACATCATGTTGGCGATCCTGCTGCGCGCCTCGGGATTGAGCTGGGCGCGCCAGTCGTCGGGGGGGTTGGAGGACCCCTGCACGGGCCACGAGTTGGCTTCGTCCATGGTGAGATCGGCGATGGGGGGATATGATAGAGGTGGTGTATATAGGAAGTTAACCACGTCAGAAGCGTGCCGGCGTGGTTAACTTGACCGAGTAGTGCCCGCTGAATTTAAATAGTGTGACCGCGTGCCGGCGTGGTTAACTTGACGCCCAACCTTTCAAATTTAGGCCGACCGACACATCAGCACACACATGTACGGAAATGGTATTTTGGCTCGTTGGTCAATTTCAAGACCAGATCCGCTGTCTCATTCTCTTGGAGGTTCTCATAAGAGTAGGGTGTGCATTTGTGCATTTGTAGGGGTGAGTGTATACACGTATATGTGAGTGTTTAGTATGTTTCACAAAAGTCCCGATAGATAAAAGTATAGTAGCATTTCGTAAATACCGTTAATACATGTATTATCCGATATTTCTAGCGATACGGCCGGCATTGCCATGATATGGATGTTTTTTATTTGATATGTCCATTGATATAGAGCAATTTGTAGGTGACAACAACTATTTCTCAAAAAAAATGTGGAAAGTAAAATTATGTGCTTACAACTTACTCAAATTGTCAAAGGCATGCATAATACCTTGTAGACACACATATACAATGCACATTTTGATGTTAGAGTAACGACGTTTCGAGCGTGTATATTACTTTATTGGTTAAGTGACCAGTTAAAGATTGAAATCATAGAATTATTATTCCCCAGCCACCAACATTATTTATTTTGAAGTACTCACGAGGGGTGTTTGAACAAGAATAATAAGAATCATAAGTATATTTCACGATATAGCTACATATCAAATATCATCCGATATCCAACATTTGATATGCCGAACCTAAACCTAAACGAAATGCCATATCCGATACTTTATCCTTAACTTCGCCGCGCTGTTATGATCTTGAAACACTGGTGGGATTTTTGTTATCTTTCTACCTTATAATAGGCTTGTGAGTTTTATAAGTCTAATATTTTAGACATAGTTTGTAGTACAAAAATTTCCAAACTGAAAAGTTATTGTCCAATACAATATTTAACACAAACAATACTCCATGAAATATTTATTTCCTTATGTGTAGTGCTATCATTTAACCAATCCAATATTCTTTTTTATTAGAAATGGAGAGATCCCCAGCCTCTGCATCGAAAAGACGCATACGACTTACTTTACTAATTTATTCAACAAAGAACTGACTGAGATGATACATCAAAAAACCGAAGCCACCACTCAACACCTACAAATCTGACAAAGAGAGAAGATCGTGTCAACGGAGCCTTATGCCCAGTGAAATTCATCCACCAGCAAGTAAGCGTGAACTATCACATATCCCGATACACCCTCTAAGCGAAGCGGGAGTGCTCATCTGGTCTAGCCGATTCTTAGCGAGCACCTTATGTACACACTACAGTAGATGTCACCACCTTCGATCCTCCAAGCAATCTTCATGGTTAAGATCCGCATCGTCTTCGCCGGTCAGCCGACGACGCCACCACACTACACACAACAAACATGACTAAAGAATACTAAGAAAAGTACCTCAGCCCCTCCCTCCCGTGTCGTTCTGAGCGGCACCGGGACGTCTTTAGAACCATAGCGCCGGGAGCCCCTCCCGTCTTCGCCGTCGGTAGATGTCACCAGCAATGCCTTCGCGGCGCTAGTGCCTCTCTGCTTCCGAGTGGCGCTCGGTGGAAGTTCGTGTGGAGCTTTCAGCAGTGTGGCACCTCCGTCCGGCATGGCAGACTCCATTCGGCGCTGCGACGATTCCAGGCGGCAAGGTGCGGCACCATCGTATGCTCGAGGCGGGCAAGCAGCACCATCATAGTATCCTCCAGTTCACATACATGATGTATCCTGTCTTGTCAAACAGTGAACCATAAGTAACAAACTAATAGTTTTTTTTTCTAAGGGTTCAGAATGTATTGCATTGAGGAACACGGTCAAATATTAGAAAGCTCTTCATTTATCAGTGCAGGGAACAACGACCCCTAGGAGCACAAATATATGGTAGCACGCTTGGAGCTTTGTAGAGAAAACACACTAAGGGCTTGTTCCTTTGCTGGTTTACTAAGGGGATTGGCAGTGCTTGAGGTGTGGATTAAATCCGTTGTATGTCAAAATCTCTGTCAATCCCCTCCAATCCATTTCAATCCACTTGGGGTGAGATTAAAAGAACAAGCCCTAATAGTTGTACCATCAAAGTCATTCATCAACTTCGCCAGTCAAACAATAGCAAACATTCCAAAAAAATAATACTCCCTCTGATCTGAAATAAGTGTCGCAGTTTGAACTGGGGACTGACATGTATTATGGATCGGAAGCATTCTTGAGTAATACAAATACCAGACATAAAAATTCTGAACTTCCAGTTTCAACCAGGCAAAGGCACACGTAGAACAACTATTTGCAATCCTCAAGTGGAACACATATTTGCCAATTCTCATGCAAATGGACTAAAACAAATGTAACCACATTATGTTAGGCAGTCTGTACATCTGAAATTTCATTCGAGTTGGGCAATGATTACAAGCCAGACAATAACAACAAGGATTGCTATAGCAACGACAGATAGTGCAGGAACATGCAGGAGCAGCCACCGTTGGCCCTTTCAGAACTGCAAGTCTCTTTTGCACACGCTGAATCATAAGGGTTCTGCGTCAAAATTCCATTCACTGAAAGCTTGAAACTATTAATAACAAACAGGGATGTAACTTTCTTTCGAGGTCTAAGGATAGTGCTCAGAAAGAAGGTTAAATACAACCTGGAGACGCGAGTTTGCACCATCAACAAGATCATAATCCTGCAATCATGAAGATATGACATTGATTATCCAGTCTATAGAACAAAGATACATGTGACTTACAGTAACAAATTAACAATAAGTCTTGTATGCAGGTCAAGTTTCAACTGTACATGAAATCTTAAGACCACAACTGGAAGATAACATAAGAACAAGTAGAAAAGAAGAGGTAGAAAAATAAAAGCATACGATGGATCTACAAAGAAAGTATATGTGAAAACGTACTGTTGTTATCTTCATACTTAGCATTGTTTCTACCCTACAGACAGAAATAAACCATGACACAACATTTTATTGAACCAACAGGTTTGACCGCTAAATCAGCACCCTGAACTGAGGAACTTACCAGAGGATAAAAACCACTCTGGGTTCAATAACTACGGACACATGAAACAAAAGCTTGGTGCAATATTCTTGTATCTGATGTCGGAAAGGGTGGAGGTTGATTTAATGGAGAAAAAAAACATCATCTAAGCATTGATGCAATAAAAAAATATCACCCTGGCGATGGTGATAAAATGTGCAACACTCGGTTTATTGTATATTGTACCTTGATTGGGATTGTATTGATTTGGAATAACTTGAGCATTTCCAGGAGCATGTTGTATCCTCGTCTCCATAGAAAGCATTTTCAGAGAAATCTTCCGCATATAATCAGGCTGAGTAATTCAAAGAAAGCAATAAAGTTTTAAACCAAATTACTATAGAGTAATAATGGCTTCCTGAGAACCAAGCGGTGGCTTGGTGTCTAGAGCTCAGGGTGTTGAGACAGCCCTCCCAGGCTCGAGATACAGAGAAGCGCTCGGACTAAACGGGGTGCTATCCACGATTTTAAAAATCACGCGGAGAGTTCTCATCTATCTAAGAACATATAGCCAAGGAGGGATCCTTCCCCATTGGTCTACATTTTTGAATAATGGCTTCCAACAACCAGTTCTGCTGTGATTAGCAGCTTAGCAGGGTCAACAAGGTGCTTCACCTTTCAACATTTCAAACATAATCATACAAAAAAGGTCATCTAAGCAGCAAAGCAACGAACACAGAAAGGAACTGGTCTGCCAGAAATATGACAGACGACCAGAAATTCCAAGTAGACATAGTGATATGGTGTACAATAATACGAATAAATACATTTGAATTTGTTTACTGGACTGTAGTAGACGCAATTAATTTGAAGCCCCTTCAAATAGAGGGAAGGAGGGAGTAAGGTCTTCCTTGATATCTGATCTGGGATAAATAAGTGTATATACCATCATGTATCCATGGACTTGGGTGGTGATATCGTTTTAACAGAAGATAGTTCCATTTCATAAATGAAAACTTTGGATGCATGGACAGACGGCATACAAACATGAATTGGAAGAGTAACTGACTGAAAAAACTCAAGGTGCAACACTACAAGATTTGGCACATTATCAATAATACCCAAGATCATGATCAGCGTTTCGGTCTATCATTTATGATCATAACTAGGATTAAAAACATATTAGCTAATTAACTTACAATATTTTACTGGGATGCGCTCCAAATGGGCGAGTTGGCACACCCAAGGCCCACAATAAAAGACAAGACTACTAAAGATACTTTAAGATGATGTACAAAACATGTGCAGCATTTGGAGACAGTATTGCTCTAATTCATTAGACCATAAACCCTGTTTGGCCCCCATAATTGAAGTTAGTGATCTGCTAGGAGGTAACGTTCCTAAAGAAAAATGCTAAGAGGTAGCAAAGATAGGTTAAGTTACCTGACTGGTCGCTGCAGTATAGATCTTCTCTTCGAATCGCACAGCGATTTTTTGAAGTTGGTTCACTCCTTCTGGCACTGATACAGGGAGATGTCTCTTCAAAGCTTCCCGTCTACATGTAAACGCAAATGTGAATATAGAGGGGAATGCATTGCCTTTAACGGTTGTATGCAGTAAAATATGCGGCATCTGCTATTTCAGGGGGAACAAGTAGGCAGAGCAGCCAACTGAGGTAGATCTCCAATTGTTAATCATATACTCCCTCACATGAGCAAAGGCACAATTTTCGTTGCCCTAAGACCAAGGAGATCACGTGGGTAAAATCCCTTGGGGAGGAATACTATAAACCAGACAATAAATTCCATCCCTGAACGGTAATAGCAGCGTTTATAATCTAAAGAGAATTTAGGATGGTTCGCCCTACGAGATAAAATGATGTGATATCTATGTTATACTGTATCGTGACATGACACGTTTGGACCTCTTCGTCAATAAACTTGTGCCAAAAATATTCAGATACAGTTCTAGTTAAATTAAAGTAATTGTGTGTGTTATACGAGTCGATTAGTGCATCCCCGAGTAGGAAATCTTGACCTAAGAATAGAGGTGCCGAGACAGGGAGCTGTGTAGATCCATGACGAATCTGTTGATGCGGCTACGGATACGGCTGATCAAAGCTATGTAGATGGATCAGTGAAAAAATTGACCCGAACACACACATGATCGAATCGATACGATTAGAGTGAGGGGAAATCAAGTCAAATCAATTAGTGTCCATACATCTGATTGACCATCCTGCTGCGTGATTCGGCGTCGAGCTGGGTTCGCCAGTCGCCTCCGGCGTCAGGAGCAGGGGTGTACAGGTCAACATCGGCGAGGGGTTGGACACCTGCATGGGCCGCCAGTTGGCGTCCATGGTGCGGACTAGTGATTCGTGTGTACGGCTTAGGTCTCGAGGGGACCGAGATGGAGGAGGTGCCTGCGCTCGCCTCCGCCTGCTTTTGTACATTAAAATGGGACGGCGGCGACGAGAGGGAGAGATATTCCATGGCGTGCCCGAGTGTTGCCGATTGCTGTATGCCAACCAGTGCTTGTATACTGGGGTTGTTTTGAATTGGCATCACTAGAGCATTTCCAGGAGCATGTTGTGTCCTCATCTCCATGGAGATCATTTTGAGAGAAATCTTCCGCATATAATCATGCTGAGTAATACAAAGAAAACAATGTAATTTTTTATATCAAACTACTAATAGACTAATAGTGAACTGGAACCAACGGTTGTGGTTGGATTAGCAGCTTAGCACGGCTGAGAAGGTACTTCGGCTTTGAACATTTGAATCATAATCATACAAATAAGGGATATTAACAGAAAATCCAAATGAAAATAGTGAGACCGACTCAGGCAATATGATGAAAACCGCGCCGACACAGTACGGAATAGTCTGCCACAAATAAGCCAGAAATTCATTTGGTGTTTTTTTTTACCAGACTGTAGTACATACAATTAAATGAAGCCCGTTCAAACTAAGGGAAGGAGGTAATAAGGTTTTGTTTCATTTCTGGTGAAAGATAAATGATTGTACACCATTGTGTATCCATCCATGGACTTGGGTAGTGCTATCGTTTTAACAGAAGATAGTTCTACTTCATAAATAACAATTTCGAATGGATGGAGACATGGCATACCAACATCTCTTTCTAAAAAAAATGGCATACCAACATGAATTGGAAGAGTAACTGACTCGAGGTGCAGCACTACAAGATTCAACATGTGATCAATAATAACCAAGATCGATCAGGGTTTTGGTCTATCATTTATGTAACATACCAGAAAAGATCAAAAACATACTAGCTTATTAACTTGCTATTCGTATGTATACTAAGTGCAAAAATGCTCCAAATGGTCTCCACGGCCCAAGTCCCGTTAGCACAGATTTTTTTTTTTTTGTTCCCAACCGTGAGAAAAATCAGGACATGTTAATGTTCCCAAGAGCAAGTAAAGAAAATGTTAGCAGCTCGAGAACATAAAGGTCACCCAAGATCCTAAAATAAAATAAATAAAAAATTGCTAAAGGTAAAATTACCTGGTCAACCGCTGCGGCATAGGTCTTCTCTTCGAATCGCACAGCAATTTTTCGAAGTTCATTCACTCCCTCTGGCACTGATACTGGCAGATGCCTGTTCAGAGTTTCCAGTCTACATGTGTAACGCAAAAATGTGAATAAATTGGGGGATGCATTGCTTTTAACGGCTGTGTGCAGTAGAAAATGTGAGTAGGCAGAGCATCCAACTGAGGCACATCACCAAATAGCATGGTCTCCCGGACCTAG
Source organism: Poa pratensis (assembly GCA_947311845.1). Lineage (NCBI taxonomy): Eukaryota > Viridiplantae > Streptophyta > Magnoliopsida > Poales > Poaceae > Poa > Poa pratensis. Next base: position 163,376,192 of record CAMZMU010000063.1, read on the forward strand.
GAGATCAAACTAATTTGTGGTGTATATGTGGGACACAATCGTGGCATGGCCACCTTGGCTTTAATTCATCGATTTTTTTTTTTGTTCCCAATAGTTGTAGTAACTGAGATCTTGTGTGTAGATCGACGAAGAATCTGTTGCTGCCGCTATGGATACGGCTGGATCGAAGCCGTATAGATGGATCGGTAACAAAAAAAAAATTGAGGCGGAGGAAGTGTCGAACTGATACGATCAGAGGGGAGGGGAATGCAAAGCAAATGGAATCGGTTAGGGTCCTTACATCTGATTGACAGTCCGACTGCGCGATTCGGGGTCTAGCTGGGCGCGCCAGTCGCCTCCGTCGGCGGCGGCGGCCGGGGCGTTCAGGTCAACTCCGGCGAGGGGGCTGGACCCCTGCACGGGCCGCCCGTTGGCGTCCATGCCGCGGATCGGCGATGGTTAGGTATCGAGGCGGGGACGGAGATGGAGCAGGGGACCGCCGGCGCCCGCCTCCGCCTGCCTTTGTGTATAAAAACGAGACGGCGGCGGCGGCGGCGACGACGAGGAGGATTGACACTCCGCGGCGAATCGCTGATGGGCCCGTCCAGAGTTTGAAACTAGTGCTATGCTATATTGAGAGAGGCGTTTTTGAACCCGAGCTACGTATTTTTTGGAAAATCCAAAGTCGACTTTTTTTAGTTTTCAAAAATCGTAAATCAAATCCCAGATGTAGATAATTTTAAGATCTGTAAGCGTGCAAAATTGCAACTAGAAATTCGTTGTATTATGGTCTGGATGAAAATGACAAATGAATCTTAGTGGTAAACATTACACATTTTATAAATTAACTTTTTGCCCGATTAGTCTTTTCTATGTAGCCAGGATACAAGGTAGTTTGAGTTGAAAGTTTGCACACTTGTAGGTCTCGACGGTATATACCTATGGAATTTTTTTCATAATTTTTGGAAACGAGATAATGTCGTTTTTTTAATAAAAAAACGAGCTACATGTAGCTCGGGCTCCATTTGAAATTTTTGTATGTTCTACCGCTTTTGGTTGGCTGTATCTAGAGTTATCAATATGGTTATAAACGGTATGGAAAATTGCCGCACGTAATGGAATCTGTTTTTTAAGGATATGTAAATCATTTATGAAAATCCGCCAGATACGGTTGAGGATACTTAATGGGTATGGTACTTTTATTATCCGACTGATTTGGATTATCCCGATCAGCGGTATCCGCGCCTTGTCCAATTAAATGTTTGAACTAGTGCGATCGTCTACTGATGAAGTTGTGGTATCGTGACATAAATCGGCCTATTGGCGTGTTGCCATGTTTGGTTTCCGGTAAGTGATCGGAGTTCTGGGGTATATTCTGCCGCTTTTGGTTGCCCGTATGTAGGGAGGATAATTCGGCTTTAGGGTACAATTCGCCATGGCCCGGTGACAAACGTGATAGCGCCATACAATTTTCCATGCGGAGTTGTCAATTCAGCAGCACATGTGAATAGTCTTGCTCGACACAGATTATCAGTAGCAACAGTTTATAATAGTAGCAGCGGTGAAATAATACCAGCATTAAAGTAATGACAACAGTAGTGATTGCGGTAAACAGTAGGATTAAAACACTGTAGGCATAGGGATGGATGAACGGGCGTTGCATGGATAGGATAGTTCATATAATAATCAAGACATAGACATTGCAGATAATAATGATCAAGCATCCAAGTACTAAGTAATCATAGGCATGTGTTCTGTATATAATCGTACGTGTTCGCAATGAGAAACTTGCAAAACATATTCTGTCCTACCAGCCCGTTGCAGCGGGGCCTCAAGGGAAACTACTAGTAATTAAGGTACTCCTTTTAATAGAGTACCAGATCAAAGCATTAACACGCCGTGAACACACGTGATCCTCACATCGCAGTTATCCCCTCCGGTTGTCCCAATTATTGTCACTTTGGGGCCTGGGTTCCGGACAACAATATGTGTATACAATTTGCAGGTAAGATCAATAAACAATGCATATCATTATGAAACAATAACATGTCCAGATCTGAAATCATGGCACTCGGACCCTAGTGACAAGCATTAAGCTCAACAAGTTGCAACAACGTCAATAAGTACTAACAACGGATACTAGGCACCATGCCCTAATGAGCTGGGCAATGTTTACATGTACTTTATGAAAGCAAGACAGTACCACAAGAATCACAATAGATAGCACCAGGGACATGCATGAGAAGCATGCTGAAGGATGACGGTTTCAGCATCAAGATTCAATTCCTGAAGAAAATTTTAATATCAAAGAGCAAGAAAAAAAATTCAAGACCTATGGTATGGCGTAGAAAGAAGGGTCTGAAATATAACCTGGAGACACGAGTATGTACCATCAACATGATCGTCTAGGTCATCCTGCAATAATGAAGACATGGCACTGATTATATAGTAGAACAAACATACATGTGACTTTGCAATAACAAACTAACTATCAGTCTTGTGTGCAGGTCAAGTTTAAACTGCACATTAGAAGTAAGGCCACAACAGGATAATAGACGTAAGACGAGGAAAAGGATAAATAGAAGTAGAACAATAAGAGCATACCATGGATCTACGAGAAAGTACATGTGAAAAGTTACTATTGTTATCTTCATACTTAACATTGTTTCTACCATACAAATCAAAAATAATTTTCAACAATAATGTATTAAACCAACATGTTGGACCGATGAAGCAATGATCTGACCACTAAACCGAGTCAATTACCATGACGATAACCGCTCCGGGTTAAATAAATACAGGCACATGGCACATAAGCTAGATGCAAAATTCTTATGCATGATGCCAAAGAGTGAAAGTGTATTTATTGCAAGAAAATTCTTATGCGTGATAAAAAAATGTCACCCAAGCGAAGAATATAAATTGTGCAACTCTCAGTTAGCTGTATACTGTACCTTGACCAAAGTTGTTTTGATTTGGGATCACTTGAGCATTTCTAGGAGCCCGTTGTCTCTTTGTCTTCATAGAGAGCATATTGAGAGAAAGCTCCCGCAAATAATCAGCCTGAGTAAGACAAAACAAAACAAAACAAAACAATGTACATTATATACCAAATTACTAATCATAATCATACAAAAACGATCATCTAAGCAGCAAAAAACATGTCTCATATAAGCGATATCAACAGAAAATGCAAATCAAGATAGTGAGTCAAACAATATGATGAAGACCAAACCACCAGAAATTCCAAATAGAATAGTAATATGGTACACCGCAACTAAATAATTTTGATTTTTTTACGGGACTGGAGTAGATGCAATGAAGGTGAAGCTTGTTCAAACACAGGGAAGGAGCGAGTAAAGTTTTGTTTCATTTCTGGTCCGAGATAAATGATTGTATAACATCGCGTGCCCCAAAGATTTGCGTACTTCATAAATAACAACTTTGGATCGATGCATGGACACATGGCATATACAAACATGAATTGGAAGAGTAACTGACTGAAGCAACTCAAGGTGCAACACCACAAGATTGGACACGTCATCGATAATAGCCAAGATCATGATCAACCTTTTGTTCTAGCATTTCTTTACAAACACATTAGCTTGTTCACTTAATATTTGTATAATTGTATGCATATCAAGTGGGAAAATGTTCAAATAACTGGGATGTGCTCCAAACAGCTTGAGTGTGGGCGTTGGCACACCCATGCCCCAGGCACTACAGAATGTTTTTGTATTTGTTTCCAAGAATAAGAAAATCAGGATATGTTCTGAAGATCATGTGAAAAACTGCTGGCGGGTCGAGAACACAAAAGTCACCCACAGCCCTAAAATAAAAAAGGGAAATTGCTAAAAGTACTTAAACATGACGTAAACCTTCAACACCATTGGAGACAGTTCTGCTCTATTAATAGCTCATAAACCTGTTTGACCCACATAGCGCTCTGCTCTTTTTTCCGAGAATACGTAACGTTCTGCTCTGAGAAATACCAAAGATAGGATAAATTACCAGGTTGGTCACTGTGCTATAGATCTTGTCTTCGAGTAGCACAGCCGCTCTTTGAAGTACGTCCAGCATGAGAGGCGTTGCCAAAGGGTGATGCTTCTTCAGATCTTCCGCTCTACATGTATAACACAAAATGTAAATAATTGGGGGGATGCATTGCCTTTAAAAAGTGCGTGCAGCAAGACATTCGGCATCTGAGATGTCAGGTCAAACATGTAGGCAGAGCAGGTAATTGAGGTAACCTATAAAGCTGAAATCATATATTCACATAGACTATTCGGACAACAATTCAAGATAAAATTAAAGTAATTAAAGAAATTTTGGCCAAAGAACACAGCGCAGAAACAAACAGAGAGCTTGTGTGTGTATGTAGATCGAACAACGAATCTGCTGCTGCTGATACTGACAGTGCATGCCAGATCAAAGCTACATCTACGGCTCGGTGACGAAAACGGAGGAAGGATCGAATTGATATATTTTTTTTTTTTTGAAACGGTCGAATTGATATGTGATTAGAGGAAGGGGAACCAAAGCAAAGCAAATCGAACCAGTTAGAGTTCGTACAGCTTGTTGGCGATCCTGCCGCGCGCCTCGGGACTGATCTGGGCGCGCCAGTCGTCGGGGGGGTTGGACCCCTGCACGGGCTGCAAGTCGGCGGCCATGGTGTCAGGTCAAGACAAGCCTGAACTCCGAGTGCAAAGATCCGGTGATAGTTCTACAAGCAACCGGAAGATATAGCAAAGTCCATGGTGATAATTCTACACGCAACCGCGTCGGAATTGATTATGCGGGAGAATTGATTTTAACCCCCTAGCTCATATGCCTTTGATCATATACCCCTTTTTTCGTTTGACTTGTTCTGAGCCCCCAAATCTGTCTAATGGTAGCTGGTTGCCCCCTCCTGCTTTTTATCTCTTCAATTAGCTGCTAACGATTTAATTTGGGCTTAATTATTTTCGAAATGCCAAATCTGGCCTCCCCACTTACGATACACAGCACGCCAGACATGGCCTGTGCCCTCCCTACCTCAGGGTGCAAGCGGGACGCTCCGCGGGAGCCCGCCCGTACGCCGTATATGCCGCTTTGCTTAGGCGGTATGCCGCGTAGAGCCGCGTTGGTGCAGCGTATTTTTGCGGCGCCACGCGCGCCGCGTATGCACTATGGTGCTAGGCTAGCGAGCCGCGTATCATCTATCTGTCTGCAAGTTTGATCGAACGACAGTCTGACAACTCGATCCAGAAAGGGGTGCGGCCGCCACCGTCGTCTGGCATCTGCCGCGTTGAGACTTGAGACAGCTTGGACGGGTTAGGCTAGGCTAGCTTCCCCTTGTCGCAGTTGATGGACTTGGGCGCGCCGGCGACTGTGAGGCCGCAGGGGAGGACGTTGTCCTGGACCCGTCGCGGTCCAGCCTAATGAAAGGCTCGCGCACGTACCTCTACGATTCGCGCACGGGGCGAGGCGGGGCACGCCGCGGCGAGGCGGAGGAGCGGAGCTGCAGGCGTTTACTGCGGCACGACACGGGTACGACGGCGCTTGTGGGGAAGACGACCACGGGTCTTGCCTCTGGTCACTGCGATATGCGGCGCAACGCGGCAACCGTGGGCCGGCCCGCATACGCCGGTTATTATTTGTTGAACTAAATGGGCCTAAATTTGCGGCGCCGCAGACGGCCCACTCCCGCTTACACCCTGATCCCTACTGACGAGGGGTTAACTCGGCAAATCCTAGGGTTGTGCACCCCGGGTTGATTGAGGGGGAGAGAGTTGAGCGCTGGTGATCACGACGGCTGACAAGCAAGGATTACCCAGGTTCAGGCTCCCGGAGGATAACACCCTACTTCCTGCTTGTCTGTATTGATGGCGAGTTGTGGCTACAATGGCGAGATGGCAATCTCGCTAGGGTTTGCGGTGGAGGCTATGAGCGTACCCTAGAACAAGGGACCCCCTAGCCTTTATATGGTAGGCTAGGTTTCGGGTGGACGGTGCCGATGGCATTTACAAGTTTGGTATGAGCCGTATGGCCTATTCGACTAACTTGGGCCGCACGTCGTCCTTCTTGGGCCTTCCTTGGGCCTTTGGCGTGACCCAGGTATCCTCATCGTGGGATAGTCGAACGGCAGCCCCACAACAGGAGCCCCCGAGTGCTTGGTCGAATCGTAGAGTCGGGCAAAGGACTCCTTTCTCCTGGGCACGCCATAAGGTTCTTGAAAGAGCTCATGAGATCAGTCGACTCCAGCCATTCAAGGCTTATAGAGGATGCCTTGGTCGACTCGTCGACTGCTGAAAGATCAGCCGCGAATGCAATGTTTGCCTTGATGGTTACTTTCGACTGCCGTTGTCTTGAATCATTCGGGAGCGCGAACAGCGCTCCCGATGGGAGTAGCCCCCGAGATTAAGCTGAATTGCTTGCAATTGAGGTTAAACTCAATATCCTTCAGTCGAAAAGCCCGCTCCCGATGGGAGTAAAGGAGTGACTCAACTTGCTGGAGTCATGGCCTTGTGTGACTTACTGCTTTGTTCAGCTTGTTGGCTTACTGCATGATTTTAACTCAGCCGTAAAGCTTACTGAATTTGCTCGCCACTCCCATGTTAGGTTCGAGTCATCTATCAGCGCTGTGGCTTACTACGTTATATTCAGCTGCTAAAAGTTTACTGTGCAACTTGTCTCAGCTGTGCAGCTTACTGAATTTTCTGTCACCCGAAATAGTAATTCGGGTTCTCCATCAGCACTGTGGCTTACTGCGTTCAGCTGCGAAGCTTACTGGGTTCTCTGTTCACTCGAACGTGTTGTGCGGATTCGTCCTCAGCGCTGTGGCTTACTTGGTACGCTTCATGACGTTGACGTCAGCGCTGACGCTTCCTTGCACGCCTCTGCGCCCGATGGGACGCGACGGTGTGGGCCCACTGTGAGCATTGACTGGAGACAGCGGTTACCGCTTTTGACTGACGCTTCGGCGCGAAAATTTCGCGCCGTGATGATGACGCCTCGATCTGCGTGCGTAGTGTACGGAGTGGCCGGCGACGGTTGCTCTCTCCATGCGACACGTGGTCGGCCAGATGTTGATGCAGATAGCCGTTTCCGCGTGGGCGGCTGAGATCAGTTCTTCGCGCGGTATAAACGTTTACTGCATGATTTTAACTCAGCCGTAAAGCTTACTGAATTTGCTCGCCACTCCCATGTTAGGTTCGAGTCATCTATCAGCGCTGTGGCTTACTACGTTATATTCAGCTGCTAAAAGTTTACTGTGCAACTTGTCTCAGCTGTGCAGCTTACTGAATTTTCTGTCACCCGAAATAGTAATTCGGGTTCTCCATCAGCACTGTGGCTTACTGCGTTCAGCTGCGAAGCTTACTGGGTTCTCTGTTCACTCGAACGTGTTGTGCGGATTCGTCCTCAGCGCTGTGGCTTACTTGGTACGCTTCATGACGTTGACGTCAGCGCTGACGCTTCTTTGCACGCCTCTGCGCCCGATGGGACGCGACGGTGTGGGCCCACTGTGAGCATTGACTGGAGACAGCGGTTACCGCTTTTGACTGACGCTTCGGCGCGAAAATTTCGCGCCGTGATGATGACGCCTCGATCTGCGTGCGTAGTGTACGGAGTGGCCGGCGACGATTGCTCTCTCCATGCGACACGTGGTCGGCCAAATGTTGATGCAGATAGCCGTTTCCGCGTGGACGGCTGAGATCAGTTCTTCGCGCGGTATAAACGTTTACTGCATGATTTTAACTCAGCCGTAAAGCTTACTGAATTTGCTCGCCACTCCCATGTTAGGTTCGAGTCATCTATCAGCGCTGTGGCTTACTACGTTATATTCAGCTGCTAAAAGTTTACTGTGCAACTTGTCTCAGCTGTGCAGCTTACTGAATTTTCTGTCACCCGAAATAGTAATTCGGGTTCTCCATCAGCACTGTGGCTTACTGCGTTCAGCTGCGAAGCTTACTGGGTTCTCTGTTCACTCGAACGTGTTGTGCGGATTCGTCCTCAGCGCTGTGGCTTACTTGGTACGCTTCATGACGTTGACGTCAGCGCTGACGCTTCTTTGCACGCCTCTGCGCCCGATGGGACGCGACGGTGTGGGCCCACTGTGAGCATTGACTGGAGACAGCGGTTACCGCTTTTGACTGACGCTTCGGCACGAAAATTTCGCGCCGTGATGATGACGCCTCGATCTGCGTGCGTAGTGTACGGAGTGGCCGGCGACGGTTGCTCTCTCCATGCGACACGTGGTCGGCCAGATGTTGATGCAGATAGCCGTTTCCGCGTGGACGGCTGAGATCAGTTCTTCGCGCGGTATAAACGTTTCACCGCGGTGGGGAACAAACCATCACCTCTCCATTCTTGCATCTTCTTCTTCCTTGCGCCGTCTCCTTCTCTCATCGCCATTGTTGCGCTCCGTACCATTTGCTGTCTCCACCCACTGCGAGCGGAGGGGTACGATGAAAAAAGCGAAGGCTGCCGCGGGCGCCGCCGCCGAGTCGAGCGGGTTGAAGAAGCCGGAGGGCGATTGGAAGAAATCTTCGGTGAAGAGGGCCGAGCTCGAGGCCATGCGCGTGCAGGGGCTGCTGCCATCTGCGGCTGAAGCGACCTTCCGCGCGCCTGGGAAGGAGGTGTTTCCCGCCCCGCGCGAGGGGGAACGCGTGTGCTTCGTGGACTTCCTTCCACGGGGCTTCGGGTTCCCTCTCCACGATTTTGTTCGTGGTCTCTTGTATGCCTATGGGGTTCAGATCCACGATCTGACCCCCAATGGCGTCTTGAGCATCGCGAGCTTCATCATGCTCTGCAGTGCTTCATGGGGATCGCACCCCCATTGGCTTCTCTGGAAGTCGCTCTTCCTCGTGAGGAAGAATGTGGGGAAGAGCGGGCTGACGTACCCGGTGGGCGGCTTCGGCATCCAAGTGCGGGGTGACGTCTCATCTTCCAGATGAAGAAGTCGGACTCCGTCCAGGGATGGCGGAAGAGATGGTTCTACATCAGGTGCTACCAAGTGGGGTTGCCTGATTTCGATGCGGATCGCGAGCTGCGGAAGACGCGCGCGTGGGCGCACCCGCTGTCGAAGGAGGAGAAGGACGCGACCCAGCCGTTGCTGGTGATTCTCCGCGGCTTGCTGAAGACCTTGGGGCGTGAATCGGGTGGCATCCACTTGATGGGCACCTTCTTCAGGCTTCGGGTGCAGCCACTCCGCGCTCGTGTCCACCCGATGTGGGCACCCGAAGAGGGTGGCGACCCCGAGCTTGACGATGAGGAGGTGGAGGCGAAGGTGAGGAGCATCACCAGTCTTCGAGCCGCGGACCCCTGCAACGCCAGGTGTCCGGTTGAAGTGTACGGGCCGAAGAACCCGGTTCCTGAGGTATGCTTCTGTCTTCTGCCTTCATTATTTGCTTTGCATTTTGCTTTGTCGAGTCCACCTGGTGTTGAATGCGACTGCTTTGTGCTGACAGGGTCTGTCCGCGTTCGTTAGCCTTCCTCCGTTGATGGAGAATGGCCCGCACGACGAGGCCGCGTTCCCTGAGGAGGAGGAGGAGGGTGATGAGGATGACATTCCCTCTGCTGCCTCCCCGAGTGAGGAGGTGGAGGAAGAGGATGATGATGAGCCGGCACGGAAGAAGCAGAGGCGCCAGAGTGGCGGCTCCGCGACTGCGTCGTCTCCTGCGAAGGAGGCGGGTACAGAGATGGAGGAGGACGGTGAGTCTTCGTCAGGTGCCAAGTATTTGGACGACCCGACGGAGCCCTTGGTGGTGCCACCCATCCGCTCCGCGCCGCCGACTGCGTTCGTGACCATGTGCTCTGTCTCCTTCGGCAGTGAAGAGGACGTGGCCACGTAAGTGTCATAGCCCTTTATTTCTGCTTGGGTTGTTGCTTGATATCTTCGAGTCGTTCCTGAGTTGCTTCTTGTCTTGTCAGCGAGCGTGTTGATGCTGCTGGGATGCCCTCGTGCGAGGTGGAGCATACTTCTGCTCCTCCAGTCGAGCCAACTCCGAAGGTGACTGAGGAGCTCGCTCGGGTGGAAGACTCCGCGGTGCTAAAGGCTTCGTCGTCCTCGGTGCCAAAGAGTGCGGCTGACGCGACTCCGGCCGAGGCTGGACTTCTTGACCATGTAAGTTTGCCTTCGACTTGTCCATCTAAATTTGGATAGGGTGCGCGAACAGCGCTCCCGATGGAGTAGCCCCCGAAGGTGTGCTTGACTAGAATAGTCGAGTGCAACTTGATATGCTCCGTGTTTTGTAGCCCTACTATCGTCAGCAGGTGGAGGGAGCCGCAGCTTTTGTCCGGATGGAGAAGGAGAGGGATGACCTGGCCACCTCCCTGCGGCAGGCCACCAAGCGAGTATCGGAGCTGGAGCAGAAGCTTCAGACTCATGCTGAAATGGAAAAGGCGCTGCAGGAGCTGAAGGAGCGCGAGAAGGCTCGGGATGACCGGGAGAAGAACCAGGTCGAGCGCTTGCTCACCCTTGCCGATACTGTTGGACGTAAGTGTATTCGGCGTAATGCCTACTTGATCTGTTTTGTCGACTGTTGTTGACATCTTTCAAAGTGTTGATCTTGTTTTCCTTGTGCAGAAACTTGCGGTGGCGCTCCACCCGCATGGACGTCCAGTGATAACGTCGACCTGGTGGGGGCGGTTGGCTTCGTCGACCGCGTCTGCGCGTACGCGTCGGTTGCGTTATAGAGATCGGCGGGCGCGCTGGCGATTGTGCACCAGGGCATCTTCCCGAGTCAGCCAGCGCCGGCCGCCATCGAGGCGCTCGCGGCTCCTTTTGAAGGCAACGCGACTACGCTAGCGGACTACACCCGAGCGCAGACGGTACGCGGCTCCGAGCTCACCTTCCAGCTGATCCTTGGTCACCAAGTCGTGGGTGACTTCGAGAAAGTTGTCAGCGACTTCCCTCGAAGGCCCGATGGGAAGACCATGTCGCTTAGTGGGGTGAAGGCGCTGGCGAGTCAGCTGGCGGGGAAGCTGATCGCTACCTTCGAGAAGAGGATTGCCAAGCTTGCAGAGCAAGCCACCGCTAGGAAGGGCCGAGTCGGAGTCGGTCGCATAGACCCTTGCGCCTTTAGGGCCTTTATTCCTTTTGCTTTTCCGTGCTTTGTAATGAACAAATATTGTGCGGGTCCTGGTGACCGTGACTTGCTAATTTGAAGAATGTCGAGTATCTTCCCTTGTATATATTTGCTGTGTCTGCCGTGATTGCTTCCTTGGTTTGACGCTGTCGAATTTGACAGTCTGAAATGGGCAAAGCGCCAGGAGTCTGCAGAGCGACTGGCGTCGACGATGAGCAGGATACGTCATCGGCTGCACCTACTCGTCGCCGTCGGGCTACCTCGACTCCCGTGCGGAGTGCCAATGATCAGCGGGTGATGACCTTCATCCGGAACAAGATTGTCGAGCTTGAGTCGAAACTGAAAAGCGCCGAGTCAGAACTGGAGCGTTTGAGGTCGCGGCCCGTGGCACCATTCTCCCAGCATGAGGAGTTCCTTCTTGGAGAGATGGAGTTGATCAGTCGACAACTTCAATGTTGGCTTGCTAGAACTTCTGGGTGTAGATTGGCGTTTTTGCTTGTTGCGAGTGACATAATTTTATGGATGCAGATGTGAACCCTGACTGGAGAGCCGAAGACGCCCGGGTGGACGAGCGGGTGGAGGTTGAGGCTTCTGGCGACTCACCCGCGGCGCGCCAGTTCTGGTCTGACAAATCTCGGGGTAGGATTCTGGCGCGCATGCTGGATCGCACCTGGCGGGGGGCTTTGCTCTTGGAGGGTTGTCGGAAGACACTCTGGCAAGTAAACAGACTGTACTTTCCGCACAACGAGCAACCGAGTGGGCTGGCTGCGCTTCTGGAGAGGTTCCGTGAGGGCAGTGATCTGAAGGAAGTCGTGCACACTCAACTCGTTGGTGGTGCGAACGTGGCGTTGGCGTATGATACGTCTCCAACGTATCCATAATTTCTGTTGTTCCATGCTTATATTATACATTTGCTACATGTTTTATATACACTTCATATCACTTTTATGCATTTTCTGGGACTAACCTATTAACAAGATGCCACAGTGCCAGTTCCCTGTTTTCTGCTGTTTTTGGTTTCAGAAAGTTACTTCTGGAAATATTCTCGGAATTGCACGAAACAAAAGGCCAGGTCCCTATTTTTCCAACACGTACACGGAGTCCGAAGGAGAGACGAAGTCGGGCCACGAGGTGGCCAAACCATAGGCCGGCGCGGCCCCCCTTCTGCCGCGCCGCCAGGTGGTTTGGGCCCCTCGGGGGTCCGCCGACACCGCCCCTTCGCCTATTTATTCCCCGAGACGTGAAAACCCTAAAACACCGAGCCTTTCATCCAGAACATATTCGCTGCCGCCGCCGTCGTCAACCCTAACTCGGGGGGGTTTCTGAAGCTCTTCCCGGCACCCTGCCGGAGAGGGGAATCATCACCGAGGGCTCTACATCGCCATGCCCGCCTCCGGAGTGATGTGTGAGTAGTTTATACCTGGACTATGGGTCCATAGCAGTAGCTAGATGGTTGTCTTCTCCACTTGTGCTATCATGTTTAGATCTTGTGAGCTGCCTATCATGATCAAGATCATCTTATTGTAATGCTACATGTTGTGTTTGCTGGGATCCGACTTATATTGATACCTATGTGGAGCTGAATATTATATTGTCATGTCATGTCTATGTCATTTGTGATCTTGCATGCTCTCCGTTACTTGTTGAAGACTTGGCCAAGTGAATACTTGTGACTCCAAGAGGGGGTATTTATGCATGATAGTTGGGTTCAACCTCTATTTAACCTGGGATAGTGACAGCAAGTTCTAAGCTTGTAGATGTGTTGTTGCCACTAGGGGTAAAACAGCAATGCTTTATTCAAGGATGAATGTATTGTTTACATTATGCACATTACTTAATGCAATTGTCTGTTGCTTGCAACTTAATACTGGAAGGGGTACGGATGTTAACCTGAAGGTGGACTATTTAGGCATAGATGCATGCTGGATCGCAGTCTATGTACTTTGTCGTAATGCCCAATGAATCTCATAGTAGACACCACAACTCGCACATGCATGTTTTATGCACTTATCAATTGTCAATTGCCCAGCTGTAATTTGTTCACCCAGCATGTTAGTTATCTTATTGGAGAGACACCACTACTGAACTGTGGACCTCGGTCCATTCTTTTACATCTGAAATACAATCTACTGCAATCATTGTTCTTTTACATTCTCTGCAAGCAAACATCATTTTCCACACTATACGTCTAATCCTTTGTTTTCAGCAAGCCGGTGAGATTGACAACCTCACTGTTAAGTTGGGGCAAAATATTTTGGTTGTGTTGTGTGCAGGTTCCAAGTCAACCGCCAGGACTTCTTTCGACACCGCACTTCTTCTGGCACCATTGCTAGGAAGAGGAAGCACTCCACCAACACCACTTTTTCTGGCGCCGTTGACACCTAGAAGTATCACCAATCTCCTACTGGTTCGATAACCTCGGTTTCGTACTAAGAGAATGAAGGTGTTAACCTAGTTGTGTTCGGATACGACTTGGTTAACCAAAGAGTTCTAGATAGATTCCTACTAAGTTGTGTAGAATTCTGTTTAGGAAAGTTCTCATGTATGAGTCCAAGTAGATTTAGGATTCTATTCCTAGTCTAAATTCCCTAGTACTCCTGGAGGTGTATAAAAGCACCGGTACGGCTGCTATGTAAAGACAACGAAAATTACAGAGAAATAAAGAAGAGAGCAAGGACAGGCACGATACGGGCCTGTGGCAATCAAATCCGTTTTTCCGTGTTTTCGTTCCGTCGCCAAGTTCGCACCGTCGCTGAGAAGTTCCGATCGTTCTGATCCGAGCTAGCTAGCTGATTCACGTACAAGAATCCTAGCTGCTCACGTACGGATCACACGGGTGTACTAGCCGATCGATCAAAGAAGCTAGCTTTGCACTGCATACTTCATACGTGCTTGAGTTTTGCTTTGCAAGCGGCAACGATCTAAAGGCTAGAAAACCAACATTTGGTATCAGAGCCGCGTCAAGAAGACGATGGGCAAAAGCGACAACGAATCTGTCAAGAGCTCGAAGTCCGTCAAGACCGGCAAGTCCGACGGCTCCAAGGCGAACAAGAACGGCGACGTCAAGTCCGTCAAGTCCGAGCAAAAGAGTAACGGCTCGAAGGCGAATAAGAACGGCGACAAGATCGTGAAGGAGGCCAAGAACACAGCAACGAGCAGGGTGCGCAGTGCCAACGTAATGGCGCACCGCAATATCCCGGTGCAGTACCCGATGCTAACCGACACAAACTATGGTGTTTGGGCGGTCAAGATGAAGATTATTCTCCGATCACTCCGAGTGTGGCAGGCTATCACTGACGATGACGTCGACGACGAGTGCGACGAAGGTGCCATGGCCGCCATAGCCCAGTCTGTGCCGGATTCCGTGCTGATGACATTGGCGGAGTTCGAGACGGCAAGAGAGGTGTGGGACGCACTCAAGGAGATGAGGATTGGAGAAGATCGCGTCACGAAGGCTCGGGCACAAGTGTTGAAGCGCCAATTTCACAAGTTACAGATGGAGGAAACAGAATCGGTGAACGACTACGCCATGCGTCTCACCACGTTGGTAGGAGAGATCCGCGCACTTGGTGCAAAGCTCAATGAAGTCGACGTCGTGGAAAAGTTTTTCACTCAGTTACTGATAAATTCACGTACATCATCGGCACGCTCGAGCAGCTCACCGACATCGAGAACATGACCATAACGGAGGCGATCGGACGCTTGCGGACGTGGGAAGAAAATTCTCGTGGTTGTCGGAGAGGCAAAGGAGGAGGCGGCGATCAACTCTTCTACGCACGCGCTGACTGGGAAGCCCCAAGCAGAAAAGGAAGGCGCGATGATGAAGAATCGAGCTACTCTAGTCAAGATGAGCACGATGAAAAGGGCAAAGGAAAAGGCAAGCCACGAGGGCGTGGCAAAGGTGATCAATCTAACGAGCAGAGGCCACGGAAATTGGATATGTCCAAAGTCAAGTGCTATAACTGCAATACGATGGGTCATTTTGCAAAGCAATGTCCGGAGCCAAACAAGCGGGAATGAGAGCAAATTTGGCGAAGTATGAAGACGATGATCCAGTTCTTTATATGGCCGAAGTTTGCGATCTCACCCAAACGGTGGTTGCGAAGCCAAACCGGAAGGTGCTACTTCATGAGAAGAAGGTAACACCTAAGTTATCCGGGAATAAGGACACGCGCGACCAAGGTGACCGAGGTGATCACGATCACCACGATGCGGACACCGACGATGACGATGACATGTGTGAAGATCTTGGCAACGAAGACGCCGCAGATGAAGCGGTGCACGGTGATCTTGATGATCACCACGAGGCGCAAAGTGATGACGACCACAACGACGATGGTCACAGTCACAACGACTACGCCAACGACCCGGCGCAAAGTGACAACGACCACAACAACGATAGTGACGATCACGACGACTACGCCGACGACACGGACGCCAACGACCCGGCGCCAAGCATGCCAAGAACTTTGCCACCATCCTCAATCGCATCGACACCTACACAATTTGTGTCTCCTAACGTTGAGGAGCCGGCAAATTTTGTAGAGGCGAGCAAAGATCCAAGTTGGAAGCACGCCATGGATGAGGAGATGAAGGCGATTGAGAGCAACAATACATGGTCCTTGGTAACCCAACCTCCCAACTATAAGACTATTGGTTTGAAGTGGGTTTACACGTTGAAGAAGGACACGATGGGTGTTGTTGTAGACTACAAGGCAAGACTCATTGCGAAGGGCTACGTACAACGTCAAGGAGTTGACCACAAGGAGGTGTGTGCACCGGTTGCTCAACTCGAGATCGATGATCTCACGGAAGAAGTGTACGTAGAACAACCCCTCGGCTACGAGAAGAAAGACGAAGAAGAGAAGGTTTACAAGCTCAAGAAGGCACTATATGGGCTCAAGAAAGTGCCACGAGCTTGGAATTCAAAGTTGGACCAAAGTTTGGTCTCACTCGGGTTCACTAGATGTCCCCTCGAGCACACGGTCTATACGAAGCCCTACAAAGATTCGAACCTGCAAGTTGGCAGCAACATGGCAGACGATGTTGATGATCGGAAAGGCACATCGGACATGGTATTCTACCTAGGTCCAAATCCGGTCAGCGGGAATTCTCAAAAGCAAAAGGTGATGGCACTCTATTCATGCGAGGCAGAGTACATTGCAGCGAGCACAACGGCTTGTCAAGGTGTGTGGCTGAGAAAACTCCTAGCTGATCTTACGAAGAGGGAGGTGCAGAAGGTGTCACTCAAGATCGACAACCAAGCTGTAATCTCATTGTGCAAGAACCCGATTCATCACGAGAGGAGCAAGCACATAGACACTCGATCCCGTTACATCCGGGAGTGCATTGAGGAGGGGACGATCGAAGTTCAACACGTGAACAACAAAGACCAGCTTGCTGACATTCTTACCAAGTCCCTCGATAAAGAGAAGTTTATCGAGATGAGGAAGAACGTCGGAGTGCAAGAAGTGAAGAAAAGCAACCAGGTTAAGGATGTGAATGAAGGTGTTAACCTAGTTGTGTTCGGATACGACTTGGTTAACCAAAGAGTTCTAGATAGATTCCTACTAAGTTGTGTAGAATTCTGTTTAGGAAAGTTCTCATGTATGAGTCCAAGTAGATTTAGGATTCCTATTCCTAGTCTAAATTCCCTAGTACTCCTGGAGGTGCATAAAAGCACCGGTACGGCTGCTATGTAAAGACAACGAAAATTACAGAGAAATAAAGAAGAGAGCAAGGACAGGCACGATACGGGCCTGTGGCAATCAAATCCGTTTTTCTGTGTTTTCGTTCCGTCGCCAAGTTCGCACCGTCGCTGAGAAGTTCCGATCGTTCCGATCCGAGCTAGCTAGCTGATTCACGTACAAGAATCCTAGCTGCTCACGTACGGATCACACGGGTGTACTAGCCGATCGATCAAAGAAGCTAGCTTTGCACTGCATACTTCGTACGTGCTTGAGTTTTGCTTTGCAAGCGGCAACGATCTAAAGGCTAGAAAACCAACAGGGAAAACTTGCTGCTGCCCTCATCATACGTTTCTCTTGGGGTTCCCAACTGACGTGTGACATTACACGCATCAAGCACTTTTTCTGGCGCCGTTGCCGGGGAGAGAGAAGGTGTTTCTGTTAGGGGAGTCTCTCACACCCAATCATTTTACTTTGTTATTTGTCTTGCTTAGTTTATTTTTATTTAGTCTTATTTGCTCTCATTATCAAAAACACAAAAAAATTAGTTACTTGTTATTTTTGTTATTTCGGCCTGTTAGTTTTTCTTTGCAAAAATGAGTACTCCTGAGAACACCAAGTTGTGTGACTTCACTAGCACAAATAACAATGATTTCATATGCACTCCTATTGCTCCACCTGCTTCTAAAGCAGACTTTTATGAAATTAAACCTGCTCTATTAAATCTTGTTATGAAAGAGCAATTTTCTGGTGTTAGTACTGATGATGCTGCTGCCCATCTTAATAATTTTGTTGAACTTTGTGAGATGCAAAAGTATAAAGATATAGATGGAGATATTATAAAACTGAAACTTTTTCCTTTCTCCTTGAGAGGAAGAGCTAAAAAATGGTTGCTTTCTTTGCCTAGAAATAGTATTGATTCTTGGACAAAATGCAAAGATGCTTTCATTGGAAAATATTATCCTCCTGCTAAAATTATATCCTTGAGAAGTAGCATTATGAATTTTAAACAACTTGATAATGAACATGTTGCTCAAGCTTGGGAAAGAATGAAATCTTTGGTGAAGAATTGTCCCACTCATGGACTGACTACTTGGATGATCATCCAAATCTTTTATGCTGGATTAAATTTTTCCTCAAGGAACTTGTTGGATTCGGCCTCTGGAGGAACCTTTATGTCCATCACTTTAGGTGCAGCAACAAAGCTACTTGATGATATGATGATCAACTATTCCGAATGGCACACCGAAAGGGCTCCTCAAGGTAAGAAGGTAAATTCTGTTGAAGAAACCTCCTCTTTGAGTGATAAGATTGATGCTATTATGTTTATGCCTGTGAATGGTAGATCTCATGTTGATCCTAATAATTTAGGATGGTTCACCCTACGAGATAAAATGATGTGATATCTATGTTATACTGTATCGTGACATGACACGTCTGGACCTCTTCGTCAATAAACTTGTGCCAAAAATATTCGGATACAGTTCTAGTTAAATTAAAGTAATTGTGTGTGTTACACGAGTCGATTAGTGCATCCCCGAGTAGGAAATCTTGACCTAAGAATAGAGATGCCGAGACAGGTAGCTGTGTAGATCCATGACGAATCTGTTGATGCCGCTACGGATACGGCTGATCAAAGCTATGTAGATGGATCAGTGAAAAAATTGACCGAACACACACATGATCGAATCGATATGATTAGAGTGAGGAGAAATCAAGTCAAATCAATTAGTGTCCTTACATCTGATTGACCATCCTGCTGTGTGATTCGGCGTCGAGCTGGGTTCGCCAGTCGCCTCCGGCGTCAGGAGCAGGGGCATACAGGTCAACATCGGCGAGGGGTTGGACACCTGCATGGGCCGCCAGTTGGCGTCCATGGTGCGGACTGGTGATTCGTGTGTATGGCTTAGGTCTCGAGGGGACCGAGATGGAGGAGGTGCCTGCGCTCGCCTCCGCCTGCTTTTGTACATTCAAATGGGACGGCGGCGACGAGATGGAGAGATGTTCCATGGCGTGCCCGAGTGGTGCCGATTGCTGTATGCCAACCAGTGCTTGTATACTGGGGTTGTTTTGATTTGGCATCACTAGAGCATTTCCAGGAGCATGTTGTGTCCTCGTCTCCATGGATATCATTTTGAGAGAAATCTTCCGCATATAATCATGCTGAGTAATACAAAGAAAACAATGTAATTTTTTTATATCAAACTACTAATAGACTAATAGTGAACTGGAACCAACAGTTCTGGTTAGATTAGCAGCTTAGCACGGCTGAGAAGGTACTTCGGCTTTGAACATTTGAATCGTAATCATACAAACAAGGGATATGAACAGAAAATCCAAATGAAGATAGTGAGACCAACCCAGGCAATATGATGAAAACCGCTCCGACACAGTACGGAATAGTCTGCCACAAATAAGCCAGGCGAGCAGAAATTCCAAATAGAAATAGTGATATGGTAGTATGGTACAATGCCAAAATAAATTCATTTGATGTTTTTTTACAGACTGGAGTACATACAATTAAATGAAGCCCGTTCAAACTAAGGGAAGAAAGTAATAAGGTTTTGTTTCATTTCTGTTCAAAGATACATGATTCTGCACCATTGTGTATCCATCCATGGACTTGGGTAGTGCCATCGTTTTAACAGAATATAGTTCTACTTCATAAATAACAATTTCGAATGGATGGAGACATGGCATACCAACATCTTTTCTTAAAAAAATGGCATACCAACATGAATTGGAAGAGTAACTGACTCAAAAGCAACTCAAGGTGCAGCACTACAAGATTCAACACGTGATCAATAATACGGAGTAACCAAGATCGATCAGGGTTTTGGTCTATCATTTATGTAACATCAGGGTTTTGGATTAACATGCTATTCGTATGCATACTAAGTGCAAAAATGCTAAAATATCTGGGATGTGCTCCAAATGGTCTCCACGGCCCAAGTCCCGTTAGCACAGATTTTTTTTATTTGTTCCCAACCGTGAGAAAAATCAGGACAAGTTAATGTTCCCAAGAGCATGTAAAGAAAATGTTAGCAGCTAGAGAACAAAAAGGTCACCCAAGATCCTAAATAAAAGAAGAGAAATTGCTAAAGGTAAAATTACCTGGTCAACCGCTGCGGCATAGGTCTTCTCTTCGAATCGCACCGCAATTTTTCGAAGTTCATTCACTCCCTCTGGCACTGATACTGGCAGATGCTATTCAGAGTTTCCATTCTACATGGTATCGCAAAAATGTGAATAAATTGGGGGATGCATTGCTGTTTAACGGTTGTGTGCAGTAAAATGTATGGCATCTGAGATGTTTAACGAATAACGGCGCGGAAACTGTGATCGACGACGTATCCGTTGCTGCCGGCCTGCCGCTAGGGATACGGTTGGACTACACGGATCGGTGACAAAATTGACCCGAAAACGGAGAAGGATCAACTGATACGATTAGAGGGGAGGGGAAAGCAAAGCGAATCGAATTGGTCAGGGTCCGTACATCTGATTGACAGTCTGGCTGCGCGATTCCGGGTCGAGCTGGGCGCGCCAGTCGCCTCCGGCGGCGGCGGCGGCGGCCGGGGCGTTCAGGTCAGCTCCGGCGAGGGGCTGGACACCTGCATGGGCCGCCAGTTGGCGTCCATGCCGCGGATCGGCGGTGGTTAGGTCTCGAGGCGGGAACGGAGATGGAGCAGGGGACCGCCGGCGCGCGACTCCGCCTGCTTTTGTGTATAAAATTGAGACGGCGACGGCGGCGACGAGGAGGATTGACACTCCGCGGCGAGTTTGAAACTAGTGCTATGCTTCTTCTTTTTTTTGACTTTATGCTATGCTATATTTGAGAGAGGCGTTTTTGGAACCTGAGCTACATGCTTTTTGAAAAACCCAAAATTAATTTTCTTCGTTTTCAAAAATCGTAAAACAAATCCCAGATGTACATAATTTCAAGATCTGTAAGCGTGCAAAACTGCAACTCGAAATTCGTTATACTATGGTTTGGACGAAAATGACAAATGAATCTTAGTGGTAAACATTACATAGTTTTATAAATTAACTTTTTGCCCGATTACTCTTTTCTATGTAGCAAGGATACAAGGTAGTTTGAGTTGAAAGTTTGCACACTTGTAGCTCTCGACGGTATATATCTATGGATTTTTTTTATAATTTTTGGAAACGAAATAATGTCTTTTTTAATAAAAAACGAGCTACATGTAGCTCGGGCTCCATTTGAACTTTTTGTATATTCTACCGCTTTTGGTTGACTGTATCTACAGTTATAAATATGGTTATAAACGGTATGGAAAATTTCCCGCACGTAATGGTATCTGTTTTTTAAGGATATGTAAATCATTTATGAAAATCCGCTAGATACGGTTGAGGATACTTAATGGGTATGGTACTTTTATTATCCGACTGATTTGGATTATCCCCATCAGCGGTATGCGCACCTTGTCCAATTAGAAGTTTAAACTAGTGTTATCGTCTACTGATGGAGTTGGGGTGTCGTGACATAAACCGGCCTATTGGCGTGTTGCCATGTTCTGTATATTCTGCCGCTTTTGGTTGCCCGTATCTAGGGAGGATAATTCGGCTTTAGGGTACAATTTTCCATGGCCTGGTACCAAACGTGATAGCGCCATACAATTTGCCATGGCCCGGTGCAAACGTTGTCGATTTATATCTAGGCTGCATATGAAACATATTTGAGTTGGGCAAAGTTTACAAGTACTTCATGAAAGCCAGACACTGACCACAAGAATCACAATAAATAGCAGCAGGGACATGCAGAAGCAGCATGCTGAAGGATGAGGGTTTCAGCGTCAACATTCAATTCCTGAAGAAAATATTAATATCAAAGAGCAAGAACAAAATCAAGACCTATGGTAAGGCGCAAAAAGAAGGGTCTGAAATATAACCTGGAGCACAAGTTTGTACCATCAACATGATTCTCTAGGTCATCCTGCAACCATAAGACACGACACTAATTATACTGTCTAAAGAACAAACATAAATGTGACTGTGCAGTAACAAACAAACTACCAGTCTTGTGTGCAAGTCAAGTTTAAACTGCACATTAGAAGTAAGGCCACAACATGAAAATAGACGTAAGAATGAGAAATGAAAAAAAAATGTAGAACAATAAGAGCACACCATGGATCTACGAAGAAAGTATATGTGATAAATTACTATTGTTATCTTCATACTTAACATTGTTTCTACCATACAAATCGAAAATACCGTGCAACAATATTGCATTAAACCAACATGTTGGACGGAAGAACCAGCGATCTGACCACTAAACTGAGTCAATAACCGCTCCGGGTTTAATAAATATGGACATATTACACATACGCTAGATGCAAAATCCTTATGCATGATGCCAGAGAGTGGAAGTGTATTTATTGCAATAAAGCACATTTATTCAGCACTTGATGCGATAAAAAAAATCACCCAAGTGAAGAATATAGAATGTGCAACTCTCAGTTAGCTGTATACAGTACCTTGACCGAGGTTGTTTTGATTTGGGATCACTTGAACATTTTCAGGAGCCTGTTGTCTCTCCATAGAGAGCATTTTTATAGAAATCTTCCGCAAATAATCATCCT
Organism: Poa pratensis; assembly: GCA_947311845.1. Taxonomy (NCBI): domain Eukaryota; kingdom Viridiplantae; phylum Streptophyta; class Magnoliopsida; order Poales; family Poaceae; genus Poa; species Poa pratensis. Next base: position 163,398,527 of record CAMZMU010000063.1, read on the forward strand.
GAGTAATACAAAACAAAACAATATACAGTTTTATAACAAATTACTAATCATAATCATACAACCACGATCATCTAAGCAAAATAATACATGTCAAGCGACATGAACAGAAAATCCAAATCAAGATAGTGAGTCAGGCAATATGATGAAGACCAGTCCAACAGAAAAAGGAAGTGGTTTGCAACAACCAGAAATTCCAAATAGAATAGTGATATGGTACACCGCAACTAAATAAATTTGGATTTCTTAGGGACTGGAGTAGATGCAATGAAGATGAAGCCCATTCAAACAGTTTGAGTGTGAAAATGTTCAAATAACTGGGATGTGCTCCAAATGGTTTGAGTGTGGGCGTTGGCACACCCATGGCCCACGTTCAAGTCCCGGCACCAGAGAAAATTTTGTATATGTTCCAAGCATGAGAAAATCAGGGCATGTTCTGAAGATCATGTGAAAAAAAAATGTTGGCAGCTAGAGAACACGAAAGTCACCCACAGCCCTAAAATAAAACGAGAAATTGCTAAAGGAGACAGTTCTACTCTATTATTAGCTCATAGCTAAACCTGTTTGACCCCCATAGCGCTCTGCTCTTTTTCTGTTTTGAAAAATACATAACGCCCTGGTCTGAGAAATACCAAAGATGGGTTAAATTACCTGGTTGGTTGCTATGCTATAGATCTTCTCTTCAAATCGCACAGCGATTGTTTGAAGTACGTCGAGCGCTACCTCTGATAAAGGCATATGCTTCTTCATACTTTCCACTCTACATGTACAGCTCAAAATGTAAATAATTGACAGATGCGTTGCCTGTAAAAAATTCGGCATCTGAGATGTCAGATGGAACATGTACGCAGAGCAGCTAATTGAGGTAGACCTATAAATCCGAAATCGTATATCCCATCATATATTCATATGTACTCCCTCCCTTCCTTGTGATCAAACGTTGTGGTATCTGGAACTGGTGTATATCATGACAAATTTTGACCTAAGAACAGAGCAGAGAACTTGTATGTAGATCGAACAACGAATCTGCTGCTGCCGCTACTGATAGGGCCAGATCGAAAAACGAATCTGCGGCTGCCGCTACTGATAGGACCGGTGACGAAACTGACCCGAAAAGGAGGAAGGATCGGGCTGATATGTGATTAGAGTTCGTAACCCTACATCTTGTTGACGATCCTGCCGCGCGCGTCGGGCTGGAGCTGGGCGCGCCAGTCGTCGGGGGCGTTGGACCCTTGCACGGGCTGCCAGTCAGCCTCCATGGTGTCAGGTCAAGACAAGTCTGAATTCCGATCGTTGGAAGCAAGGGGTAGAGGACCTCGATCGGGTGCAAAGATAGTTCTGCTGCTACGAAAAGAAAAGAAGAGCACGAGGTAGGTACCGGAAAGAAGACACCCACGAAAATAGCACAGAGACCAGTTTTAACAAGGAGAGTCCCACGGATAAAAGCTACTCCGTACATTAATGGACAGGTCTAGCTAGCGCCCATGCGCTCGTTGGTTGTGAAATAGCAAACTTTTTGTCCCCACGTGGTCCGTACGGTGATGTGGCGCTTGTCCGCTGATCCACAACACGTGCATGGTGCACCTCGCCACGGCCTGCAAAGTCCTCGCGCCACTCTAGGCCTGCGAAGGCAACGGATCCATTAGCCAAGCATGCAAAATGCCTAGCAGCTGTACCTGCTAGCTCCCATGCATCCGCTAGGCAACACCAACATGCACGCAGACATGGATCACTAGCTTAACTCGCGTGTGCACATCGCCGGTTTGATCAGTCCGGCCGCACGTACGCCATCAACAACTCATCGGGCATCGCCACGCCATGACATGCTGACAATTTTTGTGGTCAGCAACTACATAGCATTGCTAAGCAGCTACAGACTAATTAAAAATAATTTTAGTACGTGGTGAAATAATTTTGATTTGTCAGCAACTACATAGCATTGCTAAGCAGCTACAGACTAATTAAAAATAATTTTAGTACGTGGTGAAATAATTTTGATTTGTCAGCAACTACATAGCATTGCTAAGCAGCTACAGACTAATTAAAAATAATTTTAGTACGTTGTGAAATAATTTTGATGTATGTGAGTCAATTTTACAACAGTAATAAGCAACTTTGGAGTGTGATGAAGCAACTACACAGCAAGCAGAGCAATTTCGCAACAACCAAAATAAATTTTGGTGCGCATTGAGACAACTTCTCAAGAGTGGTAAAAATCTTTCGTGTGCCATGACGCAACTTCACAATAGCGGTTGGCAACTTCAAAATCTCGAAAAGCAACTTCAAAACGAGGCGTAGCAGCTGGTGAGACAACTTCACCATCTGTAAGTAATTTTGGTCCGCAATGAGAAAAGCGGTAAGCAACTACACAACAGTTAAAAACAACTTCAGTCAGGCATGAAACAACTTTGGTAGGACTTGAAGCAATTTTGGCATGCGATGGTTGACTTCTCAATATCGGTAAGCAACTTTTGACGTGTGATGAGTCAATTCATCAACATCGTTAAGCAAGTTTGGTGTGATAAGGAAACTACATTAAAGCCGTGAAGCAATTTTGGTGCGATGAGGCAACTTCTCAACAACGATAGATGAGACAATTCCTCAACTACGGTAAGCAAATTTGGTGTGCGGTGAGTCAACTCCTCAACAGCGGTAAGCAAGTTTGGTTTGTGATGAGACAACTACGCAACCGTGATAAGCAACTTTGGAACAACGTGAAGCAATTGGGGTGTGATGAGACAACTTTTCAACAATGGTACGCAAGTTTGGTGTGCAATGAGGCAACTTCTCAATAACGGTGGGCAACTTTGATGTGCGATGAGACAACTTCTCAACAACGGTAAACAAGTTTGGTGTACAATGAGGCAACTCCACAATATCGACCAGCAACTTTGGAGCGACGCGAAGCAACTTTGACGTGAGGCAACGTCTCAAGAGCGGGAAGCAACTTTGATGTGCGATGAGACAACTTCTCAACAACGGTAAACAAGTTTGGTGTACGATGATGCAACTCCACAACATCGACCAACAACTTTGGAGCGACGCGAAGCAACTTTGACGTGAGGCAACTTTGGTGCGACGCGAAGCAACTTTGACGTGAGGCAACGTCTCAAGAGCAGGAAGCAACATTGATGTGCGATGAGAAAACTTCTCAATAACGGTAAACAAGTTTGGTGTACGATGAGGCAACTCCACAACATCGACCAGCAACTTTGGAGCGACGTGAAGCAACTTTGACGTGAGGTAACATCTCAAGAGCGGGAAGCAACTTGGATGTGTGATGAGACAACTTCTCAACAACGGTAAACAAGTTTGGTGTACGATGAGGCAACTCCACAACATCGACCAGCAAATTTGGAGCGACGCGAAGCAACTTTGACGCGAGGTAACGTCTCAAGAGCGGGAAACAACTTTGATGTGCGATGAAACAACTACGCAACCGTGATAAGAAAATTTGGAACAACGCGAAGCAATTGGTGTGCGCCGAGGCAAATTTTTTACAATTGTAAGCAAGTTTGGTGTGCGATGAGGCAAGTACGTAAAATCGATAAGCAAGTTTGGAGCGACATGAAGCAACTTTGGTGCAATGAGGCAACTTCTCAATAGCGGTTAGCAACTTTAGTACGAGGCGAATCAACTTTGGTGCATTGAGAAAATTTCATAAAAACTGTAAGCAACACTTTGGTGTGCACAAGAACTAACCATATGAATCGTGACATCCAACCATGTACGCGCACAGGAACTAAGCAATCAGCCAAGCAAGAGGATGGATGAACAGTGCATGGGCTAGCTAGCTGCCTGACACAGCCGGATCCTTCTGTACATGCATGAGCGTGAATTGGCCGTAGGCGGCGAGCGGACGACCCATCGAGATGAGCGGCGAGTGCTCCCTCTCGTGGTCGTGCAAGCCACTGCCCAAGACGAGGGAAGGCAAGCGGGACTGGATGGAGAGGAGCACGCGCCCGACCTCATACGAGGTGTGCCTGGCGGTGGCGGCGCGCCATGAATTTGAAGCTGGAAGATCTCCGGGTCGGTGGCAGAGTGGAGCATCTCCAGATCGGCGGCGGGGCACAAGGACTGCGGTGAGGAGGAACGGACCACGCGAGAAGAGAAATTCGCTGCGACCTCGCGGCGGCGAGCCGGTGCTGCGGGTGAGTCGCAGGGCGTGCTGCGCGCGTTGGGGACGGGAGGGAGGGGATGAGCGCTCAGGACTTCCAAATAGCGCAGCTGCGCTTTATGGCAATTACCTACATTAATATGTGAAATCTGTTTTGCCTCTTACGTGTAAATGCACCCACTATTTAAAAAACGTAATTTAAAATGTCAAAAAGATTCAAACAAAATTTGGGATATATATATGTTTTATGTGTGCACAAAAAGTTTGGCATAGCCTATGCAAAAAAGAAAATATTGGTTCTCTAAAATGATTTTTCGTTAGACATATCATTCTGTCTTTTCATGCAGACCACAATAATATCATTTTTGTCAAACATTTTATACAGACATAAAATATCCAGATATGCACCCAAAAGTTTTGTTTAGATTTTTTTGACACTTTTTAATGTATTTCAGTTTTTTTTCATAATGGGTTCATCTAGCTAGAGTATGAAACAAATTATACAAGGACCCTTAGAAAGAAGAAAATACAAAAACACCCCTACATTTGACAGAAAAGACCAAAGAAAACATGGAAAATGTGGGATATGTATACAAGCATTTTATGTATTCACAAAATGGCAAACAAAAATTATATGGCCTATGCTAAAAAATGGTGTTCAAAAATGATTTTTCATGAGACATCACTTTTTCTCTTTTTCAAAAAATTATATGGCCCCGACAAATAGATTTTTTCAAAACTTTTTATGTGGTTATGAAATGTCTGAATACACACCCAAAATGTGCATGGAATTTTTTGATATATTTATTGTATTTAAGATATTTTTCACAATTAGTGCATCTAGGCTTATGAGGCAAAACATTGTGTCGCATTAAGATTGAGCGTTGGGCGGCGTTACAAATCATACAAAGACCCGTAAAAAAGAAGAAAATACAACAACACCCCTATATTTTACAGAAAAAGGCCTTGAAAATGTAATCGAGGTCCTGACCACAAGTCCTAAAACTAGTGGCTCCAATCTTGGAATTGGTGTTGTTTAGTGTGGCATTTGGTGGAGGGCAAGGAGGGAGGCATACATGTGCCAGTTTTGAACGGACACAAGTAGCTCTGGCTGACATTGGATGGTTTATTAATTGTGCAAGGGGACGGACAAGGTGAGAGCTTGAACGAGGGAGCTTCAAGTTATAAGTAGGCGAGGCGCCCGCAACGAAAACCTCACACAAGCATAGCTATCACTGCCAGTGAGCAAGCAAGAGCATCGTAGCATAGCAATGGCGCCGTCTTCCAACAACACCACAAGCAGGCCGCATGTGCTGCTTCTGCCGTACCCGGCGCAGGGCCACGTGAACCCGTTCCTCCGGCTGGCCAAGGCCCTGCACGCGCGCGGCTTCCACGTCACCTTCGTCCACACCGAGTACAACCACGGCCGCCTCCTCCGCTCCCGCGGGGCCGCCGCCGCCAACTCCCCCGCCGACGGCTTCCGCTTCGAGACCATCCCCGACGGGCTGCCCCGCTGCGACCTCGACGAGACGCAGGACATCTGGGCGCTCTGCGAGGCCACGAGGCGGGCGTGCCCGGCCCACCTCCGGGACCTCGTCCAGCGGCTCGGCCGCACCGAGGGCGTCCCGCCGGTGTCCTGCGTGGTCGCCGACGGCGCCATGGGGTTCGCCGTGCACGTGGCCAAGGAGATGGGCCTCCCCGCCTACCTCTTCTTCACCACCAGCGCGTGCGGTTTACTGGGCTACCTCAACTTCGACCAGCTCGTCAAGCGAGGCTACGTCCCGCTCAAGGACTCGAGCTGCCTCACCAACGGCTACCTGGACACGCCCCTGGGCCACTGGATGGCCGGCATGACCAGCGGCGTCCGGCTCCGCGACCTCCCGACCTTCATCCGCACCACCGACGCCGACGACGTGATGCTCACCATCAACATCAAGCAGTGCGAGCTGGACGCGCCCGCCGCCGACGGCATCCTCCTCAACACCTTCGACGACCTGGAGCTCCCGGCGCTGGAGGCCATCCGCGCGCGCCTGCCCAACACCTTCACCGTGGGGCCCCTGGGCCCGGAGCCGACGTACCTGCCGTCGCTCACCTCCAGCCTGTGGAAGGAGGACGACCGGTGCGGGGACTGGCTGGACGCGCAGCCCGCGGACGGGTCCGTGCTGTACGTCAACTTCGGGAGCATCACGGTGGTGACGCGGGAGCAGATGGCGGAGTTCGCGCGCGGGCTGGCCGCCGCGGGGTGCCCGTTCCTGTGGGTGGTCCGGCCCGACATGGCGCCCGTGCCAGAGGGGTTCGCGGAGGAGGTGGCCGGCCGCGGGATGATGTCCGGGTGGTGCGACCAGGAGGCGGTGCTGGGACACCGCGCCACGGGCGGGTTCCTCAGCCACTGCGGGTGGAACTCCACGGCCGAGAGCCTCTGCGCCGGCGTGCCCATGCTGTGCTGGCCCTTCTTCGCGGAGCAGGTGACCAACTGCCGGTACGCGTGCGAGGAGTGGGGCGTCGGCGTGGAGCTGGCCAACGACGCAGGGATGGCGGAGGTGCAGGCCGCGGTGGGGAAGCTGATGGGTGACGGGGAGAAGGCGGCGGCCATGAGGCGCAAGGCGAAAGAATGGAAGGACATGGCCGCCAGGGCGGTGGCGGCCGGCGGGTCGTCGCGGCTGGGGATCGAGAGGTTCGTCGACGAGATGGCGCGCGCGTCTGCGGCGGCTACTGATGCTCGTTCGTCGCCGGCTTTGGGAAGCCTCACGACGAACTCCGGAATTCATGTGTAGCTGTGTACTTTGCTAGCGCGCGATCGAGTAGGTCGATTTCCGTTTACTTAGTTTCGTGTTAGTTTGCTTCGATCCACGCACCATGAATTCATGATCGTAGCTAGATCCTGGATTAGTTGATCATGGAAACTAAATTTGTAGGGCTTTGTTTTTCAGTTAGAATAAAAGCTCGATCGAAGCGCAGAAAAAACTCATCTCTCGCGCGTGCATGCTTCCGTCTTCTTGCCTGCGCTGCACTCGTAGTGACTAGACGTGTGATCTTAGGTGATCATGTTAGCTAGGAATATCACGACTTGTGTTCTCATCAAGTTATGTAAACGTACGTATACAGGTAGAGATAATCTGCAGAGAACCTCTTATACATCTAGAATAACACAATAGGGTGGTGTACGTACGGCAAAATAATAGAAAACTCTAACATCCTCTCAAACTCATGATAGACTATATATGTTTTTTACCGTCAAAAAAGAGTATATATGTTTTAGAGAAATCCACAAACTTTAACTCAGAATACACATGCTATACCCGGCGAAGAGGCTCTAGCACTCGGCGAAGAGGGGACACGGGGAAGAGAGCACACGGCGAACTAGAACGCTGGCACTCGGTGAAGCGCGACACGGCGAAGAAGCTCTGGCACTCGGCGAAGCGCAGCACGGCGAAGACGTTCGCCGGCACCCAGTTGGAGCACACGTGGCGCCATCTGGTCGTTCCTTTTTCGCCGAGTGCCTGTACAACAAGTCCCGGCGAAGTTCTGACACATGTCTGACGCTCATCTGACAAGGGACGATCGAGATTGCCTTTTCTTCGCCGGGTATCCGATAAAAAGTCTCGGCGAAGAGTTCGTCGTGCATCCCCGACAAAAAGCACCCAGCGAAGCGGCATCGCCGAGGCATATTTCGCCGAGTGCCATGCTCGGCGAAGTGTTCGCCGAGGCCAAATCCAACGTTCGCCGTGTGTTTTGACCACCCGGTGGAGAGGCATTTTCTAGTAGTGTATAGAGCAATAACATCATCATGTGCACGAGTGTACAAAAGGATGCATCAACACCAACATTTTTGGTAAGTTGATTCTTCACAGGTACGGTCACGCGTGGTAGTAATATAGCACATGTATTGTTTCACAAAAATAGGACTAGGTGTAATGACGGAAACACAAATTTCTCACGCACAACCACCGTAATCAAGTCACCTCAGCTGTCAAAAGAGTCATGGCACGCAACTTAGATTATTCACTCGAACGGGATACTACAGTTTTTTTTTTCTAGAGAATAAATGAGATTCACCAAAAAAGACACGTTAAACACAAACGAGCGTTGATCAGAGTGACACTATCCGGATCTGCCTAAAGTTATAAGGAACTGACATGGTGGAAGAAATACGCGAGCGAGTGTTTCACGAAGATACATTAACCACTCCATTTTCATCCCTAGAAAGCGATGCCTAGCTTTCCCGACGCTCTCCCAAACGGCATCGCCATCCGGTCGAGTCTAAGGGGTGGCACCAAATTTGTTCATAGATATATATCTAGTAGGTTTAGGACTTAGGAGTAGTAGTGTGTTTTGGCGGGTTACCGATGAAATGGTTACATACGATATGCTGGGAGGACGACGCCAGGTCTCATCGACGCAGTGCTCCGATGGTCGGAGACGCAGGTGGCGGCGTTGGAAACTGCGCACTACTCAAGGTATTTTCTGTAAAAGTTTGACACTAGTTTGTAATTTTTCTTTGCGGTCCATGCATGATGTAATTTGTGCCTGCCTGCACTGCTGAATACTAACTGCATCCGGGCCATTAGAGGCCACTCCAAGTTCAAATAAACATTATTGCAGGATACGTTTATTTATATGTATGGAGGCAGCACAAGTAGGCTTAAACATGATTTAAACGAACTCTTAAATATGCCTGACAGGCCACTTGAACTGCTTGGATCCCAGTGCTGCCAGGCAGCAGTCACAACTCACAACTCACAAGTTGCCGGACCGTCAACTTCACGCTTATTGGCTTAATCTTCTCGAGGATTGTGTGTAATTAAAAAGTTTTGTCATCTCCGATCTCTGCGGCTCAACTAGGCTTCAAATCTAAATTAAACGATCTCCTAAAAATGCCTGACATGTGCAAGGGATCCCCTGTCCAAAATCAGTCAGCTTGATTCCCGATCTTGTGTCCTCCTTTTGTCATATACTCTTGCACTGTCAGGTTCGGGAGTAATTAAGCCTCTGTTTACGCTCCTGCATTTTTGGATCGGATAGTATTCGGTCATGGGCACCCATATTCCTAGCAGTGAGTGTAGAATGGAGTGACGCAAAACTTCGTTGTCTGTTATCACCATGGGATAATTGGTATTCGATCTCTTAGAAATGACAGTGGTGGATAATGTCATGGTGGCTAAGGTCGGATGTCTAATAATGGTGAACCGAGTTTTCAAGGCGATGAGAAATTTGCTTGGTGATTTGTGACTTGTAGCAGAGGCATTGGCTAGTGGGGGCGGCAGCACATGAGGAGTGCGGAGTCTTATCTTTCAAGGTGAAAATTCAAGTTTGGCCTTAATTGGTTGTGTATGACAATAGCCTTGTTAAAGACATTGTTATCTAGAGCAAAAACTTATACCACGGTGAAAAATCTAAGACCTACTTTGTCCACTATTTCCTCCTTGGATGCGTCACTTTTGAATAATTTATACTCTGAGGCGTTGTCTAGACGGTGGTTTGTTTTGCTGCAAAGAAATAGATCACTATAGCAAATAGATCACTATAGCGGGATACTTGTTTTTTCTTCTTCTTTTTTCTTAGAGTTGTGTGCATCCTAATTTTTTTTTGAACATTTCATTGTTTAATAGATTGGGCGTAATTAGTATCTTAGATATTTATAGATTTCTTTTATCTGAAAAATAAATAGGTTCCGGTCCCCGAAGTTTCGTCGAAGATAGGAGGAACACCAGCTGTTGCATAGGGCTGAGAAAAACGTAATAGGCTAATAGCACATAAATCTAGTGCGTATATTAGTTTTGTCCAAACTAGTGCGACTCACCATTTTGACATATACTTTCTTGTTAAGGAGTATCAAAATACCGTGTAAATTAGTTTTTGTCTTATGGCAAGCCTTGTAAAGTTTGACAATTTATAGGAAGAATATAAAATAAATAATTTGAAACTTTATTTAGTGATGGATCGATCTAACTCGTTATTATTTCGTATTACAGGACAAAAATATAAATGTGGTCAATCTTTACCAACCTTGACTTATGACAAAAACTAATATGCATAATATTTTGGCAGGTTTAATGATATCAATCCTGTATTGTACTCCCTCTGTTCCAAATTAATTGACTCAGATTTAGTACGGAGGAGATGTTAATGCATTTTCCTATAAGTTTGGTTAAAGTAACCAGCTTGACCTAAGAAAAAATTTACATGCATAATATTTCGTCACATGTGTAAAGATTGAGTTCGCTTTGTTTCTCTCCATTACTATGCTTGTGAGAAGCTGAGTGCTATGAGTCCAGTATTTTACCCGCATAATCTATAAGACAAATATCCTCAAACTCAAGAGTGTGCAGTGCAATATTTATCCAAAAGATGCAATGTAGATTACAATTTATCTGCAATAATTTCTTCAAACTAATATGCCGAAGATAAAAAGAACAACAATTCAGCAAACATGAAAATATCCGAGATTTGTGCAAGCATACAGGCAAAGCGAAATTGATCATATTATTTTTTAAAGTCTGTACATTTGAAACTGATTTGAGTTGGGCAAAGGTTACATGTACTTCATGAGAAGCCAGACAATGACCACAAGCATCACTATAGCGACGACCGACAACAGCATGGACATGCAGGAGCAGCCACCCTTGGCGCGCTTGTTCAGAACCGCGAGCCTCTTTTGCACACGCTGAATGAGAAGAGTTTTACGTCAAAATTCAGTCCGTGCAAAGCTTGCAACTATCAATAACAAAGAGAAATAGAAATTTCTTCGAGATCTAAGGGTAATGCATGGAGCAGAGGGTTTGAAATACAACCTGCAGGCGTGAGTTGGTACCATCAACATCATCGTTTAAGTCTTCCTACAACCATGAAGATGGAGCAGTGATTATCAAATCTAAAGAACAGATACAAATGTGGCTTTGCAGTAAGAGACTAACAATCAGTCTTGTGTGTAGGTCAAGTTCTTCGTTGACTGCTAATGCAATATGTTTTGTGCTCAGCACCGTCTCTTCCAGCCTATCAAGACCCTCATCTTGTTCTGCAAATTATCAGGGCAGACAGGGTCACTGAATCAGCCAATTGCCATTTGGTCATCACTTTGTAAAACGCAGTTTTCTAGCCCACAGAAACAACCACATCGAATATGTACGTGAGGCACTGAATTTTTGTGTGCATGCCATCAGAAACAGGCTAATTGCATTCTCATGCCACTGAAATGGTGAGGAATGCATTGAGAATGTCTACTGTGAGGCACGGAAGGAATTTCATTGTCTAGTTTAACTGCTTAACCAGAGATAAATGCATTACTTCTCTTGGATACACTAAAAAAGAAGACAAAATTTTCTCCTTTATTAGTTTGATAAGCTCAACACAATCACTAAACACTTCTCAACATGCACAACCACATTTGTGTATTTGTCGAGGGCGATGAAAATGGAAGGTGACAGGCCAGCCATCACATCTAGCAACCCCCTTGAGATGGTCGGAGCACCTTATTGTCACAACGGCATGATAATAGGCCATACAGAAGTACCTTTGATGATTTGCTTCTGAAGGCCAACGATCCCTTGGTTATCCAACCCCGCTACTCTGTTTATGCCATCAGCAGCTTTCTTAGCCTCACCAAGCAAATCCTCCCTAAATTACGAAAACACATATGTGATACATTAATTATTCTCATTAATACGCATATGAACAGTTTCTAACAAGATAAGCATTGGTTTTTATAAATAAAAAAAGAGTAATCATGGTGATGGTGGATACCAAAATGTAGAACACACCTGTTGGCTAATGTCGACATGTTGAAACTTGCCGCCATCTGTTTTGTCCTGCATTTCAAATTTGAAAGCATTTCTTGGCGCTTACGCAACTCCTTTTCAGTGCTGCGCAACATGGTAATGATCTATTATAAGTGGAATTTTTTATATAACCATAGATATAAATTTCAGAAAGTACCAAGAGAAGTTCTTGCATAGCAGCATATGCGTGAACGGTATCTTGATGTAATGGGAGCTGATTGTGATGAAGTACTACTATTGTCATCACAAGAGCAATCAACATGTACCATATACCATGCACACCATCGTAGGGAACATACATACAAACAGGGTAAACTACTCCAAATGTTATGTCCTAAGAAACGAATCACCAAACATGCATGAACGTACTTACCACTGTGAATAAGAGACAGAAATACGATCTCTGTTCCCACTTTTGGAGCTCCAATTTACATCCTCTCTGTAACTAGTCTCATGCATAGTCAATTCTCAGACAGTACAAAACTAGTTGAATTTCGATTATACGGGATGCGCCGAGCATGGTACAGCAGCATTTCACCAACATTTGCACAAGTTCACCCACACCCTACAGCGTCATGCTACTGTTTCCATTTCCGCAGACACGAATTTGCAGTAGGTGACATGACATTCACACCACAACGCAATCATCCTAAACATTCCAATCCACGACCTATCTTCGATACCAGTCGTATTATACACCTCGAGACATGGATACAGGTAGTGATGCCTGCGAGCAAACACGTACGTACGTACATGGATTTGGGAGGTGCCCTGGCGAGCAGCCCGTCGAGGCTCTCCAGCCTGGTCCCGAGGATGGCCACCTTCCTCCGGATGGCCGACGCGTGGGCCGGGCCGCGGGAGCTCCGCTACCGTGGAGGCGACCTCGTCGGCCAGCCGCGCCGCCTCGCCGTACTCCCGCGCCCACGGATCCGCCGCCATCGCGGGGAGCGAAATGGACCCTATCGTGCCTTGGCGGGGGAGGGGGAGGAGGAGGGGCCGATCGGTGGACCTGGTGAGATTCGGCGCCGCCGGCGGTCCGGATGGTTGCTTCCTCCGGCGGGGCGGCGAGGATGGCGTGTGGATTGGTGGTGGTTTGCTTCGCCGTGGGTTGGGTTTGTTTGACGAAGCGTAGCTGCGGGGAAGAAGGGATTAGAGCGACCGGATCATTAGCGGATTAATTTTGGATTAAGGTTTGTATGGGATTAGAGGGGTGATGTGTTTACAGGCCATGTTTGGGGACAACGGGCTAGATGGGCCCATAGCTTTATTTGCGACGCCTTTCGGCCCGTGTAGTTCAGTGGCACAAAAAAAAAAAAAATCAAAGGGCGCAGTTTGCTCTAGAAAACAACCTAAAAAAAAAGTTGCTCTAGAAAAAACCTCAAAAAGGAAGTTGCTCTACAACATGTACCAGCAGAAGCTAATCTATCATCAGCAGAAACAATTTCCCCCCAAGCAAAAATCCCCTATTAAAATAGACTTTGCTAACGTCACGTCTACTCTACTATCTAAATATTAGCCTAAAGTTATGTGGCACGTCACGAGAGCGTTTCACTCGTTGTTTCGTCACGCTCCACGGCTCCGTCCTTCTTCCCACCCCCCTCACTCTGGCGGCCAGAGTGCCCCGCCTACGCCCCAACTCCTAATGGCGACGACAGAACCGAAGCCCAATAAGAGGCGGGTATCCGTCGCCCCCGACATCTATTACGTGCATCTCTATGCCAATTTTTTTTACTCTCACCCGCGTTCCTTCTCGCCCACGAAATTTTCATTTCGGCCCACGCTGCTGCTAGCCTGCCATAGCTACGACGAGATATTTCCTCCCATTTGTCTCTTTTCTTGCTTCCCGGGTTGATTGTGTAGCGGGAGTTGGGTCATGCAAATTCTTATTATTCACCACAATTTGTACATACATAATGGACGCATGTTTGGTAGATAATTACAGTACAGACATAATCACAGCTGTGATGGCTGAATAACACTTGTGTAGTAGTGGTAGTAGTTGATCCAAGTTGCATTCAGGTTGAAGATACAACGGTTGATTCGGGTATTAGTGTCGGTGGTATTGTTTGTACTCCTAGAACGACTGTTAATTTGTTTTCAACCCATGCTATGTAGCCACCTCCCACGTTCTTCACATTCACGGACCCCTGCAGATGTGTCCATTCATCACATGTTCATATTAGTAAATATATACTACTATGTCTATCACATATTCATAGGTGTGTTTATCTATCTAGTCGGACACAGAGAAAGATAAAAGAGCTGCTACTTACTGCTGCTAGAAGATCGATGCATGCTAGCTCCGACCTCTTGCCGCTCTGGCAGCCCTGCATGACAAAAATCGACAATTCAGACAAAGATACTGTACATACAAGTAACATTACTCTACTGAGAAACCCAACTTGGACCAGGAAACCCGTCCCCGTGTCGCTCCCCAGGCCACACCGGGGCGACACCACTGCGCCGCCTCCGAGCGCCCCGTGGCGGGCCCCCTGCAGACAAAGGCTGTGGGGGGAGGTCCTTCCTCGTCGCTACTCGTCGCGCCGTCGGCCGGCCACTTCTGCTGGGGGGCGGAGGCCGTGTCGCCGGCGTTTGGAGGCCGGGGCGGCGGCCCCGGGAGCTTGTGGTTGCTGCGGTCGTCGCTCCTCGACGGCGCAACAAAAGGGCGCGGGCTTGCGGCTCGGGGCGCCGCCGGTCTCGATCTAGATCTTCACCACTATCTGTGGCCGGTGGCGCTCGTCTGCGCGTGGATGCGACCGAGGAGTGCGTCGGGCGTCGCGGGGCGCCGGCGTCGCTCTGGTTTCCGTTCTGGGCGTCGCAGCAGGTGGCTGCGGGCTCGTGTGGGCCCGATCTGGGCCCGTGTCGGGCCGGGCGGGCCGCGGCAGATCGAGCAGGGCGTCGGTCCCCAGCAGTGGGCGCGCTTGTGCCTCCTGCGGCTAGGAGTGCTGGGGACCAGGATGCCGGGGCGGCGGCCCCGGATCAGCAGTGACGTTGGTGGCTCCGGTGGGACGCACTTGTCGCGATAGGAGGCGTTGCACCAGATGCATTCTTCACCGGGGTTGGTGGTCGGCGGCGAGGTCTAGGTAGCACCATTCTTCGACTCATGTGGCGTGAACTCCTCCTCCCGGAGCTCAGTAGGGTGCTGCTGTTCTAGGCGAAAGCCTCGCACTTGCCTTGGGCAGATGCCGACAATGACGACGCATTTGTGCGCCGCTCTCCTTCCTGAAGGCATCGTCGAAGAAACCCAGCCCCTCCCACACCATGAAGACTAAGGTTCCCTCGGGTGAAAACCCAAACTCCGGTGGAGTGGGCGGTGACGGCGACCACGTCGTGTTCTTCTTGAAGGCACCGTCTTGAGGTCCTTTGTGCCTTGTGGGAGTCTTGGTTGTTGTGTGACTTAGCTTCACCGCCTGGATGGAGGACGCCGGAGCGGCGGCTCCGGACGGTGGATGTGTGCCGAGGCGGCGGCCTCGGGAGGCGTGTCGATCATGGCTCTACGAGGCAGGGCCATGGGTCTGCATCGCAGGGGTGCCGAAAGAGTCACGAGGGTGGCTGGATCGTAACCCTTTTCCTTTCTTTTTATTTTTCCGCTCGCCTCCGGACGTAATTTCGCCCGGGACGACACTGCTGTACATTGTGTATGGTTTCCCTCTGCTAATACATGGAAAGCCAGCAATTGCTGGATCTTTCAAAAAAAAAAACATTACTCTACTGAATCACTCAAAAAAAAACAGTACTGTACTGATTGGAGTTGCAAGTAGTAGTAGCAGTTGGTGTAAAATCACGTACGACGAGTATGCATTGGTCTGTGGTGAAGTGCGAGGCGACCTGCTCCACGAACGCGGGGTTTTTCTCCCGGGTCCCTGCTCACACAAAAGCAGACACCGACTTGTTATTAACTTACTTTCATTATTCCATCCATTCACTTTAATCAGGAACTAGGTAAATTTGGTGCGGCGGTGCGTGCGGTAAAATTCGTAATTTGGAAATGTTCTTATTTAAACAGTGTGAAATTTTGGATTTTATTTAAATGCAAAAGAGCTTACGTGGAAAATTTTTGGTCAGATTGCGAAAAATGTTTCAATTTGGAAATTTTCCAGATTGCTATTGTTGGTTATTTTTATGAATATAACTTGTTTCTTTTTTTTTGTTGCATAATATGTTTTGTGAATAGAATGGTGGCATTAGAGAGAATTAAGTTCAATTTGAGCGCTCATTGAATTGAAGGCTTTCTCTTTTTTTTTGCATAATATGTTTTGTGAATAGAATGGTGACATGAGAGGAAATTAAGTTCATTTTGGGCGTTCATTGAAGTGAAGTCAATATACTTTGTGAATATAAAAGCTGAATATGTTGTATTAGCATCTATTAAATTCAATCTATTTTTTAGAGGGAATGAATTTGTGGTTTATCCAATGTGCATCTAGTTAATCATTATTTAAATTTAACTACGTAGCTAGAGAGTGTTAAGTTCAATGTAAGTATTTGTTAAACCGATTTGCATATTTTTGGGGGGAGTTTGGTTATGTTGTCTCTAATTTTAACTTATTCAAGTCGGTATAATATGGTTTGTGTTTTTATTAGATGCTTAATTTAACTCATTAATTAGAGGAAAATACATTGTATGAAGTTATATTTTCTCTAAATATTAACGTATTCGAAATGCTATATTATGTTTTACATTTTCCTATTAGGTACTCATTTTAGATCAATAATTGGAGGAAATACATTGTATGTAAATTTATTAGGTGTAATTTATATTCTTTCCATAGTTAGGGGATATGAAGTTTTTATCTATGCAATTATTCGTTTAATCAAGCATTCGTGAAAAAATTGACCTTCACATATCTAGAAGAAATGCATTTGGATTTTTTTTTAAATATTGAACTCTTTTGGAATTTGGAAACATGTTTGTTTTTTTCCAGAAGTAGCAAGTATTTTCTTTCTTTTGATTGGTCAGATATGTTATTCATTTTTTTCAGGTGGATATATCGAAAGTATTGGTTTTTTTAACACTTTTTGTTTTATGCAAATTGTAACTTGTGAGTTGTCGAGTATATATATTTTTTTTTTGTTTGTGCATTTCGTGTGTATAATTAGTAAATTGAAAGTCTTTAGGTGTTGTGTATTTTTTGAAATATATTTTGAAACTTAAAGAGTAATCGAATATTTTTCGAGAGAAAGAATGTCATGGGGATTTTTTTTGTAAATTGTTTGAAATAGGCAAATTTTTGAATTCAAATTTTTGAAATGCCTACATTTTGAAGCAGTGTGGATTTGGATTATGGAAGTTGTATTTCAAAAGTTGCAAAAAGTTTGTGAAAAAAGAAAAGCAGGGAAAAAAAAAGAACAGAAGGGCAAAAAAAAAAGGAAGCGCAGCCAGGCTGGCCCATCTAGCGGCCCATGTGGCCAGCCCAGGCCCGCCGTGACGTCGTCGTGACGTCGCGGGTGGGCGGAGCTGCCGCGGCGGCGTCGAGCTCGCCGGAGGCGCGCGACGGCGAGCCAGGACCCGCGCGTGGGCGCGCTGCACGCGGCTGGTCGCCGGAGTAGCCGCGGCGGCGTGCAAACACGACGGAGGCCAGCGTGGACGGCGGCGTCGATTACGGCGACGGCGCGGCGTCCCGGCGGCCGATCTGCGGCGAGGATGTGGAGGCGTCGACGGCGGAGCGTCCGGTGGCGGTCGATTCGTCTGGGGAGGGCCGTGGCGGCGGCGGAGCGCGGCGTCGCCGGCGGCGACCTCGGGCCGTCGCGCGAGAGAGGAGGAGAAAGGGGGGGGGGGGGGGGGTGGTGTGGCGGTGTTTTACGCGGAAGCCCATGTGGTTTTTGAAATTTGCAATTTGGTCCTTTTACGTGTAAAGTTTAGGGATGTTCCGCAATTTGCAGTGAGCGCAGGACGCTTTTCGTAAAATGGCACACTGACCGTCCTGTGGCCGTCCGATCCGCGATCGACGGCGCGGAGAGGCACGCGCGCTGTAGAAGTGCAGTACTGTAGATGCGCGGCAGTGCGGGGCGATGTGGGCTAATCTGAGACGTCTGTTTCGCCGATCGAACGGCTGTCGAATGCGGGTGATGTGGCCGAATTGGTGGGGGGCTGAAACCCACGGCTATTATATATAGATAGATTAGGTAGGCAAATGGACGGCTGCACGTCCAGATACACAATGCACATAGACGGTGTTTGTTTTTTTAGAGGAGGGATCTGATATATATTAAGATAGCTCGAACACTTTACAAGAAGGCCCACAAAGAAATAGAAATTACAAAGAGGCCCTGAAAAGTGCAAGAACCACCTCAAGCCGCCGATGGAGAACACGATTGGATCCTCTGCCGCTCCCAAAGCTCCTACGCGTCGCCGGAGACGCCGTACCGCCGTCCGCCGGGAAGAAGCACCAACACTTGTAGCAGCGCGTGTGTACAACGAGTTGTATCACGTACATTCAATAACAGTGTGAGTGTACATCAGGTTTTTTTGTTCTTGTACTTTCTATTTTAGTTTTGTACTCCGTTTTTTGTTGTATATGTACTTTTTGTGTCTGTGTAGTATTCGGTTTAGTTTTGTACTGTGCAGTTCATGAGTTGTGTACTTTTACTGCCTGCTGGTTCGTACATGCTCCGTCGGGGTTCATACTGCCTTGGAGGCTTCGCTCGCGCGGCTGGCCCGACGTATACGCGGGCGGATGTACAGCGTGCTGGGCTCGTACAACTGCTGTTCGCGCGGCCGGCCCGACGTACGCGCGCGGGGTCTCGCTCGCATGCAACGTTCGCACGACGCAGTCAAATTCGATTTTTCCACTTTAGAATCCTCCACGTGGCGCATTAGCAGTGCTAAAGTGCCCTTCTTAAAGGGAAACCTTTTTATAGTCCTACCCTTTTCAACTTGGACATGAGAGATACCCCACGTACTAGCCCATCGAAGGCCCGCTAAAGAAGCCGAAGCTTCAGTGTGCAAAGCATCCATTGCATTTTCAATCACGCTCTCCTAAATATACTTCCTAAAAACCATAGCTATTTGCTCACCAATAGCATTCCGTAAATATACTTCCTAAAAACCCATCCACCGACAGGTGGTTGCCAATCTCTGAACATTTGATTGCTTCGGCTTTGGATCCATACAGCAGAACTGCATATGCTCTCCTGCAGGAATACTGTGTCAATTCCATGCTCTCCTGCACATTCTTTATTTCACGCCTGCCACCATCACACCACCAGAGTAGTGTGACTAACAGGAGTTTCTGCTTTGTCTGTAAAAACAGATCCACCATCCTCTTTCAGTCGTGTCACATTGTCCAAGCTGCAAATTCAATCTGTGAGGCAGGCTGTTATGGGCGATTCTCCAAATGAACTGATGGAATTTCGCTGGACACTCAAGGCGCCAGATCGACTTCCAGCTAACAGATGCCGATTATAACATCCCAATCCTACAGTTTTGAGAAAGGTCCCTCCCATATATTTTAGTTGAGAGAAACATATCTTCAAAATTGACAGGTTATTCAATTTTGAGCACTTGGAAAGGTCTGAACGGCCACCTGTTTTGGTTCAGTGTGAACTGAGAGACAATGAGTGGCAACGTTTTCCTAAAAGATCAGTAGAGGATAAAACACAAGCTAGAGGCACTAGTTGCCTTTGCACGACGGCGCAACCACTGATACTCCCAGCTAATTATCTCTCTGCCGAAGGAGGGACTTAAATCATTAAATCTATGGCTTGCTTCTAACTGGTTGATGCCAACATCCGGAAGTATGGCCGGATGATGTCAAATTATTTTTTCTTAATCTTAGAAAGCCCCACAAAAGAAAGGTCATGATCAGACATGGCTTCTTAAACACTTCTACGAGCGTCAGGGTCACAATACCATCTCAGATTCCACATCATTCCAGCCATGTCAATCTAGTCTTTTTATTACGGACTATATTACTTAAACCAGGAACTACAACCTTCCCTCTACCTCTTAACTTTACCAACTGAATTTCTATGCCTATTTAATCTACGTCGAGAATCAATGCCCCTTATTCTGTTATTCATGCATCTAACTCAACATCAGTATCAGTGCTATCACTATCTTCCTTATCATCTAACTGATCATGAATGGACCCGGATCAAAGCTATCCAACTTTGAATAAATTATTATCCACTTGTTGAGTTTTCTATTTAGCAGCAATGAATAAATTACTATCCACTTGTTGACTTTTCTATTTGGCAGCAATGACTAAATTAGATCAACAGTTTGTCCCCTCACCCACCTGTGCTTTGGACACTACCAAAGACTCAGAGCTAACCGTTCAGTGGACTCCCTTTCATAGCGCTTTAGGGCTCCCTTTCCAAGTGGCCATGCTTCCTGCAAAATGTGAAAAAAGGGCACCTTTAGGGAAGCTGTCCGGAAATTTCAGTAACACATACCAACATAAACAGAGTCACATGGGCCGATGCAAATAAATAACTAAATATAATATTGCAGTGGTTGGTGGCCAGTTAATCATTGGATAAGACCCGGCTGTAGCATCATTTATTCATAGACTTTGTTTGGTTTTGAGAGTTCAGACTTGGTAGACTAGTTCAGTTTGACCGGACGAGCACAATGGAACTCAATCAAAGAGGGAAAGGTGGAGTGCAGTTTTTTTCAGAGATACTTGCCCAGTAGACTATATAGCCCAGTAGACTACCGTACCTTGCAAATATCAGCTAGCTAGCAAACCATGGATGCACACCCATCTATCTGTTCCTCCTCACTTCCATCCAGTGCTTGTTGTGCATCTCAGGCCTTGATTTCCTCTCGCCGGGCTCCTCTCTCTCCGTAGAGCATACTTCCGACGTGCTCTATTCTCCAGATGGCACCTTCACCTGCGGCTTCCACCAGGTTTCACCCAACTCCTCGGTATTCTCTATTTGGTTTTCCAACTCCTCTGAGAAAACTGCTGTTTGGAGCGCGAATCCTCTCCACCCTGTGTACACTTGGGGATCCAAGTTTATGTTGAACTCCGACGGGAGCTTGGTTTTAAAAGATTACGGTGGCCAGGTCATGTGGACCAACAATGTGAGCTCTTCTACCTCAAAAGGCCCATCTCTTGAACTCTGGGAACCTCGTTGTAGAGGGTAAAGGTGAAACCATTCTGTGGGAAAGCTTTGCTTCTCCCACGGATACCTTGCTACCCGGTCAGAGCATCGACGCAACCATGAAGCTGCGTTCTACAATAGGCTTATCCCTGGCCATTACAGCTTCCATTTTGATGACCAATACCTTCTTTCTCTCTTTGATGACGAGAAGGATCTCTCGTTTATCTATTGGCCGAATCCAAGCAGGACCATCTGGGAGAAGCTTAGAGTGCCCTTTAACAGCAGCACCAGTGGGGTTCTTGATAGCTTGGGCCATTTCCTTGGAAGCGATAATGCAACCTTCACGGCTGCTGATTGGGGCCCTGGGATCCTGAGGAGAATGACACTAGATTTTGATGGCAATCTCCGGCTGTATAGTTTGGATACGGTAGAAGGAAAATGGTCAGTCACATGGATGGCATTCCCTCAGCGCTGCAAAGTACGGGGTCTGTGCGGTATGAATGGAATATGCGTGTACACACCAGTGCCTGCTTGTGTATGTGTCCCTGGATACGAGATCGTGGATCCAAGTGATCGGAGCAGAGGCTGCAGCCCTAAGATCAACATCACTTGTGATGAGCAGAATGTGAGATTTGTTAAGCTACCAAACACTGATTTCCTTGGGTATGATTTAGGTCCTCTCGTTGGGTTTCTCTTAACACTTGTAAGAACATATGCTCAAGTAACTGCAACTGCATGGGATTTGCATACTGGCAAGGATTGGTGATTGCTATCCAAAGTCTGCTCTTCTCGGTGGTGTAACCCTGGCTAACCTTGGTAGTACAGGTACCATGTACATCAAGATTCCGAAGGGCGTACAAGTGTCAATGTCCTCAATTCCCCATTCGCAACCTCTTGGTCCTAAATATAGCCCCAACTGTAGTGCATCAAACCAGTATTTCATAGCACATTTCATGGATGACCTTAAATCTGGCCGGAATGAATCTAAGCATTTGTACTTCTACGGATTCTGCTCGGCGATCTTTCTAGCAGAGTAATATTCATCATATTAGGTTGGTTTTTTCTGAGGAGGGAGGGTAGGCAATTAAGAGGAGTGTGGCCAGCTGAGGTTGGGTATGAAATGATAACCAACCATTTCCGCAGATACACCTACGCGGAGTTGGTGACAGCTACAAGAAGGTTTCAGGATGAACTTGGAAGGGGAGCATCAGGCATTGTGTACAAAGGTGTCTTGAAAGATAAAAGGGAAGTAGCTGTGAAAAAGTTGGCAAATGTAAACCAAGGTGAAGAAGAGTTCCAACATGAACTGAATGTGATTGGCAGGATCTACCATATGCATCTAGTGAGGGTTTGGGGATTCTGTTCTGATGATCCACATAGGATACTGGTTTCAGAATTGTGAAGAATGGGTCATTGGACAAAATTTTGTTTGGTGGTGGGAGTTCGCATGCCTTACTTGAATGGAAGCAGAGGTTCAACATTGCTCAAGGAGTGGCAAAAGGATTGGCTTATCTTCATCATGAGTGCTCCGAGTGGGTCATCCACTGCGACATGAAGCCCGAAAATATACTACTCGATGAGAACTTAGAGCCGAAGATCGCTGACTTTGGCATCGCAAAGCTCCTTAACAGAGGTGGATCCAACATGAGTGTATCACGGATCCGAGGAACAAGAGGTTATTTAGCGCCTGAATGGGTCTCCAGTCTCCCAATAACAGCAAAGGTTGATGTCTATAGCTTTGGAGTGGTGCTTCTAGAATTACTAAAGGGAGTTCGCGTTTCAGACTTGGATAAGAATGATGATGAAGAAGTGGAAACGGTCCTCAAAGGGATGGTCAGTATGCTCATGGAGAAGCTGGAGTTGGATGTCAGCGAACAATCTTGGATCGCTGACTTCATTGACACTAGATTGAATGGCCATTTCAACAGCTTGCAAGCAAGAACGATGATTGGGCTGGTTGTTTCATGCTTGCAGGAAGATAGAGGCAGGAGACCTACCATGGAAAATGTGGTGCAGATGCTAGCTTCAGTTGATGAATAGCTCTACAGTAATAGAAGGGGCTACACAAGTCATAAGCTGTGTGAAGAGTTGGTCAAAATATATTAGCAATAACATTTATAAAATAGCCTTGTATATTTGTTGTAAGAACATAAACTACTGGTAGTAAGGGCCATGCATTTGGAATTTCGGATTACATGAATTTTCCCCTATTTTTATAGATGAAAGATGAATCCACTGATGTAAACAGGCAAAACTCGCCCCTATTTCTGCTGAAATTGAACCGGTTCTGGTGAAATTTACACCACATTTGGTGATAATGCCAAGTAGAGTGCTGCACCGTGCTCATGGGTGTGCTTGCCTTTGTAATAGTTACTTGTATTGATATTGCACGTACAACCTTGTAATCTGTGTAAGCAAATGTTGCAAAGTTTTGTCGAATTTGTGTTCTACGTATCTAGTAATATATGACGAGGACAGCAAGGAAAACCTCACACGATAATTCAACCAAATCGAAGAAGAAAGAGAAGGACAAATCAATTCAACAAGTGAATGACCACTGTTGTTCCTGCCTGCCTACCTACGTTCTTGGTGTGGAAGCGGAGCCTTGGATTGGAGAATGCACGATGCGGCAGAGCATCAATTCTCGTACTGGCGGCGCCATCGGAGGCAAAAGGCCCTACAAGATATTTGCCAAGAAATTCGTTAATTTGGTGTGAGTAGATGGCTGATAAATACAGTACATTGTACAGCTCCCATATTCCAACACGATTGCTGAGGCCATACAAGAAATTAGTTCAAAAGAGAAAGATACATATACCCTTCATGGTGTTTTTTTTAATGGTTTACTGTGATGTAACAGCCCCCACGAGCACTCTGTTAAGCAGGGTGTATAAGTTGCAGGTGCAGCTAGAACAAATGGAGGAGGGGAGTAATTGTACGATATTTCCTCCGGAAGTGATGGCAGCCAAGGCGGGAAGAATCAGGTGGGGTTTTATAACCCCCCCCCCCCCCCCCCCCCCCCGCCGGTGAAAATTCAAAAAAAAAAGGCGGGAAGAAGCGGCCATGTTGCTGATGCATTTCACGCCCAACTGTTCAAGCAAGCAGTGTACCTCGCTTAGCAGCTGGGAGCTATCAGGGTTGTGCTTGAAACTGACTCGCAGTTGCTGATCTTGGCGCCGAATCTTCACCGATGGCTGTGGCACGATATGCCCCAAGTCTAACAAGCTTCTACTTTGCTTTAAAAAAATCAACCGTCCCGGAAGCACTGTCATATTTCTGGGATACTATTCAACACAACGGAAAGCATAGAAAAGGAAATATTTTAGGAGAGTAATCAGATGGGACATGAGCAGACGATGCTGAAAAGAATATGTGCCCTCAGCAAAGTACTTGCAATGCAAGATCCGCATGCTTGCCTGGAAGGCATAAAAGGGAATGAACCATAAGGTCAACTGACAGGGCATTAACAGAAACAAGTTCATTTCAATTCTTGACAGTTCGAATAGTGTCTACAGAAACCAGACAGACTGAAGTTGACTGCTTAAGAGATTAGTTCCCACTTCACGAATGGTCAGGGCATGCCAATTCCTACGAGCTCACTTCAATCTTTGACCAGGGGTATATAGGGTCAATTTGCTTGCGAAGCAGATCTTCACATGCCCGAATGCAACATAGATAATGAAATGGAAGAACCTACAGCCAATAATCCATTTATGAATATCAGCCACTGGAAGTTAACACGATACCTGCAGAGCAACCAATGCCATCAGTCAAACCGATTCATAATGTGCATTCAAGGAAAGTCTGTTCAACTTCTCTCGCAATTTTTGTATGATTCAGCCAGTAAAACTTAGCTTCAAATTATAGAAATTGTGCCAAAAGCTCAAAGGTTTTTGTCATCTCAGAATTATTGGACAAAACCAACATTAGAAACAGAGAACTGCAATAGAAAGACAGTTAATCTGTAGAGGCAGTGAGGCACACCTTCAACTCCTACTGTTAGCATATTCTCAAGTTTTTGGCTACATCTTGTTTTAGTAGAAGCTAAAATAAGTGGTTCAAATAACTCCACTGGAACATCCTAGATTATCGAATATTTTGAAATTTTCTTACCATGGGAGTATGAGGGGCTCGTGCATAAACATCTGAAATCCTGCTCATAGGCATATTTTTAAGAAATGCATGAGCTAGGTACTCACTAACAAATCAAATTCATGCTGTATAAGCTAGCCTAAAGTAAGGGCCGTGCATCATTGTTTTTTACTCTCCACACTGTAGAAATACAATACTGTCAACTATTCATGAACAAAGCGGTGTTTCACATGAAACTAGTAATGTAATTTTTATCATGTGTTCGTTCTATATTATTATATTGTAAACTATTAAATATCTACAGTGACCAAAATCGAAGAAATTTGACGTGCAGACAAACCATAAGAACAACCAACATGTAGTTGGATCAGACAAACTATACTGGAGGTTACATGAGTTAGACTGACAAGTTATTAAGTAGAGATTACCCGAGAAAATATCTAACCAAACCTCCTAAGACTATCATAATTTTACAATAATAAACACAATAAACACTAGGTATTGAAAAAGATCATGAATGACCAATAATATGAAATGTTTTCCCTTAAAAAAAATAAAGTGGAATGTGAAGCTTATATTAACAATTTGCACTGAAGGAACGAAACAAATCCTCCTCAAACTTCACCCATAACCATAAGGGAAAAAAATCAAATGCAATGAATCAACCAGCAAAAGTAAAACAAAAATACCCTCGAAGGAAACGAGAACATTCAATCTGCTAACACTAACAGATACGTACCTGCTTACTCGATACATCACGATAGCATGTCCATCAAATCATATTATGTATTTTGCAGAAGTTCAGCTCCATCATGTCCATTATCAATGACCTTGTCTACAAGAATAACAAGTTAAGGAACGAATGAGATTCCAACGAACAGCCAAATAAATACGCGGGGTGTAAGAGACCTATTTAGATAAATACATAGCTGCAATTTCAGAAAAGCAACTCAGTCTTGTGCCACAATGGGAAAGAACATACCATAACTTTATATACTATTTTCAATTCAAATAGTATATAGTCGTGTATCCCGAAAATGAAGAACATGCACGAGTATTAGCATATCGGAAGGGGCAAGTTGAGAAAAATCACTCTTAAGTATGGTCCATGCCATATCAGATGCAAACCAAGTCGTTATTATGGATTCATCTTTACTAGCAAGATCGACCAAGATAACAGTAGTGGATAAAATAAATATACTTAGCTTTAAGCCTGTGATCTTAGTAGTGAAATTCACAATTTCTGTGGCGCACATGGCCAGGTGCGCCACAGAAAGTTATCCGGGAGGCGGATTAAAAATTGAAAAAAATAATTCTGTGGCGCACCTGGCACGTGCGCCACAGAAAGTTGACATTCTGTGGCGCACCTGGCAGGTGCGCCACAGAAAGGTGACATTCTGTGGCGCACCAAGCTTGGTGCGCCACAGAATTTTTTTCTTTCAAATCCCACCCCCCTCGTGGATCGCCTTTTTTGTCTTGCAGGAATTAAAGGAAAATGATAAAAATTTTAATAAATAAAATCCTTTGACATGTAGTTAGGTTTGAGTGTCTAGTAGGTATAGAAATTTTGAAATATGAATTTTGACCTTTTCTGCAACAAACAGGAAAAAAAACTTGTAACGGCCATAACTTTTGCATACGACGTCGAAATAACGCAAATAATATGTCAAAAAAATCGTGAGAAAAATCCGAGTTCGATTCCACCCGTTTTTATCCAGTCAGCAATTCACACATTCCTCAAATTCTAAAAGAAAAAAAAGTTATTTCAAACAGACGATTTTTCGCAGCAAAATCAAAAAAATTCAAAAAATTCAAAAAAATTCAAAAATTCCAAAAAAGACACAGAAATGTATAACAAAGAAGAGTGTTGACTTTTCTTGACTTTTTTTATTTTTTTGGATTTTTTTGGATTTTTTAGATTTTTTGAAATTTTTTGGATTTTTTTGGATTTTTTGAAAAAATTTAAGTTTTTTGAATATTTTGGGATCTTTTGAAACTTTTGAATCTCCTTTTGAAAGTATAGAAGTTTTTGAAAAATCTGAAATTTAAAAACACACGTTTATAACATATACATAACATATACACATACAAGACTTAAGAGGATACATATGATATATATATCAATAAGAACTTGAGTAGCACAAGGGTAGGTGAAGTGGGTGGAACTTAAAAGTTAAGCGTGCTAGGGTTGGAGCAATTTGAGGATGGGTGACCTAGCGGGAAGTTATCAGTTCAAAAAATTCAAAAAATCTGAAAATAATTCCAATAATTAGAATTTTTCATATTATTTCATATTTTGATTTTTCTGATTTTTTTCGAAACTTTTTAAATTTTTTTCGCAGTTTTTGAATTTTTTGAATTTTTTCAGGTGCGCCACAGAAATGTGGTGCGCCACAGAAAGTGGATTTCTGTGGCGCACGCCCATGGTGCGCCACAGAAAAAATATTTTAGTGGCGAGGATTCTGTGGCGCACCCAGCAATTCTGGGGGTGCGCCACAGAATCCATTTTTGGTGCGCCACTGATAAGTCTTTTCCTAGTAGTGCGGACTCGATAAAAGGCCGTATGGAGAAGGCCGTCGGCATAGCCTATTGTATGCCGACAGTGTCCGTTTGCCGACGGCCGTTTCAAATACCGTCGGGATAGGCGCTGTATGCCGACGGCCCCGATAAAAGGCTGTCGGCAACTGAAAAGCCGTCGGAAACTGAGATTTTTCCCGTAGTGGCGGGCGATATCTGGGTTGGTATCGCCTGAGCGACAGGAACATGTTTTCTGAGTTACTGGTAGTTAGTGGTACTTTTTTTTGGCTTGGATGACTTGTCATAAAGGTACGTTTAGATCAGCCACGCCGTCGCCCGTCTGGGCGTGGCGGAGGTAGAGGGAGATGTAGTCCTTGGTCTGCTCATCGTCTCCGTTTGGGTAGCACTTGATACGCCAGTCGTGGCCGCCAACGCTGAACGGGGTTGACATGAAGACGCGGGAGGGGAGTGATGGCTAGCCTGTGCAGCTACAACACCACCAGCTGACGTTGTCGATGGAACACACCTGTCAAAGATAGCCGTGAAACAGACATACTAGACCGCCTTAACAAATTAAAGAAACAACGCTCCACCA
This sequence comes from Poa pratensis, assembly GCA_947311845.1. Classification (NCBI taxonomy): domain Eukaryota; kingdom Viridiplantae; phylum Streptophyta; class Magnoliopsida; order Poales; family Poaceae; genus Poa; species Poa pratensis. Next base: position 163,426,671 of record CAMZMU010000063.1, read on the forward strand.
AAGCAGCTAGGGCGTTAGGAACCAAGGGGAGCCGCCGGTCCATGCGTTGAGGAACCAGGCGGAGGATCACCTTCCTTCCGCCCGCCTCACTGACAAATAGGAAAGTGTGCTCGTCGCCTTCCTTCCGTCCGAACGGCCCCACCGGTGGTGCCGCAACCTGTTATTTGCATGTCGCCGTTCTGGCAGCTGGCCACAAGGCGGGGCAAAAGCTGGGTGGGGAGGAGCTCCATGGCAGCGCGGATGGTGAAGCTAGAGGTAAAAGAGGCGGTCGGCTACGGGGAGGGAGGAGCAGAGAGCAGTGGCCGGTGGTGGCGCTCGATGCAGGCAGAAACTATGGGCGCATGAGCGGGATTGCGGTGGCGCCAACAAGCAGCAGCAGCAGCAGCAGCAGCAGAACGCCGCTGCGCCCACTACCGTCACCACGGCGGCCAGGGCGCCCACGACTACGTTGGCGCATGAGCGCGGGTCGGATGGCGGTGGCGCCAACAAGAACCAGCACCAGAACACCGTCGCGGTGCTGCCGCTTCCTCCTCCGCCGTCCTGCTAGACGCCGGCTGCAGCAGGGCAATGCCGACTTGCTCTCAGTGATGCCCGCCGCACTGCACGCCAGACCAGCTGCCCTGGTCCAAATCGGTGCGCGGTCATACATCTGGACCATATTTGTTAATCGATGTGCAGCTCAGTTCCGCCGCCCAGTTCCTCTTCGTCATCCTCTTCACACACCTCTTCTACCGCTACGTGCAGCTCCAGGCCGTCATCGCCATCATCCTCTCCACCTTCGCGGGCTTCGGCGTCGCCATATGCGCCAACGTCGTGCTCCTCCAGATCATCGGGTGGAGGGCCAGGCGCCCGCCGCCATCATCAGACCTTCAGACTGCTCAGCCATAGTTGCTGCTACATATTCTGCTGCTTCTTACTTTCATTGCTGTATATAGCTGCTACCTGTATGTCTGTTCTCCCAGATTTTGTGTATGAGTATACAGTTTTTTTAAATACGAAAAATGAAAGAAGGTTGTGAGCACAAGATTTCTTGCTTTTTATTCAGATTTCTAATGTTTGTATTCTCAACATCAACACTTCCATCTGCCCAAAGGTGACACCTAGCTATCCCTTCTTCTCCCCACCTCCTACTTTCGACGGAAAAGGAACTTCTGGCCGCGGACCTCAAAACTTGTCAAATCTGGTGATTTCAGGGTAAGCAGATGCAAACCACGGTTGTGTGCAATGTAGTGGTCCGCTCACGTACTTCAAATCTGGTGATCTTACCACCTCTTTCTACACACTAGCACATGGTGTGATTCCCTATAACTCATCCTTGACGTTCGAACAGAGTTGCTCTCCTCGGGAGCAGCGGTAGAACCAGAGCTCTCGGCCCGTGCCGCCGATGATGACTCTAGGCGTCTCAGCTTGAAAGGGATGCTGGCGCGCTTAGACTTATTTTCTTGGCTTGTGATAGAATGCGTCTTGTTTATCGAGAAAAACAACTGGCACATCACATACGAGATGAAAAGTAGAGTTTAGACCAGCCGGTGAAAGAACAGGTTGAGAGTGAAGTTTCTCCGTTTATATAGAATTGTGAGATCATTAAATTCCTTTCTGAGTCAGGTGAAGTGGTAAAGCAAACCAGAACTTGATGAACTGCAAAGTAATCGAGTCAGGATGTAGGAAAAAAAATATGATCAGGCACATTAAAATCAAAGTCAAATTGGTGCATCCTATTTCTGTGCAGTAAATCAGTGTGCAAACAAAGATGGAAAAATAAATAAGAGGCATTACTGTGGTCTCTTGTCCAGTAATTCCAAAGTAATTGGCGAGGTTCACCAACTTCCTCATTGTCTTGCTCCATATAGACAAATAAAATCTGCATTTGAGACAGACACCACACCAGTGCTTGAGTTGGATGCAGGATTTTAGCATACACCATGGAACAAGACAACGAAAGATGTTCGTCAATCACTGGACGCATCAACAGAAACTTTACCTTTCCCTTGTACGTTTTAGCTGCTTCCTTGAAGAATTTTTGAGTACTCGCTTGCAATAGAATAGAGTAAATCTATTCCTACAACGACGAGATCATCAAGACCTTCATGGTGATGGCCCCCGTGCCGGATGCACGACCTGCAGCAATGAGATTGAGACAGCAGCCACAGCCACCTCGGCTGCATATTGTGGTGAAGGTGGTGGACACAGCCACCCTTCCTTGCAGCTGGCCTCAGGTTTCGCCCCCTCCCCTGCCATCTCTCTGACATGCCTCAGATTTCACATTTACACCTTTCTCTTTCCTTCAGTCCTCTGTTTATGCAAACCGGATCAAATAATCCGTGAAATGATGTTAATTTACTACTTTACATGGAAACCATTTGTATCATACATCACCAAATTCTTGGTAGATGATTTGAGTTAGTTTCTAATTTACTTTACAAATCTTATATTCTGTACCGATCTACACCACCCATATGTTTGTTGTCTGTGAATTTGTGGCCTTTTAAATTCTCAAGATAGAACGAACTACCTAATTGCTATTGACATGAGTTTAGTTCTGTATAAATTGAGAAGACCATCGATCTGTGCCGATGTACATCAAGAATTAGTCCATAAGTCCATATAGTTACATATACGTGTCTTTTCAAGCCCCTTTGTTTTACTTTCTTCTCCAGCTTTTATTTTCGATGTTTGGCCTCATCAATTTGCTGCTGTAAATGGCTAATCTCGGTATCTCTATTCTGGATATTGGACTGGAACTTCTTTACCATGACCTCATATGTTTTTAACAAGTAAAGCTATTGTACTTCAGAAAGCAAATGTGAATCTTGAGGCGATGCTGCTGGTTTAGGATTTTTCTCTCTGTAAGTATTCTTGAGTTCTGAAAGCCTCGTGAGCTCATCTATGACAAGCTTATCAACAGTTTGAATGTTGTCTGGGTCATATGGGGTGTGAGCTTCCTGCAGCTGAATGTGTGCAGCCTTTAAAGAGGATATGTTGTTGAATATTCTTCACCTTGTTTGGTTGACTGCACCCGTATACTAATAAAGTCAGATGGTACACACCCTGACACAAATTATGCGGGTACACTTTACAACAGCCCACCAGGAAAGCGTCGGGTCAGTACTGATAAATCAGAGGTCAAGCCCCTGGTACAACACAAGACACAATCTGAACACCTCTACCCATGTCGTGTACACTGGTACACCACATGAGTCGAAGTGCAGAACCTGAAAACCTTCACCTTGAAGCCTTTGTCTTGGAGCTTGAACACGTGGGTGTCGCCGATAGAAAGGCCAAGCTTCCAGACGAAGCTGGTCCAGCCTTTGAATAAGACCAGCTCATCGTCCATCCACTGGAGCTGGACCCTGTATTCAGACTGCTGAACAATTGACCGGACACACTGCTGAACAGGCCTGTCAGTAATGGCTTTTCTACACAAACCAGTCCTCATCTGAAGTCTCAACAGACAGGTGGCATGTCGCCGGTCAGTGATGTGGGGTCAACGGCAAGCTAATCCATACTAGTGCACACAGCTTAGAGACTAGATAACTACTTCCAATTCCAATATAATGCAGTATTTCATGTAAAAAATATATAAGGTAGTATTTATTGAAAACATATCATTATGCACTTTCTAGGTATATATAGTAGAATTGAATATAATGTTATCGGACTATCTTGGGTAGAAAAAACGGGAGACTACATAATATTATGGTATGCACCCTGACGTTATCTTACAAGCGATATAGGCAACCCTGCCTCGCTGGTAAAGTACAAATTCGGGTTTTCTAACCCATGAAGCATATTAACAATTTTCTTCATTGTTGGCCGTTTGTGCCGCTCCGGATTCACGCATATTAGACCTATTTGTATGCATCTTGTTATTTGTTGGCAACACATTTCTAGAGATGTATTGTCCAATTTATTTTCCAGCACATCTCTCCATTTTTGAAGTTCCTGTAATTGCCAAATTAGAAAACTTAAAATTAGCTTACGATGGTAATATTTCACATGGTCCATATGTAAAGGGGCTTCGATCATTAGAGTTTAAACTGATTCGTCTTACATGCACAATGAAGCCCTCATAAGATGTTCTAATATCATACGGGTAGTTCCTGTGTCCCGTTATTATCTCCAAGATTATTACACCTAAACTGAATATGTCTGACATAGGCGAGATTATACCTTGTAGTACGTATTCTGGAGGCATGTAACCTCTGCATTGTAACATGAATATGAAGTGTGAAGATATGAGTAAAGGAAGCATTTTACATTTATCACTTAAAAGCAATTGATTATCAAGAGGCGGTTCACTTACAACGTTCCACTAGTCATTACATTGGGAATAATTTGCTTTTGATCAAACTTTCTTGATAACCCAAAGTCAGCAATTTTCGGAATCATCTTTTCATCAAGTAATATGTTTGATGGTTTTATGTCCAAGTGAATAATAGGATCATTAAGTTGCTCGTGAAGGTACTGTAGACCAGAGGAAATACCCTCAATTATTTTCCAACGTGTGTCCCAATCAAGTTCGGAAGATGGACCTACATATATAAATAAAATAAAAACCTTTAATAGATACTTTACTAAAGCCTATTAATGTTGTGCTCAATAGTCTATACATAAAACACTTTAGAATTTTAATGTATATGCTCCTTTTACATTCATAAGAACACACATTTTACATACTATATATGGTCAAACTAGAAAATTTGAAATCCTAAAGAAGGACGATGAAAAGTTGAGAAGACAGAATTGTACCATATTAAATTTTTGTACCTGAAATATACTTATCGAGGCTTCCATTAGGGAGATATTCCAGACAAAGCCAACTTTCCGTGTTCTGAGCAAAAATGATTTTTCCTTCGTGAAGCTTGCGAAAATTGTATGTTTCATTGTAGTAGCCTACTGGTCGCACTATATTTGAGTGTTTTAGATCCATAAGAAGATGGTGCTCATTCTTAAGTTGCTCGTGTGAGTTCGGCATTGCCCGTACAAGCTTCTTTACCGCAACATTTTCGCCATTTTGTAGCACTCCCTGTTTAAAGCCTCTTAGTAGAATATATATGGGTTTTTAGGTCAAGTGTGCTTACATACTTCAGAAACGATAATATACACTTTGACCTTACCTTATATACCACCGAAAAACCACCTCTACCAAGTATTTTCTCGGCACATAAGTTGTTTGTGATGTCCTTCAAATGTTGTAATGACTCACGGTGTGATGTGGATCCAGAATGTTGAATTGACTTGTGGTGTGGTTTGGATCCCATCTGCATAGAGAACTTGTTAGATTAGGAGAAACTCATATATACCATTTGAAATACTACGGTGTGTTATCTTCACAAATTCTCTTAAACAAAGAGTGTAGAGAAATTTTCAATATTAGAAAGATTTTTGGGATGTTGATGTTTGTTGGATTGTTACCATATGAATTTAAAAATGGTAATGTAACCGGACTCCGTGTAAGGAAAGGCTTATATGAAGAGACTGTTGGAATTTTCTATGGGCTTAGGCACATAGACAAATGATTTCCTGAAAAATATCATTTGCCCCATTGCTTCATAGCAAGAGTTGACACTAAAGTTTAGTCCCATATTGCTAATTTGGATATAGTTAGACCTCCTTATAAGTGATTGTATTCTACCACTAAATATAGCAGGGGTACATGAGTGGCTCTCATGTGTTCCTCCTCCTCACTCCTCCTCACCATGCCTCACCCACACATGTCATATTTATGAATGATCCGCGAGGCGGGCTCAGACCCATGCAGACTGTGTTTTATTTTTTTTGTTTCCTGGGAAATTAATTGTGCATACTATCTGAAGTAGGGGTGAAAATGGTACGGATTATTTTCGACCGATGAAAGGCTGACCGAAGGAAAAAATGGATTCGGTCGGATAGTTAGCGGATACAGTCACGGATAAGAACAGTAATTCACGAATATGGAAAAGAAAATATCGGAAAATGGTCATAATTTATGACATGTATTGTTTTTAAAGTTCAAATTTTGACATGAAAGTATGAGTTATAAAAAACTTATCTATCTCAGAATATCAAAGTCCATAAAGTTAAGTTCAAGTAAGTTGGTTCGTATTATGTGCTATATGTCTTTCCTTTTTTCGTAGCAACATCCAACAAAAATGTTTATCCGCGACCAGATCATATTCGCCACGTATTTGGTACGTATTCGTTACCGGCATGCTCCTATTCCATATTCGTATCCGCACACTATCTGTTCTGACTCCGAATCCAAAAAAAAATATGGCCGCGAACATGGTTTCACTACTACTCGGCTGTATACGCTGCGTTTTCACCCCTAATTTGGGGTCATTAACAATCGCGTTAAGTATCAAATAACCATTTATGATTCGCTCGGATTGTGCGGCTGTAACCTACTCGAATGTGGTCTTTCTCTCTATGACCTACCCGAATAGTGCCATATAAGAAGGTGGACGCCAAGCCTAAACGTCACCATCAATTAGATTTCATTTGTCTCCTCATGCTCTGAAACCTCCACCATTGTTCTATCTCTATGTGCTGCTCTCGACTACTCCATCCCGCCGACCATATGCACGGCCGTTTGAAAGAGAAGGCTTACGGAACCCTGTCCCTTGTGACTCTATAACGGGAGATAAGCGATAAGGTTTTTGGGGAACTGTCTTGGTGTGACTTCTCACTTTCATCTTCATAAACATATTTACAGAAAAGAGAAGCATGCACTATTGTTGGTCTTCCTGTTTGAAAAAAAAATGCATATTTTGTTTTACAAATAGAAAACTTTCATCTCTAACACAGCCTAGCTCTTTTTGCTCGATGCATGAGAAGATACATATATTTTTTTGAAATAGTAAATGTTTGCTTTAAGATGTCATGAAAATGAGAAAGCATATCTCTTCCGTAAACCGAACACGAATTATCTTTTTGCTTGCCATTGCCGCCAGTAGTACTACTAGACCAAAATGTTGGTAACTAGCTATGATAATTTCTCATCAGACCACCATGACGCATCGGAATCCTAGCTTACTGAAGATGAATAACAAGGGTGTTGAAAAATAAGATGGGTATCAATTACCTGGCAAGGTAATTAAGCTGTGATCTAGCCTAGTCTTCTGAAGTTGTACAAGGCAAGGTGTAGACGATGGGATGTTATATTAGTTCCTCTTCTGAAGTTGTACATGGCAAGGGGTAGACGATGGGATGTTATATCAGTTCCTCTAAAGTTTAGGATATGGGATGTTATATTAGCTCATATATATAGGGCGGGACTATTCTACAACCCCTTTTAAGAGATTGTAGAATAACCCCTCCAAATTAGTTTCTTATCCCAAACTAGACCCGACCGAATAACTACCTTCTATCAGGCCAGCCCCAGCGTAGACACCTCACCTTCTACCTGGTCGTCGCGGCCGAGCGAGCGGCGGCGGGAGCCGACGCGAGTGAGGCCGCGCCGGAGCCCGGCGATTTCCATTCCCGAATTGCTCTCTCCCCAATCCCGCAACCATCTCCTCTCGAGCGCCGGCGCGCGCAGCCCCGGTCGTCCCTGCATCTCGGAGACGCGACGCCATCCCGGCAACTCGGCCGGCGGCGCCATGCCTCTCCCCGTATCTCGATCCGGCGGTTCCTAGCTTACCCGGTGGCGCGCCGCCTCGCCCTCGCATCTCGCCCCGGCTCCATCTCAACCGTGCACAGCTGCTGCCGGGAGCCCCCAGCGCGCGGCTATCGATGTCCTCTGTTCCCCTCCATTCCCATGCTCCACCGGCGAGCACGCCTCCCATGATTCCCGCCCGCTAGCTGCTAATGGACTCCCAATCGATCCACAGGTGGACTCCCAGGAGCGTGACCGTTGACTCCTAGGAACGCCGCCGTGGACTGCCAGGCACACCGTGCCTCCACCGCGCTCAGCCGGGGAGGTGCACCTCGGTACGCTGGGGAAGTCCGTCGTGCACCTGCCTCTCCGCCGTTGTCATGGGTTCCCACGATCTGGCAACCACCGCGGCGCAAAAAATACGATTTTCTGAACCTCCGAGTTGCCTTCTCTGAATCTCCCTGGTGCCCGCTCTGAACCTCCCAGTGCTCAACCTAAAGATATTTGTCCAATCCTTCGCTTCATTGGTTGATTCAGTGCTGCAAGCAGAGGCACTTGATTTGCTGCTAGCTGGTTGATTCAGTGCTCTAAATCTTTTGACGTGGGGTCTGAAGTTCGCCCACATGGCCAGGGAGTTAAAGTTGTTTGTTCATGCAAGTTTGATATTTCTTTTATGTCAGTACGCCGGTGAGTCTAGTAATATCCATGTCCACGAGCTCGCTGCAGTCCTCCGGTCCAGTCCGGCCTCACCGTTTCTCTGCTCTGTTTTCATCGTGCTCTGAGTCCTCTTTTTGCCTCTATTTCTCTTGTACAGGAGCTCACAAACTGAAACTGGCCTCATTGATCGATTCAATCGTGTTGGGTTGGCTCAACAGAAAAATTGTTCGGGGAAAAAATTGCACGGAGTACAGTCGTTCAGCTCAACGAAGTCTAGGTGTTTACAAAATGAAGTCCATATTATGTTTATAACATGAAGACCATGTCGCTACCTCTATGTGTCTAATTAATTCTCTCACTCACTCTCTTATTTATTGATACATAGACATTTACCCTTTCCATCGATTGGATCAATAGCTTCAGAAATAGAAGCCCACCTCATCCACGCCCGACGTTTATTTATCTCTGTTTGAAACATGCTGCACGTGCAGTCCATGTACCATGCTGCCATCCACCGATGGAGCCAATGGAGTTCACCGCCAGGGGCGGACCTATGTTCAAATACTGGGGTCAATTGACCCCGGTGACTTTCAAAAATGTTTAAAGAAATAGTGTGTGTGCTAATCTAATGACACCATTGATCTGCATACTCAAGGTGAAACCATAATACATGACCCGGCGACTGATTTTTCTAGGTCCGCCCCTGTTCACCGCTGCCGCCTCAAGGAGTCCACCAACGGAGCACGCGGAATCTAACCGAGCCACGAAGAGTTGTTCTCACTTTTTCGCCACAACAAGTTTGCTTCTTATATGCGTGAAGTTTCAGTTCCTCTTCTTGTGAAGTTAACTTCAAATGAGTTAATTTGTGAAAAATTTCTGAAGTTTACTTATGTGACGAGCGAAATTCTGAAAAAATGATGATCAGCTCAGTAGTTCATTTCCGAATTTTTTCTGAAGTTCACTTTATGTGACGAGTGAAGTTCAGAAAAGTTATGTTCACCCGGAAATTCATTTGCGAAATTTATGTGAAGTTCACTTGGTGACGAGCGAAGTTTGAAAATTCATGCTCAGACAAAAAATTATTTGCGAAAATTCTTTTGAAGTTCACTCAGACGAGCGAAGTTCAAAAAAAATTATGGTGAGCCGAGAAGTTCATTTGCGAAATTTCGGTGAAGTTTACTTTCGTGACGGACGAAGTTCACTTAAGTGGCAGGCGAAATTCAGAAAGGATTGTAAAATAGCTATTCTATAAGGGGTTGTAGAACAGCTGAGATGTATATATATATACCTGATAATAAAGGAGAGTGTCTCTCCCAAATTTTTCGTCCGCCCTGACTTTTTATCTATATATCATTGTCACCGTCAAGTCAAAACAAAAGGTTCGTTATTTTTTCCCCTAGCTCCCAAGCCAGCTCTCTCTCGCTACTCTTCTCTCCGGATGGCATCGCCGCCACAGATCCTGCGTCGCATCTCTTCTCTCCTTCCACCCTCTAATTGCTCTCCCTCCTATTCGAGCATAACGCCGCCCCACATCCATGGGCACCGCCAGCTCCAGCAGCGCGAGCGCCAACGAGGCGCCTCCTCGCCCAGCCGTGCCTGCTCTCGTCTTCCAAGCTCCGCACACGCGCCTCCCGCTCCCAGCAATGGCCGCCTCTCCAATGACCTCCGTCTACCTCGCGTCTCCCAGCATCATCCACACCTCGCCACGCCGGTAGACGGGCAGCCGGTAATTAACGATGCAAGTGGCGCGGGAATGGGCTGACCGTCTCCCGCTGACTGTTTCCTGCAGCAGCAACCCGAGCGTCATGGTGCCGCCGGTGTGCAAAGACGAATGAATCGAGCAGCATGCGGCCGGCGCCACGGCTTGGGCGTGGACGCCGGTGTGCAAAGACGAATGAATCGAGCAGCATGCGTGCCATGCGAGTCCAAGTTGTGCCGCTTCACGCAAACGGGGTCTGCGCCAACGTGAATATAGCCTCCTCCGCGGCTGAGACATGAGCTCAGATGAGTCTTGCCGCACAACAAACATCCATTAACAAAAAGCGGCAGGTGGCATCCATCCGACAAAGTATTTTTCTCGCCGTTGCGACGTACGGGTACGTTTCCTAGAATGAAATAAACTCCCATGTAGTGCTGATCGAACATATATATATCTAGACTCTAAAACAACTTCAAACACAAACTTTGAGAGGCGGGAAAGAGAACGGATATTGAAGCACAATAAAGATAACTAGATCTGGACAACAGGATCAGAGCAAACCAAAATGACTTGAAGCTTATAATGGAGATGAACACACCTGTTAGGAAACGAAGAACGCTGGTCAGGATTGATTTGCACAATGAAGCAAACCTTGAGAGTCCCTCTTATAAATCGAAGACAATGGACCTGCACCCACCGCTACCAGTCAGCGCGTCCTTCCGGAAATACGCGCTGCTAGCGATTTGTTTCATAATGTTACTTGTGTACGAGTAATTAACTACGCTAGCTTATTAAACATCTTTTACTCTAATAAAAATATCATCCACCTTGGCTAGTTGGACATAAACTATATTTGTATATAGTCCGGTGACAACTTGCTACAATTAATGTAACTAGTAGTTGCCTCTTTCATTTATGTTGCTCTGACTGAGTAATCAATTGCAGGTCACCAAAGTCCAAAGTCGTTGCTACACCCTCCATTTCATATTATAATATAAGATGTTTTAGATATTGTAATCTGGACTATGTGGGATCGAAATAAGTGAATCGACACACTAAAACGTATCTAGATACATCCGAATCAGAAAAAAAGGTAAACCATCTTATATCTAGAAACGGAGGTAGCAGAAATCAAAGGATAGTAGGAGACTAAGACTAGTCATAGTGGGAAGTATCATGGAGTAGTAACATACACAATACGAGACTATGTTATTACCTCCATAGTGGGTAGTAATATATGTGTGGTATCATCCAAAACTCTATTTATTAGGTTGTACACTCATATTGTCTTGAAATGTACGATGTTACGGTAACATATTATGTTACCATCTCTCTTTCTTCATTAATTACTTGACATATCATCTTTTTTGCCTACATGGCATCTATATTACTATCTAAGTTATCCCTACTATGGCTAGTCTAACATGTTTCACCGAGAAGGGGACATGAGCAATTAAATACTGACATGGTACAGTGTTTTACACGACTGCATTTGTTGACCCGCGTTATAGAACTCTCTCACATCCTTTTTACTCCCCATATTAGATTTGTCGTAAATCAGACATTTTAAATTTTGATCAAACGTTCAAAATTTTGACCAAGTTTATAACAAAAAATACCAATATTCGTAATGCCGAATCAATATCATTCAATTCACCATGGAATATATTATAATATTGTATCGATTTCATATTATAAATATTGGTATGTTTTCCATAATTTAGACAAACTTTAGAACGTCTAGGTTAACACAAACCTAATATGCATTCAGAATAGAAGAAGAGCAGTCATTGATTGATTGCAACTGGATTGACGGCATTCATCAGATGATTAAAAATGGACTTTTCTTTTATGATCGACCGAGGAGTACATTCATATCGAATATTACTAAGCACTGCCAAGAAAAAGTAAACCATTGTCGGTGATTAAGAATGTGCTCAAAATGGGCAACGCCTCCTCGCTGCGAGTCAGGGACGTGACAAGGAGGTGCGCGAAGAGGACGGTTGTCATTGCCGCGAGAGGCCTTCCTCCCCGTTCTCCATGATCTGGTGGAGTTCATGCGGGCCGCAGGTTGTGGCCGGCCGACCGGGGGCTCCCTGCCCAGAGCCGAGAGCGGAAGGGGAGGGTCGGGCCTCCTCCTTGGGGCCGATGTCCCCCGCACGAATCCATGAGCAGGGCGTGAGGGAGGAAGAATTCATGGCGGGGTGGAGACTTGGGGGTGGTCACGTTCGGCTCGCGGTGGAGAACGATTCACGTCTAGGCCGCCGCCAGGAGAGGAGGAGAGGAGGGGGTTCGGTACGTGACTGATTTGTTAGGGTTTGGAACTTTGGATGTGGGTGGGGGTTATCCGTTATCCACACCAGGTGCACCACAACGAATATAACGAATATAACTAAGCACATTGTAAGAGCCCATATCTAGGGCGGACACCCTGACACGGCCCCCCACTTCATCCCTATACTTCCGGACGGACACCCTGACACGGCCCGGACAGAAAATGGCCACCCAAACGGACCCCCCAAACTCAGCCCAAACACTCGGGATGGCCGGCACCCCTCATACCCAGTCCATATCTGGGGCGGAAATGGGGCAGCCCAGATGGACCCGAACACGTCCGCCACATTAGATCCGACAACCCAGACCAAAGCAAGAGACATTGGAAAGGTATTACGGACATCTACCGGTACCTGCAAGGGACGAAAGATCTTGGCTTGTTTTATCAGAAGAATCGAGACCTATCGCTTGTAGGCTATGCTAATGCTTGGTACATGCCATTCCCGGACACTTCCAAATCCCACACTGGGTATGTTTTCCTTTGTGGTGTGGAACTGTAGTTTTCTCGAAATCGTCTAAAGAAAGTCTAGTATCAACTTCGACGAACCACTAAAAAATCATAGCACTATATGAAGCATCACGAGAGTGTGTATGGCTTCAACAGATGATCAGCCACATCTAGCTGACTTGTGGGTTCAACACCATCAAAATCCCCACTATTATCTATGAAGATAATGTCGATTATGTTACACAAGTCCAGACGGGTTATGTGGAGAGCAATCTCAAGAAGCATATCAACACCAAGTTTTTTATGCACATGAAATGCAAAAGTTGAACGAAGTAAAAATCTTGCATACTAAGTGGTGTGAAAATCTTGATGATTTATTCACCAAGTCATTACCAGCATCTTCTTTCGAGAGATTTGTTCGTGAAATTGGTATGATGAGGCTTAGAGAGATGTAAGGTTCAGGAGGAGAATCTTTACAAACTCATCATTGAAATCTTGATCCCGATAATTGAGTACTTGACTTAACAGTTAAGTGAGTTGTACCCCTTTTCCCCTTTAGTGAGTTTTTATGGAGTTTCTCACATAAGGTTTTTAATGAGGCAATTCGTGCAACATAGCAAAAGTATATCTTGTGTTGTTTCTCCATATTTTTCCAACTGAGTTTTTTCGGAGTTTGAGGCATGGCTATACGGATAACACCCAAGGTGAAGTGTTGGGAAACTTTGGCTGTGGGTGTGTTGGGGTCCACTTCGGTGGTGCCTCCCACCCCACGTAATGGCCAAATCAATCTCCACGTTTAATGTTATAAGTGGATTTTACCCTTCTATCTCTTCCCTTCTATATAAACGAAGAATATCATTGTACGTACTGCCAGTTGACGGATTAATAAAGAGTTTCCTACATATATGTTGTGTCAATTTACTATCTATGTACTTGGTGATCTTAGCGTATATGTCTCTTTTAACTACGTCACCTACGATGTACACTCTCGGAACCAGCCAACCGGCAGGGGTTGTACAACAGCTCTCACATAGCTGGCCCGTCAAAGGAGAAAACACGGAAGAGGAACCGTTAACGCATCAATTCCGGTCACTGTCGAACAACTGGGCCTTTAGTTTTATGTACACGATATCACAGACGGCTAGAGATATGTTTCATAATGCTAGCCACATGTCTATTAACTACGCTAGTTGAAGCATCTTGTGCACTCTAATAATGCAATCCATCTCCCCTGGTTAAGATAGATACTATGTGTAAACTCTGGTGACAGCTTGCTACAATTATTGTAAGTGCTAGTTGCTTCTTTCATTTGTATTCCTGGAGAAAAATCATATACGACCAGGTCGTAAGACTCCATGGCTGGACCAACTCATGCGAACGACGCGTGACAAAACGAATCTCAAAGCAATCAGATCCTTACCCAAATCCAAGCCACAATTCCTGTTTCCCTCTCCAGCAGTCTAGCTAGCCTCTTCTCCATGCCGATGGAGTTCTCCTGCTCGTCCTAGAGTCTACGACCATGCTCGTCGGCGGATCGACAGGACAGACGCTCATAGCGTCCGGCGGTCCGTGGGAGCGAGCGAACGAGAGCTAGGCTTATCTGCCGTTTGGGGCTTTCGGTCAGTTTGCCCTTCCATGCAGCTGCAGCTTTTGTGCCGCGTACGCGTGTGTCAAGAATGGTAGCCAATTATTGAGTAAGATCAAGTCAAGAACATATGGCCAATCACATACGAAGACCTTAGACATTGTAGTATATAAACTATGTATGATTAAATTGAACTAATATGTACTATCATGCATTATTCCATCCTAGAAGTCAATTATACACGGTAACGTGCGTCTATAGTTTCTTAACCTCCTGTTGCAAGACACAACAAGTAGTAGGTGTCACCTCTACAAACTACCGTCCACGCTAGTAGGAAACTGCCTTTCTGTGGATTCACTAACTGTGGCGCACTGCCCATCCGTCACAAAAGAAATTCAGTGGCGCACCGCTCATAATGCGCCACAGAATACTGTGGCGCATACGCACATCCATGCGCCACAGAAATAAGGTGGGTCCCGCCTCCACAAAAATCTGGTGACATTTTTGTGGCGCATTTATCTGGATGCGCCACAGAATGAACCATTTCTGTGGCGCATTGTACATGATGCGCCACAAAAATTAGGTGGGCCCCCTCCAATTATTGCATGGGTGTTTTTTCTGTGGCGCATGTGGCACGGTGCGTCACAGAAAGACATGTTTCTGTGGCGCATGCAGCGTGGTGCGCCACAGAAAGACATGTTTCTGTGGCGCACCATGCTGCATGCGCCACCGAAACATGTCTTTTTGTGGCGCACCGTGCCGCATGCGCCACGGGCAGTAGGGGCTGCGCCGTCCTCGCTCGTCTCTCTGTCTCGGGTGGGGGGGTAGGGGGAACGGGCAGATGGGCCGGCGGCTCAGAACGCCGACCTGCGGAGGCGCCGGAGCCAACCCAAGCAAGCTGAATCCTCGCGCCGCAGTCCTCCTCTTCCGATTCCACGCCCCCCATCCCCACAAACCCTAGCCCAGGCGCAGGATTGCGATTGTAGAAGCCTCCATCTTTGGCGTCCATGGCGGCGCCGGTCGCCACGCCAGCCGCGC
This sequence comes from Poa pratensis, assembly GCA_947311845.1. NCBI lineage: Eukaryota > Viridiplantae > Streptophyta > Magnoliopsida > Poales > Poaceae > Poa > Poa pratensis. The sequence continues at coordinate 163,442,008 of CAMZMU010000063.1, forward strand.
GCGTGGCGGACGGAGTTCGCTGCATGCCGGCGAGGGGTTGCCGGCCAGCACGACACGACGCCTCCATCTACTGCGCCACCCACAGCTCGGGGCCGCCATCCATCCACCAGATCCGGCGCCCACAGGTCGTCCTCCTTCCCCGCGTGCAACGATCCATCTCCTCAGCCGGTGATACATCGATCTTGTCTTATCTCTAGGGACCCTAGGCTGGAGACTCAATCCTGTGCGTCTTTTACTGGTTAGGACTTAGGAGTGATCTAGTGTCCCACGGGCAGGTGCCCGTCCCCTCCCCTTCGTCCTTAGAGGAGAGGCGATTTTCTGAAAACTTCCCGGTCAACCCACCTCGCCGCCGCGGATCCGGCCGTTTCCTCCCCTCCGCCGGCTGCTTCGGCAGCGGGAGGGTGGGGGAACGCCGGATCTCGGTGTGTATATAGTGTAGGGTTTGCTAGGTTCTCTGCCGGCGGCGCTCTGGAGGCGGAGGTGCGGTCGGCGGTGTGTTTGGTGGCGGCGTTCTTCCCCTTCGTCGGTGGTGTTCTTCGGAGCTTCGCCGTGGAGCGGCCGCCTTCCTCGTGCTCGCAGCTCCTTGGAGCTGCCGTGTGCGAGTTCCCCGACCCCTGGCTGGATCCGAGGCGACGGATCTGGTGGCTGGGGTCGTGGTGTTGCTGGAGGTGGGCTCGGAGGCTGCAAGGTGACGGCTTTGCAGGTTTGTGGCTAGAAGGTGGAGGATCTGTGGCGCCTGCTCCAGGTCCGGTGCAGTTCGAGCTCGGGGGCCTCCCCCGGCCGATTCCCGTTCATCGTCCTCAAGTTCCTGCTCTTCGGAGCGGGCGGATGTTGCGGCTCTTCAAACGCCTCTGGGCTAGGGGCTCTGCTGCTCCTCGGGCGATCGTGCTTCGCGGCGGTCTCCTTCATCGTCTCCGGCGGTGCAGGGCGTTGGCGCGGGTCGATCTCGTGGGTTAAGACGGCGAGTGCAAGCTTCGTTTGCTCTTGTTTTCTCTGTTGCCTTTCCTCGTATGTACTTGCTGTTGGTTTGTTCTTCTTTTAGTATGAATACAAGTATGTGCATTACAAAAAAAGATTCGTGGGGCATTCGATTGGTAATGTTGCAACCCCTGTTCAGATTGGTTTCAACAGAAACTTGGAAAAAAAAATCTCCAACTAGGCTCGATACTTACCCATAGAGGCTAGCTAGCTAGTCTCCAAACCCTGTAATAATAATCTGAGCATGTTGGGTGGGTCTTTCACTTTCGTATCTGAAACTGTTGCATTAGTTAGTTCTCCGTTGAATTCGTATCATGAACGGGACGTGGTGTCATTTGCAACACCTTGTTGGGGTATCAATCAATAGATCAACCATTTTGGAGAGAAAGCTGAAACTAATAGGTGTTGTAGTGGTGAGCTAATAAATTTTAATTGCATCGCCCCCTGCATTGTCATCCTCACCTGTCTGTTGTTGCCAGGAAAACAATATGAGGAATCATGCGACTGTTATGTACTAGTATTACCAAACTTCTAACTGCAGTTTCTAGTCTGTTATCCTTTGCATGCTACTGCTTTTGTTTCCATGGATGTTTTCTTTGGTTTGCCAATTGGTGGTGTCATGTCTGTCAAGGAAAAGGGGATCCTATCATCTGCTGTAATTTTAAAATTGGAGCACTTTTGTATGTCTATATATATCTTTTAATAGCTATTCGTATTGTTAAATACTAAAACCCTTTTCCATGTTTTCTACTCGGTCCTATCAGCCCCTTAATATCACTTCTCAGTACACATGTTTGATTTTCCCAGTTCTTCCCCTCCTCTCTTGGGAAACGGGGAGCTCATGCTGAAACTCAAAGTATGTGAGGTACGGTAGTTAATAACCAAAGGAGTTAGCCTGAGTTGTGGTTCTTTTCTATTAATGAGGTCATTACTAGTTAGAGTCACTTGATTTGGGAAAAAACTTCCGAGTAAACGCATCAGGGGCTATTCTCTCACAAGGAAATTGATGTCCAGTAAATAGGAGATTTATTGTACAGTAGTTATTTACCAGTCCCCTTGTTCTTGTGTGAGGTGTGGATCAAGCATGCGACAGCAAAACACCTGATTTGTGAAATGTCTGCAGGTACCCATGAGGCCCTTGAGTTTGCCGGAACGTCGATTAAATTCGGGTACTCCATATGTCCCTTTTTTAGTAAAGGTCATGCCGAATTTTTTCGTGAATTTTGGCATGACTTTGCTAAAAATAGGACATATGGAGATGTGGATGTGGTATTGTGTTTGTTATCGACCGGCAGATGTGAATATGTGTTTATGTGATGTTGTTCGGTATTGTGTTTTATTTTCAGGAAGATATGTCTCAATATACAGGTGTAAGGGTGAGGCCTAGGGCCGATGGGACGATCATGTACGGGTGCCAGATCCACATTGGCAAGATGAAGCGCTGGGTCGGGCAGTGGCCGACCGAGGAGGAGGCGGCACGCGCGTACGACTACTTCTGCATGCATGAGTACGGAGAGGAACGTGCACTAAAGAAGCTCAACTTCCCCGAGCATCGCCATCTCGTGGACGAACAAGCACCGCCGGGGATCAGACAGATTACCAAGGACATGGAGAGGGAGCACCGCATGACTCAGGCGTAGATTGCACGGCGGAACATCCGCCCCCATGACGACCCGTTGGTGAGGCAGCTGCTGCAGCAGGAGCCGGATCTGATGGCGTACCAGCGCCAGGTGTTCGGTTCACAAGATGTAGACATTTCGTCGTCGGCGGGTCCTTCACACGGTGCGGCTCCGTCTCATGACGACGACAGCGAGGAGGAGGATACCTTCTGGAAGAATTTTGAGATGTATTAGGACGAGAAGAAGGGAGAATGAACCAGAGAAACTTATCTTGCTAGCTAGCGACTCGATCGAGATGTATTATATGTAATTCTAGTTAGTTGACTAAATTACTTTTCTAAACCTAGCTAGAACCGTTTTATCAAGATGTATTATATGTAATTCATGTTAGTTGTCTAAACTTGTCTATTATTAATACTGATGTGTATTGATACTGCCACTAGTAGGAAACATTGATTGATACATGTATTTCTGTAATACAGTAATATACCTGTATTTGTACGGCGGGAAGCAGCAAATTGTGAATACGTATACGACTATTTTGTGGCGCACTGGTTTTCATTTCTGTGGCGCACGCCGCCGGGATGCGCCACTGAAAGTAATTCTGTGGCGCACGGGCAGGGTGCGCCACAGAATTGTGATATTTCTGTGGCGTATGGGCGGGGTACGCCACAAAAATAATATTTTTGTGGCGAGACTTCTGTGACGTACCCGCCATGTGCCACAGAATGTCTTTTTGGTGCGCCACAGAATGGCATTCTCCTACTTGCCAATAGTTATTTACTAATCTAACTTTGAAGAACTAAACGGAGGTTTTATCTTGTTTTTGTATAGATGTATTCGGTTGAACTTTGGGTTAGCCCTATGATCTTTAGTAGAAAAAATATATTAGTAACCCAGCCCATTTTTTAGATTACATTTTTTTTCATTTAGCCTCTGTTAACTACAATGTTAACAGAGTTAACCGGGCAGTGTTCTTGTGCAATTGTCACCATGTATTTTAAAACAAGTGGCAGCAACTCCATATTGTAATTTTTAACTTGTATCCCTAAAATTATAACATACATGTACCTCAATTATTAGAAAGTGCATCACATAGGGGATTACAACTACCTTTTTAGTATGAGTGACACCAGACAAGACAACAATAGCAATTGAATCATATAGGGGGGCAACTAGTACAGACCGACAATCTGGAACGGGTCAAAAACCCTTCGACAACTGAGAAAGGATACGTATCCGGACCCTGGTCAATTATGTGAGTTGGCTCATTGGCAACGGACGATTTTAACCGTCACCGATGAGGCCATGTTATCGGCAAAAGTTTTCCTATTATCTCTGTTTTCTTAAAGTGTGGCTCATCAAATACGGTGTTTCTCATTCCACTTGTTTGCACTGAGCTATTTTCGTTTTTTTACAGCAGGAATATAGATGTCATTGCACATTAATTACAAATCTCACAGAATTACACATATTTTCATTCCTATATTATCACAAGCCAATGAGGTAAGCATTAAGACGATAACATATTTTCGTTCCTATATAACATATACCAAATATCATCATTACATTTCTATCACAATATGACAAATTACACATTTTCGCGCCTCACTAAAATTATCACAAATTACAAATTAACATATACCAAATCCTTGATGCGCCGTCGCGGAGAGATGAAACCAGGCAGCGAGATTGGGAATTAGTGTGGGAGCCATACTACCTGGTCGTATAGGATTTTTCTCCGTATTCCCGTGACCGAGTAATCAATTGCAGGTGACAGCTTGCTAAAATTATTGTTATTGGTTGTTGCTTCTTTCATTTGTATTCGTGTGGCTATGCTCCGCCTGCTCCAACGCTCCGAACTCGTCCAGCGCAATTCATGCGAGGCACTCTTCACTGTCGTGTTTACGGCGCACAGTTGTTCGTGTCTATTGTTGTCGTCGGCATGGTTACCATTGTCGTCGCTCGCCCCGGAGGCGCATAGCAAGTGTTCGACGAAATGACCAAGCGAAATATTAGTTTTACTCCGCTAAATACTGAGGATCGGTTAGAAACATCCCTTTTTAAAGGAGCAAATATACGACAGTAAAAGATAAGGAGACATATAAGGGACTAAATTTTGAAGGTTCGGTTAGGGATGCCCTAAGATGCCTAATTTTCAGACAAATCGCTATATATAAAGTAATAAAACACAAAGCCCAAGCAGCCGCCCGGGCAGGAGGGGCGCTAGGACTTCGTTCACAATTATCATTATAAGGATATTAAAAAATATTTCCATATTAAATATATTTGATATAGATGTTGATATGTTTCCGTATATTTACTTAATCAAGTGTTTCAAAAGTTGACTCTGACAAAACCAATAATGCAGGTAATTAAAAAGTACGTTGATACCTAAAGTATTAGTACTACATTAACTAAGCACTATCAAGAAAACAAGCATATAATCACACGGACCCGATGGACATTTTTTTTCGTTTGTGCGACGAAGGACTCAACTGCTAGCGTTGATCTTACGCTACAGTACTGGTCAACTGGTTCTGATTACCTTTGAGATCTCCATGGTTTGCTTTCTATATGTATTTCTATCCACGCATAACAGTAGAGCCCTCACTGTGTCCTTCGTTCCCCCTTTCCCAGAGATACATCCTCTCTTACTCTCTCTCTGAACTGTAGCAACAAGCTGCGGGAGTTTGTTCTTTAGTGAGTTTTTATGAAATTGCTACTTAAAGTTTTTAATGATGCAATTCATATATCTTCTGCTTTTTCTCCATATTTTTCTCGCTGGTTTTTTCGGAGTTTTAATACCGATACGGATAAAACCCAAGCTGGAGATTCCTTGTTCCCATTAACAAAACATCTCCTTTTTTTTCGCTTTTTGGAACCGGTACAGAAATTGGTGCTTTTTCTACTTTGTTTACGTTAGTGACTGGGTGGTTTCGGGGAAGGCCTATGTGGGGTACCTTTCGGGTGTGGGATGCTCGTTTAACTTCTGTATTCATCTTGTTCCTTATTTAACTGGGTGCACTGTGTTTTCAAAAGCTTCCGGTCGAACTCTTTTTGCTTTTTTTTGGGCTTCTTCTCATTCTTCATTGGCACCTACGGTAGAGATCGAAGGTATTTGGCCCCCAAAAGGGATTGGGGTTTTAGATCCTTGGAAATCCCTCTTCTTAATACCCCTATTCTCCCTTCATCCGGAGCTGCCGTAACTTAGGCTCATCATGCTATACTCGCGGGGAAGGAAAAACGAGCAGTTTACGCTTTAGTAGCAACTGTTTCTGTTGGGAAATGTGAGTCGTGGGTGCGTTGGGGCCCACTTCGGTGGTGCCTCCCACCCCACGTAATGGCCAAGTTAATCCCCATGTCTAACGTTAAGTGGGTCGTATCCTTCTGTCCCTTTTCTTCTATATAAACGAGGACAATCATTGTATGTACTGTCAGTTGATAGACAGATTAATAAAGAGTTTTTTCTTTTTGAATTTTTTCACATATATTAAACCAACAAAGAGTACATCGATTACAAAAATAAAACTATAAGAGACTAGCAAATCTATGAGTCTTCAACCCCTTTCTTCATCCATGACACAATCTTGTACTTTTCTGAAGGCAGCCATAGAACAACGCCAACACCACCACACCACAGACCTATGAATACCACCGAAGATTCTCCCTTTTTAATAAAGAGTTTCTTACCTACACCTTGTGTACTGCCAGTTGATAAACAGATTAATAAAGAGTTTTTTACCTACACCTTGTGATCTTCGCATATATGTCAACTTGGACAACATCGCCTACGTTGAACACTCTCGGAACCTGCCAACCGGCAGGGGGTTGGCAGGGGTTGTACAACAGCTCTCACATAACTGGTCCGTCAAAGGAGAAAACACGGAAGAGGAACCGTCAACGCATCAATTCCGGTCACTGTCGAACAACTGGGCCTTCAGTTTTAGACTAGTCATAGTGGGGAGTAACATTGAGTGGTAACATACTTATGTTACTACCTATTGTCATTATCTCAATAGTGGGTAGTAACTTATTTGTGGTGTCATGCATGATAGCATTTATTAGGTTGTAGACTCATTTTGCCTTGGGGTGTGTGATGTTCCGGTAACTAGCTATGTTACTCCAACCTGCTCTCTCCTCATTAATTACTTGCCACATCATCTTTTTTGCCTACGTGGCATTGAAGTTACTAGCAATGTTCCTCCCACTATGACTAGTCTTATGTACACGATGTCACATACGGCTAGAGATATGTTTCATAATGCTAGCCACATGTCTATTAACTATGCTAGTTGATGCATCTTGTGCACTCTAATAATGTAATCCATCTCCGCTGGTTTAGATAGATACTACGTGTAAACTCTGGTGACAGCTTGCTACAATTATTGTAACTGGTAGTTGCTTCTCTCATTTGATTTCCTGTGACTGAGTAATCAATTGCAGGTCACCAAAGTCGTTGATGGCAACGGGTGGAATGAGTCGTTGCTAATTTTTTTACTCCAGCGCCTCCTCGACCCTTAGAGAAGGGCAATAGTATAGCCAGCAGCCGGCTATAAGGTAGTGTCATGTCAGCTGTAGCCAACCTAATAGCCAATATGTACAATGGTTAGATTTAATCATACATTACTTTATTAGTACATGGCCCACACTGCACCCTCACATAGTGCCTAGGAGCACGTGCTGCAGCTGGTTCTTGCATGAGAGCCCGTTTTTATTCTCTCTCCTCTTCTCTCTCCTCCACAGATATATTAATTAAATCCTTATAGCCTGCTGACTGTACCTTATTGTACTTGCTCTTAAACATACGCGATCGAGTCTGGCTCGAGAAAAAAATTCCTTCTCCTAGAAGGCCTACTCGTGGAGGCGAGCACAATCTAGGGGAGAGGAGTTGCTTCAGCGGGTGGGGTGGCAGCACGGTGGACCAATTTAGACGGACGAACCTCGCCATCAGTAACGTGCTCTGATACCAATATCTAGTGCATTTCGTGTGGCCGTGCTCCGCCTGCTCCAATGCTCCGAACCCGTCCAGCGCAATTCGTGTGAGACATTTTTCACTGTTGTGTTCACTGTCCTCTGTTGTTCCTGTCTATTGTTGCCGTCAGCATGGTTACCATCGTCGTTGTTCACCGTGGAGGCGCATAGCAAGTGTTCGACGAAATGCCTGAGCGAAATATAAGTTTTACTCCACTAAATACCGATGATCGGTTAGAAACATCACTTTTTTAAAGGAGCAAATACACTAACTCTAAAATATAAGGAGGCATATAAGGGATTAAATTTTGAAGGTTCGGCTAGAGATGCTCTAAGATGCCTAATTTTCAGACAAAATTGCTATATATAAAGTATTAAAACACAAAGCCCAAGGGGCGCTAGGACTCTGTTCACAATTATCATTATCTGGCAGATTAAAAAAATCCATATTAAATATATTTGATATGGATGTTGATATGTTTCCATATATATACTTAACCAAGTTTCAAAAGCTTGACTCTGACAAAACCCATAATGCAGGTAATTAAAAAGTACGTTATAACTAATAGGTAGTATGACATTAACTAAGCATTATCAAAGGAAACAAAGCATATAATCACATGGACCCGGTGGACATCTTTTTTCGTTTGTGCGACGAAGCACTCAACTGCCAGCGTTGATCTTACGCTACAGTACTGGTCAACTGGTTCTGATTACTTTTGAGATCTCCATGGGTTGCTTTCTATATGTATTTCTATCCACGCATAACAGTAGAGCCCTCACTGCGTCCTTCGTTCCCCTTTCCCAGAGATACATCCTCTCTTTCTCTCTCTCTCTGAACTGTATAGCAACAAGCTGGGGGAGTTTGTTCTCCAGAGTATAGACGTCAGGGTATATTCCTCGATCTCAAGGTCAGTACATAATTTCTTCAAGAGCTTGCTGTTTTCTTACGTTAATTGCCAGTTGTTCAGAAGATTTATGCTGCTCAGGTATATATCCGTAACTTTTCTAAATCATCGGAAATGGCCACCGGTAGCACCTCCCTAATACCGAAGGAGCTATCATTTGACCTTCTGAGTGAAATTACCAATAACTTCTCCGATGACCGAAAACTGTGTGGAACTCAATTTGGAACACTTTATAAGGTCTGATTTTTCCTTGACAAGTTTTATATCTTTTAAGAGATTCGTAATCACAAAGAAGCTAATATATATGTCCACGAGATTGAACAGGGAATTATGGAAGCTGACAACATAATAATGGCTGTGAAGAAACTTGATGACAACGCCCAGATCCCGTCTGATAAAACATTTGAGAACGAGTGTGAGAAACTTATGGCGCTCCAACATGAAAACCTGGTTAGATTGGTTGGATTCTGCAGTGAACCACAACAGAAATTTGTGCCGTCCGCGTCCGGTGAAATAAGTCATGTTGTAGACATCACTGCAAACTTACTGTGCTACGAATATTTCCCTAATGGGAACCTTGATGATTATCTTTTTGGTATGTATACACACCATCTTCTCGTATTTTACTTCTTACTTTTCTTGATTGTTCACATCATTTGAAGTTGAACATGGCTTCTAGTTTCTCTCTACATTATTCATCTTTTATGTCCCTAAGCTTTCACACTGAAATACACAGGAACCAAACCGTCCAAGGATTTCTCCGTTGACCCAGGGACCAAAACGAACGATGAATTTTCTTCAGCTGAACAAGGCATCCAAGCGGCCGAGGGTGTCTTATCGGCTGAAAGGACAAAAGTGGCCGAGGATATCGCTTCGTCTGAGCAAGGGATTCCAAAAGTGTCCTTGAATATCTCTTCGGCTGAACCAGGAACTTCTAAAGCAGCAGTGGATTTCTCTTCGTCTGAACCCAGTATCGATTGGGACACGAGCTTCAACATAATTAACGGAATTTGCCATGGTTTACTTTTTCTGCACAGCTTGAATAGCCCCATTGTACATATGGATCTCAAGCGTCAAAATATATGGTTGGGTGCAAAGATGGTGCCCAAAATTGGGAATTTCGGACTCTCCAGACTCTTTGGCACTGATGGATCAAGAATGTACACACAAACAGTTGTGGGAACATAGTAAGCAATTCACAAAAATTGACACTTCTATTTATTATTGTGCGAATCGCAGTTTCAAATCTTTAGTAGTGTCTATTAACTCTCAATGTTGATGACCTTCAGTGGACACATGGCTCCAGAGTATCTACACAGAGGTGAAATCTCGACCAAGGCAGACATATATTGTCTAGGCCTACTGATAATCGAGATTACCACAAGAGAGAAGAACTATCAGGATCCTAACGAACCGGCCGCTAGGACATACATTACAAAAGTAAGAAGAACTATATATATGTTACTTTATATTTTGAATTTCAAATTTAAAGGCCTATATATGTCAAATCTAGTTAGTATAGTTCACCAGTTAATGATCATAATTCCAATTATGCATGTAGATACGTACAGGTTGGACAGCAGAGCACATAGCAACCAAGTATTCATCGTTGAATGCAAAAAGACTCCAGCAAGTATATGCATGCATAGAAATTGGGCTAGAGTGTGTGCAGCTTGATCGGACAAAAAGGCCTCCTATAGCGGAAATTGTTGACAGGCTCAGCACAATCTGAAAGGTAGTTGAGGTATGAAAGGAGAGGGACACATGTATTGACATGATTGAATTTCACACAAATGTGGAGAAGAAACTTGGTAGATTATTGGAAAGGCCTATTTGTATCTAATATATTGTTTAATAGATCCTTGTGTATATTAAATCCGTACTAGACCATGATGGCACGCATTGTTGCGCCCATCTATTTTGCTTGTAGAATAATAAGAAATTCTGTAAATACCTCGAGACAAAAGATAAACATAAAAATGAACTACAAAATGATAAAAAAAGTGGTGAAATTAATTTTTTCACAAGTTCTTCTTTTTTTGAATTCAAATTGTTATAAGCAATAAGTCGCCTCTCAAGTGACGATTAAACTAACTGACTCTCCTTTCTGGAAAGGCCTTATGGCAGTTAAAGAGGAGTTCTTCAGTAAAGGTTTTTTTAATATTGGTAATGGCAAGTCCAATTGTTTTTGGGAGGATGTTTGGTTGGGATATACGCCTCATTCTAAACAATATCCCTCTTTATACAACATTGCACGACGAAAGGATGCTTGTTGCGCAAGTTTTTGCCATTAGGAATCTGAACATCGAGTTCTGACGCTCGTTAATGGGAAGTAAGTGGACGGCTTGGTTACAACTTGTTGAGCGTTTAATGAATATTGACCTCTCAGATGAGCCAGACTCATTTGTTTGGAAATTAACAAACTCTGGCAAGTTCACTGTTAAATCCTTTTATTTGGATATGATGAACGGGCAAGTACCACTAAAGATTAAGATGTTATGTGGTTTCTCTTTAAGAAAGTTATTCCAACAAAAAATAACCTCACCAAACATAAGAGGAATCGGTGTAAAAAGTGTGTCTTCTGTGATTTAGATGAATCAATAGACCATTTATTTTCCACTGTCGTTTTGCTCGTCTTGTATGGAGAATTGTCTACTTTACTTACAACACCCCTCGTCCGGCCAATTCATCGAATATGTTTGGTAATTGGCTTAATGGGGTGGGTAAACAAACAAAAGCTTGTATTCGTATAGCAATGTGTGCTTTGGTTTTGGCTTTATGGAACCATATAAATGATTTGGTCTTTAACAAGGTTGGACATGCTAATTTTCTATAGGTTATTCGAATGGCTACCCATTGGATCCGCGAATGGTCGCTTCTCCTGCCTGTGGGGCAGCACACACTTATGGAATCTGGGTGTATCCGCCTCGAGATGGTCGCCCAGACTACCTACAACTTGGTTGGGTGGCACTGTTAGCACCCATTTTTGGCACGGCCAGTCCAAAGCTTGAAGATCTGCCCCAGAAAGAATTGACGACCTGAAAAAGTGAACTGGAGGGATGGACCCGGAAAATCATGAAAACTGGCTTGTTTGGAGAATTGGCCCGTGCTGAGTTATTGGTCTCGTCAAGATGAACAAGTTTGATGTTCAGCTCGTCTTCAGCCGAGTTAATATGCAACTTCTACGCCCACGGCAAGAAGCAGGACAGGGTGATGCTCGTGTAGACAGGTAATCCGGCAAAACTGGGACCTGGCAAAATTGATAACCCGGCAAAACTGGGACCCGGCAAAACTGGGACCAGAGATGCTAACTTCAACGCTGAGCGACCAGTGGTGCCAGCTCTAATATGGGTTCCTAAGCCGGCCCTTTTGGTGGCTTCCATGACAATCACATCAGTCCCCGCTGCTAGCAATGAGTTAGAGCCGGTTGCTATACCGGCTGTTACGTATTCTTCATGGGCTGACGACGTGGAAGCTGCAGACTTGGCAAAGACATGTGAGCCGGCAAATGAGGACCCGGTAATAAAGAACCCGGCAGGCAAGGACCCGACAATGGATCGGCAGAAGAGGATCCGACAATGTTGGAGTCAGCAATGGACGAGTAAGCTAGTTTGACAGATCACGAGCATCTGCTAGACAATGAGAAAACACCAACTCGAGCAAGCATGTGGCAAGCAACATAAGTTGCATGTATGGCTGATATACACATATCGCCCTTAGCCTATGGCCGATGAGCTTAAGCATCGCCTTTAGATAAAAGGTTCTACTTAGAGTATTTTCTAGCACGCAAGATCTACTAGAAAACAGGGGGCATGTGATAGCACCCATTTTTGGCACAGCCAGTCCAAAGTTTGAAGATCTGCCCCAGAAAGAATTGACGACCTGAAAAATTGACCTGGAGGGATAGACCCAATTCATGAAATCTGGCTTATTTAGAGAATTGGCCCACGCTGAGTTATTGGTCTCGTCAAGACGAACAAGTTTGATGTTCGACTCATCTTCATCCGAGTTAATATGCAACTTTTACGCCCACGACAAGAAGCAGGACAGGGTGTTGCGCGTCTAGACAGGTAACCCGGCAAAACTGGGACCTCGCCAAAACTGGGACCCGGCAAAATTGATAACCTGGCAAAACTAGGACCCGGCAAATCAGGGACCCAGAAAAGCAGGACTCCAAAAGATTCCAGAAATTGCGACAAGACAAGCCAGATTCCGCATGAAGCAGAGAAAGTTCGAAGCCCGCACGGAAGGACAGGCGATTCCAGACGGGTTAAAAAACTGACACTTGAATCCGGGTCCCGTACGAAACCGGCTCATAATTTGCCTTGTTTAGAGCTAGAGTGCAACCTAGAATACCAGTTGTAATCCTTGTAGAAGTCCAAAACTTGTACGAAAAGTCCAGCCGCCTCATATATATGAGAGGTGATGGATGATTGAAATTAAGCAAACAATCGAAAAATCAATACAAACCCTACTTTTACCCTCAAACCCTTGTTCCTACTTTCGTTATTCGGTGACTTCATGTGAGTTCATCGAATATCGACTACCGAACGTCGGAGCGGCCAAGTATGGCCAGGTTCAACCAATCGTCGCCAGCTTCCTCTAACGGGGTCCCTCCCGAGGAGCTGGGATGTCTGGTTTCAAAAGCGCCGGTTTGCTGTCTTGCGTATCGCGCTATAAGCCGGCCTCCTGCGGTGCGAGTTGCAGAGTATCTCCCTCTACGCCGCAGGTACATGAGGACGTGCTCGTGTGACGCGTTTTTTGCGCAACACACTGGTGACTCCGCCGGGGACAATTTTAGACCGGACTGCAATGGCCGATAATAAGATCCCTCAGCCTTTCAAGATCAGCATGGAAAACATCATACGACCGCCTATGATGAGCTTACAGAAGAACAACACCATGGTTTCGAGGCACTCAAGATCAGGCGACAAGTTGAGCTTGGAAGCGCTTCGTAAGAAGCAACATGACGACTTTGAAGCCAAGCAGCAAAGCGAGTTAGAAGCCCTGCAGAGCAAAAAGGAGCAAGAAGATTTGGGGGTAAGATTTGGAGGCATACCTGGCGACTTTCAAGAAGGATCGTCAGGGAACCATCACTTCATCAGGAGAGGCTAGGCTCACGCCTTTGATCGATGACACCTCTATAAGTGTTAGCTTGTTTTCTGCCGACCAGTTAGCCGCTATAGATCTACGCATCAGTGAATCCAACAATCATGTTTATAAGGCGGCTGTCGAGTATGTAAACGCTAGCAAGAATACACCTGACGATCGAGGCACCAGCGTAATAGGTCTTAACCTAGGACCATCGGATCCACCAATGAATCCTTACTCAGGCCAATCTCAATTGGCCGTGGCACCATATCCGGAACCCCTTAAAAGTATATTCCGTATTCTTCAAACCTGTCGAACCCGGCTTTACATCCTTCAAGTGTTGGTGTAGCGCCAACTTACAAGCTGGCTCCCTCATCTTGGAACCGGCAGGTTCCCGGGTCCGGCTTGGTACCTGGAACCCGGATGGTCTCGGCCAATTCAGATGAAAGTATAGAGAAATTTAGGGCCTAGATGCAGAAGATGATGTATGAAAACTTTGGGATCGAGCCAAAACCGATCCACGTTATGTACCGAAAACCAAAGTGCCATACCCCCAAGGTTTTAGAGTTCCTGATTTTGTGAAGTTCAATGGGGTAGATAGGAAAACAACGTGGGAGCCAATACCTGGCACAGTTGGGAGAAGTCAGTAGCATAGATCCCATTAAAGTATGCCTGTTCCCATTGTCTTTGACCGGCACATTTTTTTCCTGGTTTTCGGCTTTACCCCTGGTTCTGTTCTCACTTGGTATCATTTGGAGAAGAAGTTCCACGAACACTTTTACACGGGTGAGAACGAGTTGAAGTTAGCCCATCTTACATCGGTTAAACAGAAACATGACGAGTCGGTAGCTGACTATGTCAAAAGGTTTAGAGACACGAAGAACTGATGTTATAGTTTGGTGATAACTGAAAAAGATATGGCTAACTTAGTGCTTAATGGATTAAGATCGCATTTGAAGGAGAAATTGGATGGGTTCGACTTCTTGACAGTTAGTCAGGTTCTGCAGCGAGCTCTGGCTCAAGAAAGCCGGGCGCTGACGATGCAAAAGAATCTCATCGGATGAGTCGGGGTCGACTTAACGCCATTGACAGTGAAGCCGGCCTAGACGAGGAAGCCGATGTATATGCTGCTGAGTTTGTTTGGCCAAATAGATCCAAACCTTTAGTGTGTGATGACTTAAAGCCGATTCGCAAAAATCGGGATGAAGAGTTTAAGTGTACCTTTGACATGGGTAAATGTGATAGAATATTTGATACCCTGTTAAAGGAGGAAGTGATACGAGTTAATCATGTTGTACTGCCAGCCGAAGAATTAAGGTGGCGAGCTTACTGCAAGTGTCATAATTCTTTTTCTCATGCCATCAATGATTGCAATGTCTTTCATCGACAGATCCAATCGGCCCTCAATGATGGACGATTGAGCTTTGCTAGCATGGCTATTGACACATAGCCATTCCCAATGAACGTGCTAAACCTGGAGGGAAAGAAGGTTCTACTTCGGCCAGGGGTGGCCGAAGCTGCTAATAAATCTAACATTGTTGTTGGTGAGCCCAGGTAAGAAGTCGGTAACAAGGCGATGGAGAGACAAATCACAGTGAGCTGG
This sequence comes from Poa pratensis, assembly GCA_947311845.1. Classification (NCBI taxonomy): domain Eukaryota; kingdom Viridiplantae; phylum Streptophyta; class Magnoliopsida; order Poales; family Poaceae; genus Poa; species Poa pratensis. Next base: position 163,457,181 of record CAMZMU010000063.1, read on the forward strand.
CAACCCGGTGGACAGGAGGTCATCAAGATTACCATCAAGAATCCTGCACTTGGGGGGCAACAGCCACATTTGGAAGAATCGCCACCTAGATTTATGAAGCCCAAGAACCCGAAAGTCGGCAGATGGAAGACAAACCAAGTCGAGCATAAGCCAAAGAGGATAAAGCTGACTTTCGACATGTTACTGAACAGGTACGTGCATCAAACTAGATGGAGGTCAAACCAGTGGCAGTATAGATAATGGCCGAGGTTGCCTTTCAAGGAGAAGGGCAGTTGATATCAGAAGCCGGCTGGTGAGTTCATGCATAGCACAACCCAGCAATCTGTTCAAAGACAACTTGTATATCTCGGCGACTCGTCGTACTGGCGGGTCAAGGCGCAAAGTACTAAAGCAGGTGAACCAGAAGGCAGGTTGGTTCCGCGCAACTCATTGATCGTTGGAACTCATGTGCTGAAGCTGAAGGGACCGGTCATCGAGCCGGCAAATAACAAGCCGATACGGAGTACTTTTTATCACGCTCAAGGTGACAACCGATGATCACGAAGCCGGACCCAGTTAAGCCGTAGTGTTTCAACCCCGGGATCCAAAATACACTCAGCCAAAGTGGTGCCCGCAGGGAATATCAAAGACACAAAAACGGAAATTGCAGAGGGCAAGGAACCGGGAGAAAGCGGAAAGAAGGCCGAGCGAACCAGAGATGCTAAATTCAACGCTGAGCGACCAGTGGTGCCAGCTCGAATATGGGTTCCTAAGCCGGCCCTTTTGGTCACTTCCGCGACAATCACATCAGTTCCTGCTGCTGGCAATGAGTTAGAGCCGGTTGCGATACCGGCTGTTACGTATTCTTCATGGGCTGACGAAGTGGAAGCTGCAGACTTGGCAAAGGCATGTGAGCCGGCAAATGAAGACCCGTCAATAAAGAACCCGGCAATGGAAGAGCCGGCAGAAGAGGAGCCGACAATGTTGGAGTCAGCAATGGACGAGTCAGCTAGTTTGACAGATGACGAGGATCTGCTAGACTATGAGAAAACACTGACTTGAGCCACACATATCGCCCTTAGCCTATGGCTGATTAGCATAAGCATCGCCCTTGGATAAAAGGTTCTACTTGGAGTATTTTCTAGCACGCAAGATTTGGTAGAAAACAGGGGGGCATGTGTTAGCACCCATTTTGGGCACAGCCAGTCCAAAGCTTGAAGATCTGCCCCAGAAAGAGTTGACGACCTGAAAAAGTGACATGGAGGGATAGTCCCAAATCATGAAAACTGGCTAGTTTGGAGAATTGGCCCGCGCTGAGTTATTGGTCTCGTAAGAACAAGTTCGATGTTTGGCTCATCTTCATCGGAGTTAATATGCAACTTCTACGCCCACTGCAAGAAGCATGACAGGGTGGGGTGCTGCGCGTGTAGATAGGTAACCCGGCACAACTGAGACCTCGCCAAAATTGGGACCTGTCAAAATTGATAACCTGGCAAAACTGGGACCCGGCAAATCAGGAACCCAGAAAAGCAGGATTCTAGAAGATTCCAGAAATTGCGACAGTATAAGCCAGATTCCGCACGAAGCGGAACAAGTTCGAAGCCAGCACGGAAGGAGATGCGATTCCAGACGGGTTAAAAAACGGACACTTGAATCCGGGTCTAGTACGAAATCGGCTCGTAATTTGCCTAGTTTAGAGCTAGAGTCCAACCTAGAATACCAGTTGTAATCCTTGTAAAAGTCGAAAACTTGTACGGGAAGTCCAGCCGCCTCATATATATATATGAGAGGTGATGGCCGATTGAAATTAAGCAAATAATCGACAAATTAATTCAAACCCAACTTTTACCCTCAAACCTTTGTTCCTGCTTCCATTATTCGGTGACTTCACGTGAGTTCATCGAATATCGATGACCGAACCTCGGAGTGGCCAAGTTCGGCCGGGTTCAACCAATCGCCGCCGGCTTCCTATGACGGGGTCCCTCCCGAGAAGCTGGGACACCTGGTTTCAAAAGCGATGGCTTATTGTCTTGCGTATCGCGTTGTAAGCCGGCCTCCTGCAATGCGAGTTGTGGAGTATCTCTCTCGGCGCCGTGGGTACACGAGAATGTGTTCGTGTGACGCATTTTTAACGCAACAACTACGTGAAGTTTAGGCGTCTCGTTTTAGTCTTCTTCCGCTAGTTGATTTTCTCGCATACTTTGTCTGGTCCGTGAGATGTAAACACTTTTAACGCTTGAAATTCTGAAAACTAAATTAAAAGGTTGTGTGCATCTATTGATGCAGAGGGCCGGGGCTTGGCTCCCCATTTAAAAAAAAGGGTAAATTCTTTCTAAACTGCGGCCAATTGCCTAGTCAGATCAAGTCAAGAAAATATACTCTTCATAAACTGTAGCCATTTGCGGAGTAAGATCAAGTCAAGAAAATATAATCTTCATTAAATGTAGCCAATTATTCCTCCTCCTCGAAACATGTTTTCGCCCCGCTTTATAAAAAAACCAAATGGCCGAACCGATACAAAGTGATGAGGGAACCCTCTTACAAAGCAGATCAAAGAAAAAAAAAGCATGAGTAGCCACACCCTGACGAAACACCCGAGACTACTAACTAGAGGGGTCTCCACGCCTCCTTATGAAACCACCGGACATTGTCACACCACCTCCACCAAGTTGTGGTTGGAGAGGGCCGCTGGTGCTCTTTTCGTTAGCGTCTTGACGGGAGCTTGCTTGATGATGAAGATTTGTTGTCCCCGGCAACGGGGACAGAAAATAGTCTTGATGACCCACACATATAGGGGATCGCAACAGTCTTCGAGGGAAGTAAAACCCAAATTTATTGATTCGACACAAGGGGAGACAAAGAATACTTATAAGCCTTAACAACTGAGTTGTCAATTCAGCTGCACCTGGAAAAGCACTAGTAACAGGGGTGATGTGAAAGCAGCAGTAATATGAGAGCAATAGTAACAGTAACACAGCAGCAGTAACACAGAGGCAATGGCACCAGAAAATAGTTGATACTACTTCCAATGGCATGTGGGACCGAGTGAGTATTTGATGATGAAAGATGGACCGGGGTTCCCAGCTAACTACACTAGTGGTAACTCTCCAATAACAAGTGTTGGGTGAACAAATTACAGTTGGCCAATTGATAGAATTATTATAGCATTAAGACAGAACATCTAGTTTATTAATCATACGCAGGCATGTTTTCCATATATAGTCATACGTGCTCGCAATGAGAAACTTGCACACCATCTTTTGTCCTACCAGCCCGTTTGCAGCGGGTCTCAAGGGAATCTACTGGTAATTAAGGTACTCCTTTTAATAGAGCACCGGAGCAAAGTATTAACACTTGGTGAAAACATGTGATCCTCATGTCTAAACCATCCCCTCCAGTTATCCCAGTTATTGTCACTCTGGGGCCTCGGGTTCCGGACAGAGACATGTGCAAACAACTTGTAGATACAATCTAAGCAATAATTATAAAGCTCAAATCTAAGATCATGCCACTCGTGCACTAGTGACAAGCATTAAACACAACAAGGTTGCAGCAACAATAACTTCACAAACATATTGATAGACTGATCATAATGTAACAATTCAACGGATCCCAACAAACACAACACCGATTACATCAGATGGATCTCAATCATGTAAGGCAGCTCATGAGATCATTGTATTGAAGTACATGGGAGAGAGAGTACCAACTAGCTACAGCTAGAACCCGTAGTCCATGGGGGAACTACTCACGGAGCATGATGGAGGCGGTGGCGTCGATGGAGAAGGCTCCGGGGGTCAATCCCCGTCCCGGCAGGGTGCCGGAACAGGACCTTCTGACCCCCGAAACTAGGTTTCGATGGCGGCGGCGCTCCGGGAGTTCTTCTGGAATATGATGGATATTTCTAGGGTTTTCGAGTCGGGGGGGAATATATAGGCGAAAGGGCGGCGCGAGGGGGTGACCGAGTCGGTCACACCACCTGGTGGCGCCCCCCCCCCCCCTTGGCCACGCGAGCATATGTTGTGGAGGCCGTGGGCGTCCCCCTGGCTTGCCCTTCTGGCTCCGTGTATGCCTCGGAAAAATAGGAGGTTTGACTTTTGTTTCGTCGAATTCCGAGAATATTGCCCGAACAACTTTTCTGGAACCAAAAACAGCAGAAAACAGGAACTGGCACTGTGGCATCTTGTTAATAGGATAGTCCCGGAAAATGTATAATAATGATATATAATGCATATAAAACATGTGACAATGATACATAAAACAAGCATGAAACATCAGAAATTATAGATACGTTTGAGACGTATCAGCCGCCTGCCCTCTTGCTCTAGGCCGTGGAGCGCCGATCCTGCCGGTCAACAACGAGGACGGAGAGAGATGAAGACACAATCACGTGTATAAGGTGAGAGGCTGCCAAGAACACTCCACGTCAGCACCGAAGCGGTCTCGAATCAGGATTCGAGCTTGTCCACCGATGCCACCAAAACGAGGTCGTGGGTAACCGGAGCTCCACGCACCCTCAAGAGGGTGACGACGCAGGCCACCGCCGCCGTCGAGACCAAAATGTTCAAGGGATTTCACCCCGAGCCCTGGCATGGGGAGGTGACCACAATGGCGCCCCCAAAGGGTAACGACACCCGCGGGCATCGCCGCCGCCGCCGCCGACGCCGAAGCGTTGGGCTTTCTCCCGAAAAAACCTTCCCACACCATGTCACCACGAATCGCCCGCCTCCATCACTCTAGACCTCCAGGACGCGATCTGGGAGTCGTCACTTCCGAAGAACCACAAACACCAGGGTTCCCGGCGCTCGCTCCTCGCCGCCCACGTGGCCAAGGAGAAAAACCACCACCACCACCACGTCGCTCCCCGTAGAGCTGGCCATGCAGTCCACCTTCTAGAGTTGCCATCCCGGCATCCAACTCGTACTCAGGACTCGACACGAGTGCCACCACAGTGAGCTATCCAGCACAGACGTGAAGCATCGGCGTCAGATCTAGGTCCGCCGGACCCAAATCCAGCAACCACGCGGGTATCAGAGGTGATACGAGCATGGAGAGCATGGTGCCTCCATGCCAACCGTCGGATCTGGGACCCGCCTGGCCCGGATTTGATGTCCCAGTCGAAGAGCAACCGGGGAAGTGTCTAGGTAGCGGCAAAATACTGGCGAAGGCAAGCTCTAGCCAGGACGCGCCCAACCCAGATCAGGCCCAAGTGGTCCCAGATCTAGGCCTGTAGGGCCGCGACGTCAAGAGAGAGCCATCCCGCACCGTAGACCGCCGCTCCACTAGTCGCCGCACGCCGCAGCTCACACAGTCCATGGCACCATCCCCGCCGCCGCAACGTCACACCACCGCCCGAGCCGAGGCCTTGTCAACACCGCACCGCCACCGACTGGGAGCCCCACGCCTCCCTCTGCACGAACGGGAAAAGGCAAGCCTGCCACCGTCGGCACCGTGCGGGCTTTGCCGGGCGGCCCGCGCCGGCTTTCGGTCAGTTTGCCCTTCCATGCAGGTGCAGCTTTTGTGCCGCGTACGCGTGTATCACGAATGGTAGCCAATTATTGAGTAAGGTCAAGTCAAGAACATATGGCCAATCACGTACGAAGACCTTAGACATTGTAGTATATAAACTATGTATGATTAAATTGAACTAATATGTACTATCATGCATTATTCCAACCTAGAAGTCAATTATACTCGGTAACGTGCGTCTATAATTTCTTAACCTCCTGTTGCAAGACACAACAAGTAGTAGGTGTCACCTCACGATCTACAAACTACCGTCCAATAGTTATTTACTAATCTAACTTTGAAGAACTAAACGGAGGTTTTATCTTGTTTTTGTATAGAGGTATTCGGTTGAACTTTGGGTTAGCCCTATGATCTTTAGTGGAAAATATATATTAGTAACCCAGCCCATTTTTTAGATTGCATTTTTTTCTTTTTAGCCTCCGTTAACTAAAATGTTAACAGAGTTAACCGGGCAGTGTTCTTGTGCAATTGTCACCATGTATTTTAAAACAAGTGGCAGCAACTCCATATTGTAATTTCTAACTTGTATCCCTAAAATTATAACATACATGTACTTCAATTATTAGAAAGTGCATCACATAGGGGATTACAACTACCTTTTCATTATGAGTGACACCAGACAAGACAACTATACCAATTGAATCATATAGGTGGCCACTAGTACAGACCGACAATCTGGAACGGGTCAAAAACCCTTTGACAACCGAGAAAGGATACGTGCAGGAGCCTGGTCAATTATGTGAGTTGGCTCATTGGCAACGGAGGATTTTAACCGTCACCGATGAGGCCATGTTATCGGCAACAGTTTTCCTAGGAGTAAATGGCACTGCCGGTCACACAACTCGTCCGCTATGTGCACTTAAGTCACACAACTAGAAAACGGGATTTTTTGGTCACACAACTGGACTTTTTGTGCACGCAGGTCACAAACCCCACATGTCAGTCCGTTTTCCGTTGGTAATTTTGCAAAAAAAACCTGTATTTTTGGACATTTTGCAGAAAACTCCCTGTAATTGGACCCAAATTTGGGTTTTTTGCGAAATATCCCAAAATACAGGGGGTTTTCTGCAAAATTACGTGTCCACGTCAGCACTCCTGCAACGGAAAACGGACTGACATGTGGGGTTTGTGACCTGCGTGCACCAAAAATCCAGTTGTGTGACCAAAAAATCCCGTTTTCCAGTTGTGTGACTTAAGTGCACATAGCGGACGAGTTGTGTGACCGCCAGTGCCATTTACTCGTTTTCCTAGTATCTCTGTTTACTTAAAGTGTGGCTCATCAAATACGGTGTTTCTCATTCCACTCGTTTGCACTGAGCTATATTCGTATTTTTACAGCAGGAATATAGATGTCATTGCACATTAATTACAAATCTCACAGAACATGCATTAAGACGATAACATATTTTCATTCCTACGTAACATATACCAAATATCATCATTACATTTCTATCACAATATGACAAATTACACATTTTCACGCCTCACTAAAATTATCACAAATTACAAATTAAACATTGTCAAACCTCGTTAAACTTACCTCATTGGCTTGAAGAAAATATTGAATTCTCCCATGGAGAGAGATGTAGCCGCGGAGGGAGATTATATGCTAAGAACATCCAACACCGCAGATCTGCTCGACGATATGCATCAATAAAATAAATAACAATAAGTCAATATGCTTATAAATGTAAACACATTAAAATTAGACATAGTGAAACAAGAAGTTACCTATGCCTTTAGGCAACTCTGGTTGAGCAAGCCAGCTCATCCATGAGATGGCAGATGGCAACAAATCTTGCCTCCGGGATCAACATTCCCTCAAACATTTTTAAGCGGTGTCACCAAAATCTAATATAATATATATCGTCACCGATGTGACATTTCGGTCACACTACATAGAACTCTCCTACTTACAAAACCATTACATTGATCTCCCCCGCCACTTTCTCGAAAAACCAAACATGGCGCACCTATGATAAAAGAACTGGACAATTTTGTACACATAATTGGTGTCCACAATTGGTGTCCACGACTGCATGTTGGCAAATAAGGCAGGCTACTTTTATGCAATGTCACCAAAACGTACTTCTGTTTTTGAAACGAGCTCAAGTTAGCCATAAGACCTTAGTGTAAACAAAAACTAATAAGAGAAATGACTATATCAAATTGATAACTATAAGTCCGTACGACCATATGACCCATATGACCGTAAAACCTACTTATTTAGATTGATAACTATACCAAAAATTGTCCTAAACAGAACGTTCACAATAACAAAGATTGATGTAAACACATATGTCTAAACAACACATGGTTTCTCACTGTGTAAAGCTAAACAGTCTTTTGAAAATAACTTAACAGGAACAATCAATAACCTACTCATAACAATAACAATAATCTAAACAGAACATATAAAATATAAAATTAACTACATAAACTCTGGTTCATCGACATGACAGCCGGTCACCTAAAACTTTATACCTTGCACTCGGCGAGAATAAGTCGTCGCTCTCCTCTACACCGTCTGCGGATCGTTACGCCATGCGCGTGCCTCTTCCACACGCTCTGTGGCCCACCAGCAACAGATCTGGCTGGAGAGGGGCCAGATAACGATCAACGGCGTCTGGATACACCAAGCATCAGCGGATGCGAGGAGATCTGACCGAAGAGGAGCGGCGAATGAGGAGGAACCACCATACCTTCACACGGTAAATGGGATGTCTCAACCCGGAATATGATGTGCATAAAGATGGGGAGTGGCCGGGGAGAGAGCGAGTGGTAGGTCACCACGAGGGCCTTTGCCGCGCCGCGTATAGATGGAGAGTGTCGGGTAGAGAGTGAGGGGTAGGGTTTCTTTGAGGGTTCTGAGACTGTCTATAAAGGCATGAACCATTAGAAACAAGCTGACCCAAACTATGTTTGCATAGAGGCCAGTAACGAAAATGGAGTCCTATGGATCTACATTTGGTCCTATGGATCCACATTTGCCTTATATTGGCAAAGGGCATTTAAAAATCATTCTGGCCTAATGAGTTCCCTGGGGGGCAGCCCATTTATGGCAGGCCTCGTCGGTCACGTGCAAATTATGAATTACTATGGGATTTCTCAATGTCGTTTCTATAGATGGGTGCCCTTAGGGTCATTTTGTACTTGTGAGTCTAGCTATGTAAATTATATATTTTCTCTCTGTTTGAAACTTGACTAGAAATTGAGCACAAGCGCATGCATAAGTTAAAAAAAAATAGATTTCAACTCTGGCGGCGAGGTCGGGATGGACGAAGATGGTGAGGTGGTTGTAGATGACGATTTGGTTATAGCGATATTGGATGTCAGGGATCGAACATGGGCCATCCTTTCAATGAGCGCGCTGGCACGGTATTAAAAGCACGAGTTAGTAGATGCCGGGGATCGAACCCGGGTCATCAGCCTGCAAGAGCGCGGTGGTGCTGCGGAAAATGCGAGGTAGTAGATGCCGGGGATTGAACCCGGGCCATCGACTTGCAGGAGCGCGGTGGCTCTACGGAGGCAAAGAAGAACCCATTGGCGTTGACGACGACCAGAAGCGGTGGTGGCGGCAACGATATACACATATCGCCCTTAGCCTATGGCCGATGAGCATAAGCATCGCCCTTAGATAAAAAGTTCTACTTGGAGTATTTTCTAGCATGCAAGATCTGGTAGAAAACAGGGGGGGGGGGGGGGGGGCATGTGTTAGCACCCATTTTTGGCACAGCCAGTCCAAAGCTTGAAGATCTGCCCCAGAAAGAGTTGACGACCTGAAAAAGTGACATGGAGGGATAGTCCCAAATCATGAAAACTGGCTTGTTTGGAGAATTGGGCCGTGCTGAGTTATTGGCCTCGTCAAGACGAACAAGTTTGATGTTCGGCTCATCTTCATCCGAGTTAATATGAAACTTCTACGCCCACAGCAAGAAGTAGGACAGGGTGGGGTGCTGCGTGTCTAGACAGGTAACCCGGCAAAAATGAGACCTCGCCAAAACTGGGACCTCGCAAAATTGATAACCTGGCAAAACTGGGACCCGGCAAATCAGGGACACAGAAAAGCAGGATTCCAGAAGATTCCAGAAATTGCGACAAGACAAGCCAGATTCCGCACGAAGCAGAACAAGTTCGAAAGCCAGCATGGAAAGACATGCAATTCTAGACGGGTTAAAAAACGGACACTTGAATCTGGGTCCAATACGAAACCGGCTCGTAATTTGCCTCGTTTAGAGCTAGAGTCCAACCTAGAATACCAGTTGTAAGCCTTGTAAAAATCCAAAACTTGTACGGGAAGTTCACCCGCCTCATATATATATGAGAGGTGATGGTCAATTGAAATTAAGCAAATAATCGACAAATTAATACAAACCCTACTTTTACTCTCAAACCCTTGTTACTGCTGCCATTATTCGGCGACTTCACGTGAGTTCATCGAATATCGACAACCGAACCTCAGAGCGGCCAAGTCCGGTCGGGTTCAACCAATCGCCGCCGGCTTCCTCTGACAGGGTCCCTCCCGAGGAGCTGGGACACCTGGTTTCAAAAGCGCCGGTTTGTTGTCTTGCGTATCGCGCTGTAAGCCGGCCTCCTGCGATGCGAGTTGCAGAGTATCTCCCTCGGCGCCGTGGGTACACGAGGACGTGTTCGTGTGACGCATTTTTAACACAACAACTACGTGAAACGTGAAGTTTAGGCGTCTCGTTTTAGTCTTCTTCCGCTTGTTGATTTTCTCGCATACTTTGTCTGGTCCCTGAGATGTAAACACTTTTAACGCTTGAAATTCTGACAACTATGCAATAAAAAGGTTGTGTGCATCTATTGATGTAGAGGGCCGGGGCTTAGCTCCCCATTAAAAAACGATAAATTCTTTCTAAACTGCGGCCAATTGCCTAGTAAGATCAAGTCAAGAAAATATACTCTTCATAAACTGTAGCCATTTGCGGAGTAAGATCAAGTCAAGAAAAAATAATCTTCATTAAATGTAGCCAATTATTCCTCCTCCTCGAAACATGCTTTTGCCCCGCTTTATAAAAAAAACCAAACGGCCGAACCGATACAAAGTGATGAGGGAACCCTCTTAAAAAGCAGATCAGAGAAAAAAATAGCAGGAGTAGCCACACCCTGACGAAACACCTGAGACTACTAACTAGAGGGGTCTCCACGCCTCCATATGAAACCACCGGACATTGTCACACCACCTCCACCAAGTTGTGGTCGGAGAGGGCCGCTTGCCCGCTTGCTCCAGGCCGTGGAGCGCCGATCCTGCCGGCCAACAACGAGGACGGAGAGAGATGAAGACACAGTCACGTGTATAAGCTGAGAGGCTTCCAAGAACACTCCACGTCAGCACCGAAGCGGTCTCGAATCAGGATCCAAGCTTGTCCACTGATGCCACTAAAACGAGGTCATGGGTAACCGGAGCTCCACGCGCCCTCAAGAGGGTGACGACGCAGGCCGCCGCCACCGTCGAGACCAAAATGTTCAAGGGTTTTCACCCAGGAGCCCTGGCGTGGGGAAGGTGACCACAATGGCGCCCCCAAAGGGTAACGACACCCGCAGGCATCGCCGCCGCCGACGCCGAAGCGTTGGGCTTTCTCCGAAAAAACCTTCCCACACCATGTCACCACGAATCGCCCGCCTCCATCACTCTAGACCTCCAGGACACGATCTGGGAGTCGTCACTTCCGAAGAACCACAAACACCAGGGTTCCCGGCGCTCGCTCCTCGCCGCCCACGTGGCCAAGGAGAAAAACCACCACCACCGCCACGTCGCTCCCCGTAGAGCTGGCCATGCAGTCCACCTTCTAGAGTTGCCATCCCGGCATCCAACTCGTACTCGGGACTCGACACGAGCGCCACCACAGTGAGCTGTCCAGCACAGACGTGAAGCATCGGCGTCAGATCTAGGTCCGCCTGACCCAAATCCAGCAACCACGCGGGTATCAGAGGTGATACGAGCAAGGAGAGCATGGTGCTTCCATGCCAACCGTCGGATCTGGGACCCGCCTGGCCCGAATTTGATGTCCCAGTCGAAGAGCAACCGGGGAAGTGTCTAGGTAGCGGCAAAATACCGGCGAAGGCAAGCTCTAGCCAGGACGCGCCCAACCCAGATCAGGCCCAAGTGGTCCCAGATCTAGGCCTGTAGGGCCGTGACGCCAAGAGAGAGCCATCCCGCACCGTAGACCGCCGCTCCACTAGTCGCCGCACGCCGCAGCTCACACAGTCCATGGCACCATCCCCGCCGCCGCAACGTCACACCACCGCCCGAGCCGAGGCCTTGTCAACACCGCACCGCCACCGACTGGGAGCCCCACGCCGCCCTCTGCACGAACGGGAAAAGGCAAGCCCGCCACCGTCGGCACCGTGCGGGCTTTGCCGGGCGGTCCGCGCCGGCTTTCGGTCAGTTTGCCCTTCCACGCAGGTGCAGCTTTTGTGCCACGTACGCGTGTACACTAGTAGAAACAGAGGCATTGGTGCGCCCCCTTTAGTACCGGTTGCACAAAAACCGGTACTAAAGGGGGCATTAGCACCGGTTGTGCTTGTGCGCCAGCACGGGCCCCGCGGCGAGGACCTTTAGTACCGGTTGGTATTAACAACCGGTACTAAAGGCCACCCTTTAGTACCGGTTGTTAATACCAACCGGTACTAAAGGGGTGCAGGCCCCGCCGGCACATGCGGCCGCGGTCAGTGGCCCCACGGCAGGCCCTTTAGTACCGGTTGGTAATAAACCGGTACTAAAGGTCCTGCCTATATCTTCTTCCACCCGAGCCAGCTCCATTTTGAAGCAACTCGACCCAACTCCATTTTTCCTCTCTCCCAAGCTCTAGTTCACCCATTTTTTCTCCAACATTTGTCAAGATTGGTGGCACCCTATACAAGGGTTAGCAACTTCTTCATCTTCTCTTCCGGCATTTCAAGTTTAGCTCATTTTCGTGCAAGTTTAGCAAGTTTGATTTTGGTGTGCTTGCAAGGTGTTTGATGAAATGCCTAAGTTAGGGATTTCATTTGTTTTATATGCATTTTGAGCTCAAATTGAAGTATAATTTGTGGTTTTATATAGTGTCGTCCCGTCCCCTGATCCTCACCGCCGTCGATCGCCGCTCCGTCGCCGACACCACCTCGGTGAGCCTCTTTTTTTCTTTTTAAAAATTGTTAGTTATATGATTTAAATGCATAATTATTTCTTGTATAATTTTCTTATGTTTTTTTATATATATAGTGTCATGGTTTTGATATCCGTCCCCGTCGGCCCTCGTCCGGTCTATGATTCGGATGTGGTATATCTTTTTAACTATTTATTTTGTTTCGTGTTTATAACAATCATGCCGACCAACTTGACGTAGATATATTTTTATTTAGGAGGTAGTTGAACCGGAAATTCCGGGACCCTATTGTCGAGTATTTTAAAAAAGAAAACGACGATTTGAGAGCAAAATTGAAGATAAGTGAAGATCTTCGTCTCCAATGCCTAGAAGAGAAGATGGAATTGGACTTGAAGATTGCCGACATCGTTGATGCTCACGGGGTCGAGCTTGCCGACGTCGTGCTACTTACGAGAGGAAGATGGATGCAATGCGCGTGAAGCTTAAAAAGATTAGAAAATATGCCATTAGTCAAGAGGCTTGGTATCATTATGCTGTTGGTTCAATAGTTACCTTGGTTGCGATTCTGATCGCATTTGTTGTTGGATTTAAATTCTTTAGATAGTTGTATGTTAGTTTCGATTGATGTATGTTTCGTGAGAACTATGTATTACATTTGGGCACTACTCTACTTTGATTTTAATGTGATGAACTTGTATAATTAATTTGGTCACGTATCTCTATTCATTATTTAGCTGGTGTAATGGTTTTTGATGTATTTATGTAATGCAGATGAGCCGAGAATGGATGTACGGTGATCGACGCTGTCCCGAGTTCATTGATGGCATGCATCGTTTTCTCGATGTGGTTAAGTTAAACAAGCTGAAGAATGGTTTTATGATTTGTCCATGTGATGAATGTCGGAATAACAGGAATTACCCGAGCGTAAGAACCATACACTCCCACTTGTTGCGACAAGGCTTCATGCCCAATTATTTTTGTTGGACCAAGCACGGAGAAAGAGGGGTTATAATGGAAAACCCTGAAGAAGAGGATGATGACAACTATCCCGTGTTCTCTGATGAACACGGTGATACTACAATGGGGGAAGAGCATGAGGTCATTGTTGATCAGTCCGATGATGATGATCTTCGTCAGGTCATTCGTGATGAACAGATGAACTGCGTAACTGAAAACGAGTGGTCGAAGCTGGAGCGCATGTTAGAGGATCACAAAAAACCGTTGTACCCAAATTGTGAAGATGGCCAGAAAAAGCTAGGTACCACCCTGGAATTGCTGCAGTGGAAGGCAAAGAATGGAATATCTGACAAGGCATTTCAAGAGTTGCTACAAATATTTAAGAAGAATCTTCCGAGGAATAATGAAATGCCCCACAGCACGTACGAAGCAAAGAAGATTGTCTGCCCTCTAGGATTAGAGGTGCAGAAGATACATGCATGCATCAATGACTGCATCCTCTACCGCGGTGAGAAGTACGAGAATTTGAATGCATGCCCGATATGCGGTGCATTGCGGTATAAGATCGCGCGAGATGACCCAGGTGATGTTGAGGGCGAGCCGAGCCCCAGGAAGAGGGTTCCCGCGAAGGTGATGTGGTATGCTCCTATAATACCACGGTTGAAACGTTTGTTCCGAAACAAAGAGCATGCCAAGTTGTTGCGATGGCACAAAGAAGACCGTAAGGAAGACGAGATGCTCAGACACCCCGCTGATGGGTCTCAGTGGAGAAAAATCGACAGTGCGTTTGGGGATTTTGCAGCTGACGCAAGGAACTTAAGGTTTGGTCTAAGTACAGATGGCTTGAATCCGTTTGGGGAGCAGAGCAGCAGTCATAGCACCTGGCCCGTGACTCTATGTATCTATAACCTTCCCCTTGGTTGTGCATGAAGCAAAAGTATATTATGATGCCAGTGCTTATCCAAGGACCGAAACAACCCGGCAACGACATTGATGTGTATCTGAGGCCATTAGTTGACGAACTTTTACAGTTGTGGTCTGACGAAGGTGTACGTGTGTGGGATGAGTACAAACAAGAGGAATTTCCCTACGAGCGTTGCTGTTTGTAACCATCAATGATTGGCCTGCTCTTAGTAACATTTCAGGACAGTCGAACAAGGGATACAATGCATGCACGCACTGTTTAGATAAGACTGACAGTGCATATATAGGTAACAAGATTGTGTACATGGGGCATCGTCGTTTCTTCCAACAGGCATCACGTAAGAAACGGAGGCAAGCACTTCAAAGGTTTGGCAGATATCCGGACGAAGCCTACACGCCGTGATGGTGATGTTATATATGGCATGGTCAAGGATTTGGAAGTAATATTTGGAAAGGGTCCTGGCAGTCTAAATGTTCCGAAAGACGCAAACAAGCGCGTACCCTTGTGGAAAAAGAAATCTATATTTTGGGATTTACCCTATTGGGAAATCCTAGAGGTTCGCTCTGCAATCGACGTGATGCACGTGACGAAAAATCTTTGCGTGAACCTGCTAAACTTCTTAGGCGTGTATGGGAAGACGAAAGATACAGCGGATGCACGGCAGGACCAGCAAAGTACGCACCACGGAAGAGACAACCTGAATTCAGAGAAGTATCAAGGTACTTCCAGCTACGCTCTTACCAAAGAAGAGAAGGAGATCTTTTTTCAAGTCCTGAGCAGTATCAAGGTCCCGTCTGGCTACTCGTCGAATATAAAGGGAATAATAAACATGGCAGAGAAAAAGTTCCAAAACCTGAAGTCTCATGACTGCCACGTGATTATGACACAATTACTTCCGGTTGCATTGAGGGGGCTTCTACCGGAAAACGTTCGAGTACCCATTGTGAAGCTATGTGCATTCCTGAATGCAATTTCTCAGAAGGTAATCGATCCAGCAACTCTACCAAGTTTACAGACGGGTGTGGTCCAATGTCTTGTCAGCTTTGAGTTGGTGTTTCCACCGGCCTTCTTCAATATTATGACGCACCTCATAGTTCACCTAGTCGAAGAGATTTCCATTCTCGGTCCTGTATTTCTACACAACATGTTCCCCTTTGAGAGGTTCATGGGAGTCTTAAAGAAATACGTTCATAACCGTGCTAGGCCAGAAGGAAGCATGTCCAAGGGCTATGGAACAGAGGAGGTCATTGAGTTCTGTGTTGACTTTCTTCCAGATCTTAAGCCCATCGGTGTTCCTCAATCGCGCCATGAGGGGAGACTGCGTGGAAAAGGCACGCTAGGAAAGAAAGCAACAAGAAGTATGGACGGGCATTCTTTCACTCAAGCACACTACACAGTTCTACAAAATTCCAGATTGGTGGCTCCGTATATCGTGGAACACATGGATATTTTACGCTCAGAATACCCGGAGAAGACTGACTTCTGGATTAAAGAAAACACGTGGATACTTTCGGCAGTTGGTTGCGTACACATCTCATTAATGACAACACTGTTGGACAAGAGCTATACTTGTTGGCCAAGACACCATCTTCGACTATATTGACTTTCCAAGGGTACGAGATAAATGGGAATACATTTTACACGGAAACCCAAGACAAAAAGAGCACTAACCAAAACAGTGGTGTCCGCTTTGATGCAACAAACGACGATGGAACAAAGGACACATATTATGGTTGCATACAGCAGATATGGGAACTTGACTATGGACCTTCTTTTAAGATCCCTTTGTTTCAGTGCAAATGGGTTAACCTGTCATGCGGGGTAGAGATAGACAAGCGGTACGGAATGACTACAGTGGATCTCAAAAATCTTGCGTACAAAACCGAGCCATTCGTCCTAGCCAATGATGTGGCTCAGGTTTTCTATGTGAAGGACATGTCTTCCAGACCGAAAAAAAGAAAAGATAAGCAAGCCGGTACATCATACAATGAGCCAAAGCGCCACATAGTTCTTTCAGGAAAAAGAAACATCGTGGGAGTGGAGGACAAGACAGACATGTCAGAAGATTACAATAAGTTTGCTGAAATTCCGCCCTTCAAAGTGAAAACTGACCCAAGCATCGTGTTAAATGATGAAGATTGTCCATGGCTACGACGCAATCAGAAGAAAGGGACACACGAAGAAAAAGTGAACACTAGATAGGGATGTTGTTGCTGATGTGTAATACTGTGTATTAAACCTTTTATGTAACTATGTTCTGAAAACTCAGAAGAGAGATGTAAACACTAATTTGTTGTTCTGGAGTATAAATTGTACATAGAACAAAACACACGGTTTCCCCGTCATACAACCCAACAGTGGCTCGCGAGTGCCCGCATATCAAATGCACTGTTGGACGTATGACGGGAATCTGAATGCTTTGTATTCGGTCGATGAACTGGAGTATTTTGTAGATAGAACAAAACACACGATTTCCCCGTCATACAGCCCAACAGTGGCTCGTGAGTGCCCGCATATCAAATGCACTGTTGGACGTATGACGGGAATCCGAATGCTTTGTATTCGGTCGATGAACTGGAGTATTTTGTAGATAGAACAAAACACACGGTTTCCCCGTCATACAGCCCAACAGTGGCGCGTGAGTGCCCGCATATCAAATGCACTGTTGGACGTATGACGGGAATCCGAATGCTTTGTATTCGGTCGATGAACTGGAGTATTTTGTAGATAGAACAAAACACACGGTTTCCCCGTCATACAGCCTAACAGTGGCTCGTGAGTGCCCGCATATCAAATGCACTGTTGGACGTATGACGGGAATCCGAATGCTTTGTATTCGGTCGATGAACTGGAGAGGAGGGGGGGAGGGTTTATATAGGGTCATGTGGCCGGTCCATAAGAAACACACCCCCTGATCCAACGGCTCACAAGTTCTTCGAAGAAACACAACCCTGATCCAACGGCTCACAAGCGCTTAAAAAAACACACGATCCGTGTGCTTCTTTACTTCCGGTTGGTATTACCAACCGGGACTAAAGGCGGGCTACGCGGTCACGACTCGTGTCAGACACGTGTCCTACCCGGCGCTGGGGAGGACACGTGTCCCCCTACGTATTGACGTCGTTGACAAATAGATAATAGATATAAAGATAGAAAACAAATAGATAGATAATAATTATAATTTTGTAGACAATTAAATTAAATATATATTAAAGAAAAAGAAACTAGAGAAAAAAACAAAATAGAAACCAAATAGATATAAAAAACAGAAAACATAAGAAAGAAAAAAAAACTAGAGAAAAAAATAATCAAAAGCCATTAGTACCGGTTGTAAACAACAACCGGTACTAAAGGGGTGGGCTTCGCGCGCGAAATTTCACCGCAGCCCAAAACAGACCTTTAGTACCGGTTGTTATCTACAACCGGTACTAAAGACCCTTTAGTACCTAAAGGTTGTTTGAGCAGTTAAGTGGCAGGGGATCGACGCCTCGCTCACCAAATCGCCAAGTTCTGCCTGCTCCTCGACGCCGCCGACGCCTCCTCCTCGACGCGACCCTGCTCCGGCGAAGCTCTGCTCCGGTCGGCGGCCGCGCCAACGCCTCCTCCCTCGCCGCGTCGACCTCCGCCACCCCTGCTCTGCTCCACGACGCGCCGCCCCTGCTCCGCCTCCCTCCTCTGCTCCGTCCCGCGCGCCATCGCCGCCCGGCCCAGCTCCGCCATCGCCTCCCGGCCCTGCTCCCTCCTCTCTGCTCCGGCCTCCGCCCCTGCTCCGCCTCCCTCCTCTGCTCTGGCCCACGCGCGCCATCGCCCCTGCTCCGGCGCGGCCTCCACCCTGCTCCGGCCGCCGCGTAGCCCTGCTCCGGCCTCCAATTAAGGTTAATTTTTTTCTTTTTTTCAGCACTGTTCTTTAGATTAATTAGTAGTGTTCGTTTTTTTGTTTTTAGTACTGTTATTTAGATTAATTTATGTTTGAATTTTGGTTGACATGTTTGAATTTTAGTTGAGTTAGAAATTTATCAAAGTTAGAATTTTATGTGAGTAAATTTTATGTTTAGGTTGAGTAAATTTTATATTTAGGTTGAGTAAATATTTAGTTAGAAATTTATCAAAGTTTGAATTCTAGTAAATATGTGAAAATTTATTCTAGTAAATAAGTAAATATGTGTATTGTCATTTTTTATTCTAGTAAATATGTGAATTTTGCTAAGTTTGAAATTGTAGTAGCAAAGTTTCAAAATTTTAGCTAAGTTTGAAAATTTGAAATATTGTAAAATTTGGAATATTGCAAAGTTTGAAATATTGCTAAGTCATTTAGATAGTTTGAAAATAACATTAGTAAAAATAAAATTGTCAAGTTAGAAATATTGTCAAGTTTGAAATATTGTAAAGTTAGAAATATTGTAAAGTTTGTACTGTTTTTTTAGTTAATATTAATTGTTTAGGTTAATATTAGTGTAGCTAAGTTTAGCTAAGTTTTGTTTAGCTAAGTCTTTTTTTATGTCTAGTAGTTGTTCTTTTTTTAGTACTATTTTTTTTAAGTTAATATTGTTACTAGGTTAATATTGTTTAGATTATTAATATTGTTATTAGGTTAATATTGTTAAGTTAGAAATATTGCTAAGTTTCAAAATTTGCAGTGACAAAGCTATGGCGGACGATGCCCCCACCTTCGTCCGAGATTTGGAGGAAGAAGACAGTCTCCACCAAATAATATATAACAACGCTGCCGGACCCAATTCCGATGGAGAAGATTCGTCCGACGGAGAAGACGCCGAAGAATTTAGCGCGAAATGTTTGAATGACTCCGTTGAGGGACTTGAGTTAGAAAAATTCAGAGACGACGACGACGACGAAGAAGAACCGTCTGGATCTAAGTCGTCTGGATCACTAGCTAAGAAGAAGGTATATATTAAGTCTTGTTGATCACTATAGCTAGATGCATTAATTGATTTATATGCGCACTTATTAACGAAACATTTTTCTTTCAGCCCTCTGGATCTAAGTCGTCAATCCCCGTACGAGGCCCGGCCCAAGGGTTAAAGCTCCCGGAAGGTGCAACGTTGTCGATCGACGAAGTTACCTTCAGAGGCAAACCGGAGAAACCCGATGGAATCTACACTAAATATGTACATCAGTGCGGAGTTTTTGTAAGGGACATGGTCCCGATCACCGTGGCAGAATGGAATGAGCCGAAGAAAGCCAATATAGGCGCAAAATATCTCGACCAAAGAATTAAAGATACCCTTTGGGACTCGATGATGTCTAAATTCAGCCTACCGGCAGATCTCCCACAGAAGATGAAGGATAAAGTCAAGGAGTGGACTCTTAGCAAGATGGCCCAGGAATTCAACAACTGGAAGAACACATTGTGGAGAAAATATGGGAACAAAGATATAGTTTTCACTGGACATCTAGAGAAGCTAAAAGATGAATGGGCTGAATTTGCGGCGTATAAGAATTCAGGCGTCGCTGTGGCCCGATCGACACAAAATAAGTTGAATGTCTCGAAGAAGAAATATTTCCATCATTTGGGCTCAGGTAGCTATAAGACTGCCTTGCCTAAGTGGCAAGCCTATGAAGACGAGCTGCGACAAAAAGGGATCCCTCCACAGATAGATGACTGGCCCGACAGGTCCAAGTTCTGGTTGTTCGCGCATGGGGCAGTGTTGCACCCAGAAACAGGGCTGATTGTTGCAAAGGGAAAATGGCGGAGAAAAATTAGAAGAGTCATCAAAAAATAAAAAAGTCATAGTACTAGTCAAGGAGGGAAAATATGTTCCCGATAGAGAGGACGACGAGCTTTCACAAGCCCTCGGGAATAAAGAACACTGGGGGTGATGTCGAGGCAGAGGAGGCGGGGTTGGTTTTCTTGAAGGGTGGCCGGAAGACGTTGCAACTTATAGAAAACATGCAGAAGTAAGAAGAGTGAGGCGGAGAGGGTTACTGCATTAGAACGCACGGTGCAGGCTGTGCAGAAGCAACTGGCCTCAATGACCCAGACCAGGGAATCTCAACTGCGAGTAGAAGATCCTGCAGGCGATGCCTGCCCATCTCAGCGGAAAAGCAGCGTGGGTTCCACGCAGCTACAAGATCCTGCAGTTGATGAACCAGTTGCTGAACCATCGGCGGCTCACTACCCCATGGATGATATCACGGAGAAGACAAATTGTGAGTTACATGCGCCGATGATGAACATTACTTATCCGGTGGCGACTGGCTATGCTTTACGACATCAACCTGGAGAAACCTTCCATTTTGGTGTGATTCCGCCTGGATTTGCTCGTGTCGGGGTCACGAAAGTTATGCCGGGATTCAACGCAATACTTCTTGAATTCCTGGAGCTGAAGGGAGAAGACATTGGGAGAAGTTGAGCTTGGTATCGTTCTATGGAAGAAGAAATACATCAAGTTTCCAGACTCGGAGCCAAGGCCACCGACTCCTCCCGTTAGACATTCACCACATCAAAGTCCACCCGCCTCCCCCCACGAAGTTTGGGAGCCCGCAGCGAGTCCATCTCCCGCGCTGTCCCGTCAGCCGACTGATGCGCCCACAGTAACTTGACAAAGCGGAAGCTGTTCCCATCGTCCGCCCCTGTCGAGAAACATGGAAAAAGTGTGCGGGCTCCTGAGAACCCCAAGGAAGTCAAGGCTCCTGAGATGACTCAGCAGGAAATAGCTGAGAGCCTACGTGAAGGTCGAGAGCCTATTTTGAGCAGAAAAAGAAGGAAAGAGTGGAGGCAAGACTTGACCCCATAAAGGAACTTCTGAAGACTATACCAAATGAGGTAAAAGATCACACCGTTGACAACCTATATGACCCTCCACCTCCGCCCATTTCAGACTACGAGCGAGGTATTGACAAGGTACTTTCCTCGAAGAATGAGCAAGAGAAATTGCGCGGGAAAGGAGTTGCCCAGCTCGGAGAACAAGAAGCACAATCGCTCGCCCCGCTCATTGTACCTTCTGAAACTCGGGAAATCGAGCATGGAAAAGTTGTCGTTGGCGACTCAGGTTACCCCATGGTGGATTGCCCCACGATTTGATTTTGAACTCGGGCTGCCTCTGGTGGAAAATCCGAGCCAGCTAACAACACAGTTATGGAATTTGAATCGCTGGTACATGACCGCCGCAAAAGAAGGGAAATTCTCTCTCATGGCGGCGGTTAAGGAACAACACTACTTCCGAGAATATTGTGTGCATGTTGAGTTCCGAGAACTTTTTCAGATGTACAATCAACGTGCTCTCGACAAATCTATCATCAGCTGCTATTGTCTGTAAGTAATTTATTCGTGTAATTTAATTATTTATAGTTATAAGCTCTCGTTCATTACTTGCAATTATCCTCACAAAATTCTTTTGTACGCTAATTATGCAGAATGAAGATACGTGAATGCAGACTCGGAGGAATCTGGGACATTGGTTTCATTGACCCGGATAAAGTTCATGTCAAGACCGTGGAAGAAAATCCCGTGAATACAGAGGACGTTTTGCTAACGTTTTTAAGCGACAAAGTACCAAAAAAGAAATATTTTTCCTTACAACTTCGGGTGAGTTTTACCGTCTTGTACACATTCTATTTTGCTTCCCCGATATTAAGTGTAATCGATAAGTTTTGAATACCTGCGAATATAAATGTGCGCAGGTTCCACTACATTCTGCTAATCATTAGACTCGAGGAAGGAGAAGTTGAAGTCTGGGACTCACTAAGGAGAGATCAAGATGAATACAAAAGCGTGCGTCTAATGCTCAAGAGGTAATTTCAATCGCACTATATCAGTCTCTTTCGTTTATTTCCGGATATCAAAAGTATAAGTAATAACTACTCAATTCATTTTCTTTTCCGGACAGGGTTTACAGAAAGTTCAAAGAGGAAGAACGCGGTGAATGGCCAGAAAAGCTGGAGTTCAAGTCTAAAAAAGTAAGTACTACTACGTGTATCTTTCTAATACCATTATCATTCTCTTGATTATTACTTGATTAAATTATATTCTTGTATATATAGTGGTGTCTGCGATAACCACAGGGGACAGAACTATGTGGATACTACGTTTGCGAGTACATTCACATGAAGGTCAATGAGAGAGTTAAGAGTGTAAGAAATCGAGGGGTACGTAAACATCATACACAACTTTTATTTTGCCACCATCAATTGTGTTTAGTTTCGATCATAGCTGATTTGATTTCCTTCTTTTAAGATGTCAAACAAGCGGAACCGACTCCTACCACACAACCGCGTAAAACCTATTGCGGAGTAATTGGCGGGATTCTTACTTACGCATGTCATAGATGAACTCGGTGAATTCTACTTTGACGACAGACCACCTCCACCCCCTGCAGTCGATGCTACAAGGGAACCGCCGGCTCCATTGTAATTAGGAGTACTTAATTTATATGTGACGAGAGTACTTTGTATGTATATAATGACTACTATATATGTGTAGTGAGTACTTTATATGCGATCTCCTCCGAAACCCTGAAAAATGAGCGAAAAGGAAAAAAACAGAAACCCTAAACCCTGAAAAAAAATAAAAAAAACAAAACCAAAACCCCCTGAAAAAATAAGCGGGGGGCAAAAAAAAGCAGGAACCTTTAGTACCGGTTGGTATTAGGTCCTCCGCTGCGCGCGCGGCTGTTCGCCCACGTGGCTACCCTTTAGTACCGGTTTTAGATTATACCGGTACTAAAGGGATATCCCTTTAGTGCCGACCCTTTAGTACCGGTTGGTCAACCGGTACTAAAGGCCATCTACAACCGGTATTAAAAGTGTGTTCTCTACTAGTGGTATCATGAATGGTAGCCAATTATTGAGTAAGGTCAAGTCAAGAACATATGGCCAATCACGTACGAAGACCTTAGACATTGTAGTATATAAACTATGTATGATTAAATTGAACTAATATGTACTATCATGCATTATTCCATCCTAGAAGTCAATTATACACGGTAACGTGCGTCTATAATTTCTTAACCTGCTGTTGCAAGACACAACAAGTAGTAGGTGTCACCTCACGATCTACAAACTACCGTCCAATAGTTATTTACTAATCTAACTTTGAAGAACTAAACGGAGGTTTTATCTTGTTTTTCTATAGAGGTATTCGGTTGAACTTTGGGTTAGCCCTATGATCTTTACTGGAAAAAATATATTAGTAACCCAGCCCATTTTTTAGATTGCATTTTTTATTTTAGCCTCCGTTAACTACAATGTTAACAGAGTTAACCGGGCAGTGTTCTTGTGCAATTGTCACCATGTATTTTAAAACAAGTGGCAGCAACTCCATATTGTAATTTTTAACTTGTATCCCTAAAATTATAACATACATGTACCTCAATTATTAGAAAGTGCATCACATAGGGGATTACAACTACCTTTTCATTATGAGTGACACCAGACAAGACAACTATACCAATTGAATCATATAGGTGGCCACTAGTACAGACCGACAATCTGGAACGGGTCAAAAACCCTTCGACAACCGAGAAACGATACGTGTCGGAGCCTGGTCAATTATGTGAGTTGGCTCATTGGCAACGGAGGATTTTAACCGTCACCGATGAGGCCATGTTATCGGCAACAGTTTTCCTATTATCTTTGTTTACTTAAAGTGTGGCTCATCGAATACGGTGTTTCTCATTCCACTCGTTTGCACTGAGCTATTTTCGTATTTTTACAACAGGAATATTGATGTCATTGCACATTAATTACAAATCTCACAGAAGATGCAATAAGATGATAACATATTTTCATTTCTATATAACATATACCAAATATCATCATTACATTTCTATCACAATATGACGAATTACACATTTTCACGCCTCACTAAAATTATCACAAATTACGAATTAAACATTGTCAAACCTCGTTAAACTTACCTCATTGGCTTGAAGAAAATATTGAATTCTCCCATGGAGATAGATGTAGCCGCGGAGGGAGATTATATGCTAAGAACATCCAACAACGCAGATCTGCTCGACGCTATGCATCAATAAAATAAAAACAATAAGTCAATATGCTTATCAATGTAAACACGTTAAAATCAGACATAGTGAAACAAGAAGTTACCTATGCCTTTAGGCAACTCTGGTTGAGCAAGCCAGCTCATCCATGAGATGGCAGATGGCAACAAATCTTGCCGCCGGGATCAACATTCCCTCAAACATTTTTAAGCGGTGTCACCAAAATCTAATATAATATATATCGTCACCGATGTGACATTTCGGTCACACTACATAGAACTCTCCTACTTACAAAACCATTACATTGATCTCCCCCGCCACTTTCTCGAAAAACCAAACATGGCGCACCTATGATAAAAGAACTGGACAATGGTTGTACACATAATTGGTGTCCACAATTGTTGTCCACGACTGCATGTTGGCAAATAAGGCAGGCTACTTTTATGCAATGTCACCAAAACGTACTTCTGTTTTTGAAACGAGCTCAAGTTAGCCATAAGACCTTAGTGTAAACAAAACCTAATAAGAGAAATGACTATATCAAATTGATAACTATAAGTCCCTACGACCATGTGACCCATATGGCCGTAAAACCTACTTATTTAGATTGATAACTATACCAAAAATTGTCCTAAACAGAACGTTCACAATAACAAAGATTGATGTAAACACATATTTCTAAACAACACATGGTTTCTCACTGTGTAAACCTAAAGAGTCTATTGAAAATAATCTAACCGGAACAATCGGAATAACCTACTCATAACAGTAACAATAATCTCAACAGAAAATGAACTACAGAAACTCTGGTTCATCGACATGACGGCCAGTCACCCAAAACTTTATACCTTGGACTCGGCGAGAATAAGTCATTGCTCTCCTCTACACAGTCTGCGGATCGTTACGCCATGCGCGCGCCTCTTCAACACACTCTGTGGCCCACCAGCAACAGATATGGCTGGAGAGGGGCCAGATAACGATCGATGGCGTCTGGATATGCCAAGCGTCGGCGGTTGCGAAGAGATCTGACCGAAGAGGAGCAGCGGATGAGGAGGAACCACCATGCCTTCACATGGTAAATGTGATGTCTCAACCCGGAATATGACGCACATACAGATGGGGAGTGGCCGGGGAGAGAGCGAATGGTAGGTCACCACGAGGGCCTTTGCCGCGCCGCATATAGATGGGGAGTGTCGGGGAGAGAGTGACGGGTAGGGTTTCTCTGAGGGTTCTGAGACTGTCTATAAAGGCATGAACCATGAGAAAAAGGCTGACCCAAACTATGTTTGCATAGAGGCCAGTAACGAAAATGGAGTCCTATGGATCTACATTTGCCTTATATTGGCAACAGGCATTTAAAAATGATTGTGGCCTAATGAGTTCCCTGGGGGGGCAGCCCAGCTATGGCAGGCCTCGTCAGTCACGCGCAAATTATGAATTACTATGGGATTTCTCACTGTCGTTTCTATAGATGGGTGTCCTTATGGTCGTTTTGTAGTAGTGAGCCTAGCTATGTAAATTATATATTTTCTCTCTATTCGAAACTTGACTAGAAATTGAGCACGAGCGCATGCAAAAGTTTAAAAAATAGATTTCAACTCTGGCGGCGAGGTGGTTGTAGATGGCGATTTGGTTATAGCGATATTGGATGTGGGGGATCGAACCTGGGCCATCCTTTTGAATGAGCGCGCTGGCGCCGATGACGGTGCGTAAGGCATCCCTTGGGGCGCCACACAGAATGTCCGTGGCACTATCGTTGATGATGACTTCCCGGAGATGAGTCGACGACTTGGTCGGAGTAGAGGCACGCGATGACGATGTGCGGTGGTGGATTACAACTCTAAACTATCAAATATAACCTAACCGTGATATACTCTAACACATAGGCCGGGTGTAATTCTCGACTCTTGAGTAATAAAGCGTTCTTTATCAATACAAATTACTTTGATTATTCATTCATGTTGTCTTGTTTTTTTTTTTTTTTGAGCATCTGTTGTCTTGTTAATCACAAGAGTAACGCTGGACAAGACTAAAGTAACATAGTTTTTTTTACGGAACCAAAGTACCCTAGTGAATCGTAAATGTGGCCTGGCTGGTGGGCGTGGGCTTGGGCTTAAAAACATTAACGACGGTTTGGGGCGAAGTGAAAAACTTTTCTCCTACAAAATGAAAACTACGGCGCCGATCCATTCCCCTCTACGGCGGCTCGGCATCCTCGGTCGTCGCCCTCATTCCACTCCGGCCCTACCCACCGTGAGGTGAGGTTCTACAGCTTAAATGACACACACTCTTTATTTGTTATTCATTGCGACTCAATCCAAGTCGTCTCTCAGAGCTGGCCACTGCGCCTCTTGTAGTTAGAAAATCGTTCAAATTGCAGTCCCGCGACTACAAGTATGCAGCTGCTGGTGCTCTCTGAATGCACTTGCAACTCCACCACTCCACCTGTACCAAGAAACAAACACCCAAGCAGGCAGGAGGAGAGAGAGAGAGAGAGAGAGCTACCAAGGTGGCCATGGCGGAGCTGGCGGTTGGGTTGTCGAAATCGGTGGTGGTGGGCGCAATCACCAAGGTCCAGTCGGCAATCGAGGAGGACGCCAGGCTCCAGCAAAAGGTGAAGCGTGACCTTGTGTTCATCACCCTGGAATTGGAGATGATGCAGTCTTTTCTGGACGACGCCAACCAGGAGATGAAGAACAATCTTATGAGGACCTGGGTGAAGCACATACGGCAACTGGCCTACGACATCGAAGACTCTGTCGAGAATGTTGTCCAACTGGACAGCATAGACAAGCCTATCTTCTGGCGCCGCTTGCTCCCGTTGTGCATCGCGCCGCCGCTGCCACTGGACCAGGCGGTTCAGGAGATAGAGAATCTCAAGGGCAGAGTCGAGGACGTCAACAGTTGTTACAGGCGCTACCACCTCATCAACGCCGACTCTGCCGCTGGGTCCTTCAGGAAGGAACCGGCGGCATGTGAAACCCCATGCGACATTCTGCTCGCTGAGGCAAGGCACGCCACCCACAGGCGCAACGGCAAGTTCGGTGATCTCACCCGGTTGATCATGAGGCGGGAGTTGAGCCTCCAGGTGATCTCAGTGTGGGGAGTAGGAGGCGATCACGGGACGACATCCATCATTAGGAAGACCTACGATGACCCAGAAATCTGCGAAATCTTCACCTGCCGCTTTTGGGTGAAGCTTGTGCATCCTTTCAGTCCCCACGACTTCATCCAGACGTTACTGGCTCAGTTCTGCACAAAATCTTACACAGAACAAATTTCAGCTCCAGGTATACTCGTCTTAACAAACATGCAGGACACCCAAGATGACCTCTTCATGGAGTTCAATCAGCTGCTCGCAATGAAGAGGTGCCTAGTTGTCTTGGAAGGACTATCAAACATGGCAGACTGGGATGCTATCAGAACCTTGTTTCCTGATATGAAGAAAGGCAGCCGGATCATCGTGTGCACGCAGCAACCCGAAATAGCGACCTGGTGTATAGGCCCTTCTTACGAGATATTGGAGCTCATACGGTTTTCTGACCAGCATTCGGTGTGTGCCCTCTTTAAGGTAAACCTGAAACGCCAGTAAAGAAGCTTAGCTTTTTTCCTGTACTCTTCAAAAGTTTGGTTTACTCGTACTTTTGGACACGGTTAACTATCAACCACAGTCTTACAAGAATAAACAAAAAGAGACCGATCCTCAGATCCACCACCCTATTAGGACCTGTCTGGTTCATAAGAGAAGTGGACAAAAAACATAGAAATTTGAAGTTTTCCTTTGATGACACCGTACACATGTTTGGTCGAAAAGAATGGAGCACTGGAAAGCGGGGTATACTTACTTTGGTCCCAGTTTTCATAGCACGACAAGTTTACAATTCCTAGGCACGAAGGACGAGGTCAAGGTCCTTCATGGCATAATAACATCCTAAATATATTTAGTTTGACTTTGATTTTACCTTATGATTCATATATTTTTGATTCATGTGAACCAAACACCAAATTTTATTAAATTCATAAGTTTTTTTGTTCTCGGTTTTACACCTTCATTTCTATCATGTTTCTATGTTTTCCCTATATATTGTTATGTCTTCAGAATCATGCAATCCAAACGGGGTGTTTTTTTATCTCTGAATTGGGGAAACATATTTACTAGCAGGTGGAGGTCGCACCCAACGACCCCATCCTAATTTATAACGCTTAATACTCCACATCAGCTAGATAATAATTCTCTTGATTGAGTGCAAATTTGACCATACTTTTTGAGTGAATTATCCTTTTTACCCCTCAGAAGTGTATTCGTGATACATATTGCCCCACTTAATGAAAACTCTATCAGAACGCTGCATATAAGAAACTTTTAACCCACTTTTACCTCATTTAAGCATTTTGTCCAATGTGCTAGATATGATCAACATGTTAGGTTGATGTGGCGAGACTAACGTATAAAGTTCGGAAGGCGTGATCCACATTATGTCGCCTTCTATTCGCTATTTGTTCCATTCATCATCCTCCTCTGGACATCCTCAAATCTCGATTGTCGTCTCATGCTTTGCCAACGAACACGCTTAAGAGAAAGAGGGTCAAGTGCTGAGTAGTGTGTATCAAAATACAGAACTAGATGGTAAAAACTAAAAAGAGGAATTCACACTTTTTTAATTGTTTAGGGGAGACATTACAAAATATTTAGTATGTGGAGCTTCATCTGTTCAGAGGGGAGATAATATTCATTTCTAATCATTTCGGGCTGCGAATTTTCTTTTCATTTTAGATACTAGACAGCGGTTGCAAAAAGCTACCCTACCTCTCAATGCATGTAGTCGCTGCTTGGCACTAGATGTTAATTTCTCTCCCCACATGCATACAGGAACCAGGGCCACCAGAAGCAAGCGAAATTTCGTCCTACGATGGAATCGTCTTTGCTAAAAGGGAAGATGCGGCATCCTGGACGCGGCGTTATCCCCTTGTTGGATGCAAGTCACAAATAACTGAACTTCGTAAATGTCTGGCTAGAGCACGTTTCAACACCAAAGTGATGTCTGTCTGGGGCATGGCTGGTGTTGGGAAATCATCTTTCGTCAAACACTTGTACTTTGACTTAATGATTGATAGTACTCTCCCGCAATATGACAAGTACATTTGGGTGGATATAACATATCCGTTCAATTTAAGGGGTTTCTGCCAGAGCTTACTTGCAGATTTTCATTCAGAAAAAGACCCCATTGAAGAGTGTCGCCAGGTTATGGAACAAAGTCGGTGCCTTGTTGTTGTTGACAATCTCCAGTCCAAGAAAGAATGGGACATGATACAATCTGCATTGGTATCTAAATTATCTCAAAGCGTTATTATTCTGATTACCACTTCAGCAAGCATCGCTACGTATTGTACAAGTGATGAAGAGTTCGTGTTTAAAGTCAAAGGCCTAGAAGCAGCTGAAGCCATTGATCTCTTCAAAAGCGAGGTGCGTTTACCTATCAGTATCTTTTCTTTAGGGAGTTTCTAACTAGTATTTTAATACTCTGCAAGTCTGCATGGATGTACTCACAAACTTCATGCTATTCCCTTGATTTGGGGGGAAACATTTCTGGATTGGATGGTCTATTGGACCTCCACACCCTCTTATATATATAGCTCCACTTGGAGTTACATCTTGATTTGAACACTAGAATACTCGAGTATGGTAGGACACTAACTCAGACTCAACACTACTAGAATACTCCAGATTCTCCTAAGACACTACTACACTAACTCATAGTCCAACACTCCCCCTCAAGATGGGCGATAGCTATCATCCCCATCTTGGCACATGCTGACAAACACTCCTTGGCCCCTAAGCGCTTTGTTAGACAATCAGCTAATTGTTCTCGGGAAGTAACATGGCTTAGCTTCAGTGTTCCCTCATCAATCCTCTATTTGATAAAAAACGGTTCTATCTCCACATGCTTCGTTCAGTCATGCTGAATTGGATTATTTGCAATGTTGATTGCTGACTTGTTATCACACCAAAGCTTCAATGGTCCTCTACAGAGTAGCTTTAGCTCCGATAAGAGGGCTTTCATTCATAGCATCCCACTCAAACAAACTGACATTGCTCTATATTCTGCTTCTGCGGTAGATCGGGAGACCATGGTTGCTTCTTGCTTCTCCAAGATACTAGGTTTCCTCCAAGAAAGATGCAAAAACCTGACCTTCTATCATCAAGACAACTGGCCCAATCGGCATCACAATATCCATCTACATTCAAGTGTCCATTGGCCTTGAAGCATAAACCTCTTCCAGGACTCCCTAAATGCCCACTTCTTGGGTCATGCATGTAGCGGCTGACCACACTCACTTCATAGGATATGTCAGGTCTCGTGTGGCACAAATAGATGAGTCGACCTATGAGCCGTTGTTAGCTCTCTCTATCAATTGGATCCTCTGATTGCGCACACAATTGGTGATTTTGCTCAATAGGAGTCGAAGCAGCTCGACACCCAAGCATACCGGTCTCATTGAGCAGATCCAATACATATTTTTGCTGAGACCGAAGAACAGTGACAATGCTAGTGGCGTCACACTGCTTGGGGAT
Source organism: Poa pratensis (assembly GCA_947311845.1). Taxonomy (NCBI): domain Eukaryota; kingdom Viridiplantae; phylum Streptophyta; class Magnoliopsida; order Poales; family Poaceae; genus Poa; species Poa pratensis. The sequence goes on from CAMZMU010000063.1 coordinate 163,488,213, forward strand.
GGCCATGTGATGGGCACGAGCCACGAGCAGATCCTACGGCAGGACATGCTTCACTCCACCGTGAACATGCAGACAAGGAGATCCAAGCCGGGCGGAGGTCGCAGTGGGGGGAAGCCGTGGGTACGGGTTGGGGTGGTCCGGCCAATTTTGTCGGCTTCAGCCATTTTGGCGACCGTTGGTCCCTGGCACAAGCAAGACCAGAGGGCCGGTAGAAGGAGGAGTGCTTGGGTCGGAGTCGTGCGGGTAGAGAGAGACAATGAGGGAGAGGAAAGAGAGGAGGGGGACTTAGAGGAGGAAGACGAAATAGAAGAGAGAGGACAAAGATGGAGTGGCTGACAGGTGGGCTCCACTTCCACCTCAGCTCCATTCTCACAAGTCCTCCCAACTAGGGCCTGACAAGCGAGCCAACACGTTGTCAAGCAGCAATCAGCGCAATTAGTGACTCCACGCCTCGGACTTGGTAGATTTTTGAAATAATTATGAAAGTAGGTACTGACTTGTTAACCTAGCCCCAAATGTGATAGTTTTTTTATTTACTCAAGAAAGAGAGATACTGGGGCATTATTGTGTTTCTTCTGGGCTTGACCCCAAAACATTTCTGAAACCTACATATACATTAGTGGTAACAAAAATTTATGAGCCATGGGCCTAGTTGTCTGGGGCCCATCTCTGACAAGGGCTGGATCCAGGATTTGAGGATAGGGGGTGAAGAAGACAATAACCATACGATTCACCAGGTCTTTCCCCCCGAAATGAGGACATCCCTAGCCTCTGCATCTGTATCGATCGATGCATACATATAGGATAAAAAAATGATTCATCGTATGGCGTTGTTTCAACCCTAGCTTACTGTGAATTTTATTGGTGCTTTAATAGGTTAATTAGGAGTTTGCCTATTAACACTGTAGGTTAAATATTTTGTCTTGTGGAGTCTATGTAAGTAATAGTTTGAATCAATCTATCAATCTAACAACAAAGTAATAGCTATTATGTACTCCTTCCGTTCCACAATATAAGATCTTTTAGGCCTTTTCCATATTCACATGTATACACATGTATCTAGACATGTTTTAGTGTATATGTCCACTCCTTTTAGTCCGAATCTAGACAACACATGAAACATCTAAAACATCTTATATTGTGGAACGGAGGGAGTAGCTGGGAGTTGGTCCAACCAAGAAAAATAAAAACTAATATGTAACCTATAATCGATCTAGCAATAGTAGTTTGTATAAACCTAACAATAACATTAATATAAGAGATCGGACCCGTTTGAGCCCTGTCGTGAGGTTGTTGAGCCCTATTGTGGTTGAATGACGGTAACCATCAAATCAAGCATATGAAGTTGTATGTGCCTATAATATCATACTCTCGTGTCACCACGTCTAGGTGCATCGAGGATGTGGGCAATCATTTTGAGCTTGATAAGTTAGCCCATTTAGCTATTGACTGCTTAGTGCTTACATAATTATGCATGTTAATTGTTGGAAGTTAATTATAGAGTGTACTTGTCCCTGCTTAATTTCGTTAGGGTGGCCGATGCATGGGGGGGCCTGGCCCCGCCCTAGCTCTGACCCTAGGAGGAAGGACGTGTGATATCACTGCTAGCGTAGTTTCCTAACTTAGTTTACGAAACTTTACCTCAAAGAAAAACTTAGTTTGCGAAAATCGAGCATGACACTACATGGAGCGACCACCTTGGTTTCCAAATTTAAGTTTTCTAATAAAATCTATGACACGGCGTGGGAGGATGGACATGTGACAACACCACCACCACCTACCACCAACTTCCGTTTCAAGAAGTCTATGTAGCTCATTTTCTGCAACCTGTAATACCAATATCCAATGTAATTGGCGTTTGCATACCGACTGACGTGAAGATTTTAATTGTTTCAACAATAGGTAAAAAGGAGGAATCCATCGTCCACCTTGAAGGATAGCAAATATATGGAACTAGAAGAACTTATTTCAAAGTGTGGAGGTTTTCCTACAGTAATAGCTGCTATAGCTGGCACATTGGTCACAAAGCCGGGTTCATGGATGAATAAATTACATTCTTTGAATCACAGATTTATGCATCATCTAGAGATAGACCCGGAGTTTGATAGTCTACAAGGCCTTTTTCGTTGGATGCATTCCATCATACTTAATCCTCCAGATTTTCTCAAGCCATGTATCTTCTACTTGTCAATTTTTCCTCGAGACTACTGCATTCGGCGCAGGCGACTTTTAAGGCGGTGGATCGCGGAGGGCTACTCCAAGCAAAGTGTGGATAAGCACGTGGAGGAGAATGCGGAGAATTTCTTCTCCGAGCTCGTTCAGCTAAGTATATTCCAACCGACACTACAGTTGGCCAGCAATGACACAAGGATGGTTTTTTACCAAGTGAATAATCTTATTCGAGAGTACATCATCTCACGGCAAGTGGAAGAGAACCTTGTGTTTGAACTCAGTGGTAATTTTGCTCCAACCATCCAAAACAGAGGGCGTCACCTTATCATATCGGATAGCTGGGACAGAGATAAAATTGCTTTTAAGAGCATAGACTTCTCGCGTCTGCGGTCACTCACAGTGTTTGGGAGATGGGAGTCATTCTTCATCTCCAAAAGTATGAAGCTTCTTGGGGTTCTTGATCTCGAGGATGCAATAGGTCTAGAGGATGCCCATCTTGAAAAGATTGTAGAACTGTTGCATTGCCTCAAGTTCCTCTCTCTACGAGGATGCAAAGAGATCTATCATCTGCCAGGTTCATTAGGTGACTTGAGGCAGCTCCAGACTTTGGACATTAGATACACCTCCATAGTCACCTTACCAGCAAGCTTCACAGAGTTACATAGGCTTCAGTACATTCGTGCTGGAATCAACTTCGACTCGGCATCAACACCAACGGCTTCATTCAGCTGTTTACCCGAGTTGTGCAGGCATCCTTACCAAGCCGGTGTTAAGGTACCCAGAGGAATTGGGAAACTAACTGGTCTGCACACACTGGGTGTTGTCAATGTTGCAGGTTCAAGGGGTAAGGTTTTCCTTAAAAACCTTAAGAAGCTCACGCAACTACGCAAGCTTGGAGTGTCCGGCATCAACTGGAAAAACAGCAAAGATTTCTTGCATGCATTCGTCCGGGGTCATGCCCATCTGGAGTCCTTGTCAGTGCAGCTTGATAAGGACAATCAAGGTTGTTTGGATGGTGTAACTTTGCCTTTGGAGAACCTGCTGAGCCTTAAACTGTATGGGCTAGATGACAAGTTGCCAGAGTGGGGTGACAGGCTTAAAAAGCTTGTAAAGTTGGATTTGGAAATGGCCACTTTCAAGGAAAACGGTATGAATTCCATTGGAGGGCTACCACAACTATGCATACTCCGTCTCAAGCAGATTCAAGGTAGTGAGCTCCATTTTTGTATCCGGCTGAATGGAGAAGAGTATGAGTCTTATCAGAAGGTGAAGGTCCTTCAGATTGCTTGCGGTTGCAGCTCCGGTACATTAAACGTGACTTTTGGATCAAAAACAATGAAGAAACTTGAGCAGCTCAAGTTTGATTGCTCCGGTGGGTCGTTATACTATTTACTTACCAGCCTGGATGATCTGTCTGAGCTCAAGCAAGTCCTTCTTAAGGGTAACAAGATTGAAGCACTCAAGACAGACCTTGAGAAGCAGCTTCTGAACCATCCAAATAAACCTGCTATGAAGCTTGAGTAACTTTTCGCGATTGGGGTGGAAGGGTCCTACATCTTTGGTGTATGCTTGTTATTTTGTCAAAACATACTGCACTCCTACGGGTAGTTTGATTTTGGCTCATCTTCATTATGATTTGGTAACGAGATTGTTATGATGTAGAAGCATAAAAGAGTTGACATGAGTTACCACTTCAAACATCTTTAAATTATGTAAATCTACCTTTTCCTCATTCAAAATGATGTTTAGATTTGATTGTGAGCATATATTTGTTCGGCCATGCCCCTTCACATGGAGATGTATTGGCAGTCCAACTGCAGCTCAAGAAGTCCAACACGTATGAACCGTTGATCATTGTATGTATCCAACAACTGAGGGTGTGTTTGGTAGCCCGTGTGGTCTATCTCATCTCATACAGGCTGAGTCAGCTATGCTGACTACATACCAATGTGTTTCATTGTGTTGTGTTTGGTAGCTTGTATGAGCTGAGCTGTGCTGAGTTAATCTCTTGCTTGCTATCCCATATGATTTGAGCCATGCCAGAAAATTATAAAAAGCAACCAGGTCCCTGAATAGAAAATTAAAAGGCAATCAGGTCCTTGGGACCGAGCTCCTCCTCCACGCGGCCGCCTCCGATGAGAGGAGCCGCGGACGCACGCCGCCTCCTAATCCGCCACGGCGAGGTTGAGCCCTCCTGCTCCGCCACGGTGAGGTTGAGCCCCTCCTGCTCTGCCACGGTGAGGTCGAGCTCCTCCTCAACGCGGCCGCCTCGTTCTCTACCATGGTGAGGTCGAACCCCTCCTGCTCCGCCATGGTGAGGCCGAGCTCCTCCTCCATGCGCCGCCGCAATGAGGCCACGCCCCTCCTACTCCGCGCGCGGTGGACGGCACCAGGAGAGGAGGTGTGGCCTGTCGCCTGCTCGGATGCCGGTGAGGACCTTGGGGGAGGGGCGGGGCGGGGGAGAGAGCGATGGAGAGAACGGGCCTGCTGGGGGAGAACGAGGCTTGCGGGGTGGTGACACCTAGCGGGCTGACTCGCATGCGCGGGCCTTTTTTTCCGGATGGACTCAGCCTGGCTGAGTTGTGAAGCTCGATTTGAGCTTCCCAACCTGGCATGGCTGAGAGCATGTTTTCGTATGAGGTGGGCATAGCCCAACACAGCCGATGAGACCTACCAAACAGCGGAAAGTGGGGTGAGGTGGGAATATCTAGCTTGAACCAAGCTACCAAACACACCCTGAGTTGCCTCCTTGGGAGAGGAGGGCAAAGGAAAACCTAGTCACCCTCTTGGTGGTTGTGTAAGCAAGTGAGATTGACTTGAGCATGGCTGCTTTTTCTCTCAGCCACTTGGGTGACTTGATTCGAAAAGCATGGCCATGCGAATACGTTAAGAGTTTGCCGGGTGGATTAAGTGTTAATCTGACATGAATCAAGGGCACAAGACAAGTAGAGAGTCAGAGATATTAAAGGGATCACAAGCTCTCGTCTATAGCTCCGACAAGGTTCATCGAGAGGCAAAAGGGGAATTGATGTATGAACATTGGACATGAAAGTAATGAATGACTTTACGTCTTTTAGGAGTCGGCATGATTTGCCAGAAGCCACTGCCAACTATCAGCTTGAGACCGATAGCGCATGGGAGCAAGTCAGCCAAAGGAGTCACTAGTAGAAACAGGGGATTCGGTGCGGCCTTTTTGTACCGGTTGGACAGGAAACCGGTACTAAAGGTGGCATTAGTACCGGTTCCAGAGGCGAGGCGGCCGGCCGGAAGCCGTCCTGGTTGGTGCGGGGCCTTTTGTCCCGGTTGGTAATACCAACCGGGACAAAAGGGTTGGGGGCAGGCGGCTTCAGTGGGGGCCCCACGGCGAGACCCTTTAGTACCGGTTCGTAACACGAACCGGTACAAAAGGCCCATCTTTAGTACCGGTTCGTGTTACGAACCGGGACTATATTTTCCCCTATATATCTTCTTCCACCCCGAGCCCAGCTCCATTTTTCCTGCTCGAGCACAACTCCATTTTTTGCTCTCTCTTTCCTCTCCCGAGCTCGAGTTCACCCCATTTTTCTCCAACATTTGTCAAGATTGGTGGCACCTACCTATCCAAGGGTTAGCAACTTCATCCTCTCTTCCGGCATTTCAAGTTTAGCTCATTTTATTGCTACTTTAGCTCATTTGATTTTTGTAGTGCTAGCTAGGTGTTTGATGAATGCCTAAGTTAGGGATTTCATTTCTTTTATATGCATTTTGAGCTCAAATTAAAGTATGATTTGTGGTTTTTTATAGTGTCATCCCGTCCCCTTTCTCACCGCCGTCGATCGCCCGCGCCGCCCCGTCACCGACCACCTCGGTCAGCCTCTTGTTTTTATCTTTTATTTTAAAAAAATCTTAGTTGTACGATTTAGATGCATAATTATTACTTGTATAATTTTCTTATTTGTATAATTATTTGTTATATATAGTGTCATGGTTTTGATATCTGTCCCTGTCGGCCCTCGTCCGCTCTATGATTCGGATGTGGTATGATTGTTTGTTATAACTATTTGTTTAATTTCGTGTTTATGGCAATTATGCCGACCAGCTTGACATAGATATATTTTTATCTAGGAGGTAGTTGAACCGGAAATTCCAACCGACCCTATTGTCGAGTTTTTTGAAAAAGAAAACAATGATTTGAAAGAAAAATTGAAAAGAAGTGAAGATCTTCGTCTCCAATACTTAGAAGAGAAGATGAAATTGGAGTTCAAGTTTGCCGACGTCGTCGATGATCACGAGATCAAGATGGAGGCAATGCGCTTGGATCACGAGATCAAGATGAATGCAATGCGCTTGAAGCTTAACAAGATTAGAAAATATGACATTAGTCAAGAGGCTTGGTATCGTTATGTTGTTGGTTCAATTGTTACCTTTGTTGCGATTTTGATCGCATTTGTTGTTGCATTTAAATGCATTAATTAGATAGTTGTATGTTAGTTTCAGTGTATTTTTTATGAGAACTATGTATTACATTTGGTCACTACTCTACTTTGGTTTTAATGTGTGATGAACTTGTATTAATTGATTTGGTCAGTTCCCTATTCATGATGATGTAGTGTAATGGTTTTTGATATATTTATATAATGCAGATGAGCCGGCAATGGATGTACGGTGACCGACGCTATCCCGAATTCATTAATGGCATGCATAATTTTCTCCGTGTGGCTGAGGCAAATAAGCAGAATGATTTTATGTTTTGTCCATGTGATGACTGTAGGAATAGGAGGAATTACCCTTCCTCAAATACCCTACACTCCCACCTGTTGCGAGAAGGCTTCATGCCCAATTATATTTGTTGGACCAAGCACGGAGAAAGAGGGGTTATAATGGAAGACAATGAAGAAGAGGATGATGACAACTATCCTATGTTCTCTGAACACGGTGGTACTACAATGGGGGAAGACAAAGCTGAACATGAGGTCATTGTTGATGATCAGTCTGATGATGATCTTCGTCGGGTCATTCTTGATGAACAGATAAACTGCGGAAGTGAAAACGAGAGGTCGAAGTTGGAGCGCATGTTAGAGTATCACAAAAAATTGTTGTACCCAAACTGCGAAGATGGCTAGAAAAGCTGGGTACCACCCTGGAATTGCTGCAATGGAAGGCAGAGAATGGACTATCTGACAAGGGATTTGAAAAGTTGCTGAAAATATTAAAGAAGATGCTTCCAAGGGATAACGTATTGCCCCACAGTACGTACGAAGCAAAGAAGGTTGTCTGCCCTCTAGGATTAGAGGTGCAGAAGATGCATGCATGCATCAATGACTGCATCATCTACTGCGGTGAGGAGTACGTGAATTTGAATGCATGCCCGATATGCGGTGCATTGCGGTATAAGATCAGGCGAGATGACCCAGGTGATGTTGAGGGCGAGCCGAGCCCCAGGAAGAGGCTTCCTGCCAAGGTGATGTCGTATGCTCCTATAATACCACGGTTGAAATGTTTGTTCCGAAACAAAGAGCAAGCCGGTTGTTGCGATGGCCCAAAGAAGACCGTAACGAAGACGAGATGCTGAGACACCCCGCTGATGGGTCGCAGTGGAGAAACATCGACAGTGAGTTTAAGGATTTTGCAGGTGACGCAAGGAACTTAAGGTTTGGTCTAAGTACAGATGGCTTGAATCCGTTTGGGGAGCAGAGCAGCAGTCATAGCACCTGGCCCGTGACTCTATGTATCTATAACCTTCCTCCTTGGTTGTGCATGAAGCGGAAATTTATTATGATGCCAGTGCTTATCCAAGGCCCGAAGTAACCCGACAACGACATTGATGTGTACCTGAGGCCATTAGTTGAAGAAATTTTACAGTTGTGGTCTGACGAAGGTGTACGAGTGTGGGATGAGCACAAACAGGAGGAATTTGACCTACGAGCGTAGTCAAACAAGGGATACAATGGATACACGCACTGTTTAGGTGAGACTGAAAGTATATATTTGGGTAACAAGAATGTGTACCCGGGGCATCGTCGATTTCTTCCAAACAAGCATCCTGTAAGAAAGAAAGGCAAGCATTTCAAAGACGAAAGATACACCAGATGTACGGCTGGACCAGCAACATATGCACGAACGAGACGACCTGAATCCATAGAAGTATCAAGGTCCTGCCAGCTACGCTCTTACCAAAGAAGAGAAGGAGATCTTTTTTCAAGTCCTGAGCAGTATCAAAGTCCCGTCTGGCTACTCGTCGAATATAAAGGGAATAATAAACATGGCAGAGAAAAAGTTCCAAAACCTAAAGTCTCATAACTGCCACGTGATTATGACACAATTACTTCCGGTTGCATTGAGGGGGCTTATACCGGAAAACGTTCGAGTACCCATTGTGAAGCTATGTGCATTACTCAATGCAATTTCTCAGAAGGTAATCGATCCAGGAACTCTACCAAGTTTACAGAAGGATGTGGTCCAATGTCTTGCCAGCTTCGAGTTGGTGTTCCCACCATCCTTCTGCAATATTATGACGCACCTCATAGTTCACCTTGTCCAAGAGATTTCCATTCTCGGTCCTGTATTTCTACACAATATGTTCCCCTTTGAGAGGTTCATGGGAGTCTAAAAGAAATACGTTCATAACCGTGCTAGGCCAGAAGGAAGCATGTCCAAGGGCTATGGAACAGAGGAGGTCATTGAGTTTTGTGTTGACTTTATTCCCAACCTAAAGCCGATCGGTGTTCCTCAATCGCGCCATGAGGGGAGACTGCGTGGAAAAGGCACGCTAAGAAAGAAAGCAACAATATCTATGGACGGACATTCTTTCACTCAAGCACACTACACAGTTCTACATAATTCCAGCTTGGTGGCTCCATATATCGTGGAACACAAGAATATTTGACGCTCGAAATACCCGGAGCAACGTGAAGATTGGATTGGTGGATAACACGTGAAAACTTTCGGCAGTTGGTTGCAAACGTGTCTCACTAATGACACCACTGTTGGAGAACAGCTATACTTGTTGGCCAAGCAACCATCTTCGACTATATTGACTTTTCGAGGGTATGAGATAAATGAGAATACATTTTACACGGCCGACCAAGATAAAAAGAGCAGCAACCAAAACAGTGGTGTCCGATTTGACGCAACAAACGACTATGGGCAAAAGGACACATATTATGGTTACATAGAGGAGAATTGGGAACTTGACTATGGACCTTCTTTTAAGGTCCCTTTGTTTCGGTGCAAATGGGTCAACCTGATAAGCGGGATACAGGTAGACCCGTAGTACGGAATGACAACAGTGGATCTCAAGAATCTTGGGTATGACACCGAACCATTCGTCCTAGCCAATGATGTGGCTCAGGTTTTCTATGTGAAAGACATGTCTACCAGACCGAAAAAAGAAAAGATAAGCAAGCGAATACATCATACGATGAGCCAAAGCGCCACATAGTTCTTTCAGGGAAAAGAAACATCGTGGGAGTAGAGGACAAGATAGACATGTCAGAAGATTACAATAAGTTTGATGAAATTCCGCTCTTCAAAGTGAAAGCTGACCCAAGCATCCCGTTAAATGATGTAGATTCTCCATGGTTACGACGCAATCAGAAGAAAGGGTCGACATACGCGAAGAAAAAAAATTATACCCCAACAATAGATAGGGGGTGTTGTTGGTGATGTGTAATAATGTATTAAACCTTTTATGTAACTGTGTTATGAAAACTCAGAAGAAAACTCTAAACACTGATATTTGGTTTTAAAAACTCCAACGGCTCACAAGCGCTCGAAAAAGTTGGAACAAAACACACGGTTTCCCCTGCATACAGCCCAACGGTGGCTCCTCACTGCCCGCATATCAAATGCACTGTTGGGATGTATGCAGGGAATCCGAATGATTTGTATTTGGTCGATGAACTGAAGGATTTGTAGATAGAACAAAACACACGGTTTCCCCTGCATACAGCTCGACGGTGCCTCGTGAGTGTCCACATATCAAATGCACCGTCGGATATATGCAGGGAATCTGAATGCTCTGTATACCAAATGAACTACAGTGAGTACACACTGAGTGCCGAACATGTCTGAGAGGTGGGCTATATATAGGGTCGTGTGGCTCACGAAGTAGTCGTGATAGTGCTGATCCATCAGCTCACAAGCCCTCAAAAGAAACACACCCCTGATCCAGCGGCTCACAAGCGCTTGAAAGAAACACACGATCTTTGTGCTTCTTCAGTCCCGGCTGGTAACACCAACCGGGACTAAAGGCGGGCTTTGCGGTCACGACTCGTGCCAGTCACACGTGTCCTCCCCCAGCGCTGCCCTGGCCACGTGTCCTCGCCCTGGTCACGTGTCCTCCCCCAGCGCTGTCCTGGAGGTCTATATGTATTATCGCCGACGGGGTAAAACCTAATCCACCATTCCTAACCACGAACCGCGGAAGCCTAAACCGCCGTATGCCCACGAGCCCGGCGTGGAGAGGAATGCCCAGCTACCGTCCTCCTGCTCCGGTAGATATGATTTTTACAATTAAATCAATTGATATAAATGAAATGAATATATATAAAAAAATCAATAGATATGATTGTTACAAAGTTTTAGAAAATAATTTGACTTGATTTGGACAATTAAATCTATTGATATAAATGAAATGAATATATATAAAAAAACAATAGATATGATTTTTACAAAATTTTAGAAACAAAATCAGAAAATGTAGATATGATTTTCATAAATATTGAAACAATTAAATCAAATATAAAAGAAAAAGAAACTAGAGCAATAAAAACAATTAGCTCAACTATAGTTATGATCAAATATAGATAAGAGTTTTACAAATATAGATATGTTTTTCATAAATATAGACAATTAAACATTTAAATCAAATAGATATAAAAAAGAAATCAAAAAAAAGAAAAAGAAACGAGAAAAAAAAACCCAAAAGCCCAAAAAACAGACCTTTTGTACCGGTTTGTATCTACAACCGGTACTAAACCCTTTAGTACCGGTTGTATCTACAACCGGTACTAAATGTCGATTTCACGCTATCTAGTGTGATTCGACACCAGAATCCAACAGTTTTCCCCAAAATCCAACAGTTCGCCTCCTCCTCCGACGACGAACCGCCGCTCCATCGCCGTGCTCCTCCTCGCATCGCCTCCGCTCCATCGTCGTGCTCCTCCTCGCACCCGACGTCGTCGCCGTCGCTCCATCGCTGTGCTCCACCTCGCACCGGAGTCGCCGTCGCCGTCTCGTGCCCGTCGCGGGCGTCCTCGACCACGCCGTCCGTTGGGAGCTCGCCTTCAAGTTCTGCAGCCACCCCTGGTGTTCCCGCGACCTCCGCGTTCCTCTCCGACGCTCATCCTCGACGTGAAGCAGACCGAGGTGAGCCGCTCGTGCTCGACACTATGCGCATCGTCCTTGTTCTGTTCGTCGAGAGGAAGCTGGAGATGAGCAGCTCTTCGCTCGCGTGCGCAGCGCAGGGGGCCGGCCCAGCACGGATGGCCGGCCCATTTATCTTTTTTTTCCGGCTAATTCTTTTTCTGTTTTATTAATTCCTATTAGATCTATCCTAGGAAATAATTCACATTTAATCCTCCAGCATCCAAATTGATTGATTCAAATTTTCTAGTGTTACTATGTGTTTTGTTAAACAGGTAGACCTTGCTGTTTGCAAAAATATGTTTTTAAATGATGTCTAGATTAAATCTTGAAAAAAGTATCTTTTTCACTAAATATTTAATATCTAGAGTTTTACAAATCCAAAAATTGGTAACCAAAATTCCCTGGATAGCCTGAAATGATACCTTTCCAGATCTGTTGGCCTTGCATTGAAATAAAATTTAAACAAATGTTCTATCCATTCTTGTAAACACACCAGTGAGCACTTCAGTGATTTTTGTGAATTTTTGTGTGATGATTTTTGGAGCAAATTCAGCTTTCCTAGGTTCCTACCATTGCTCTCAATCATGCCCTAGCTTGGTAATAAAAATTGACTTACAAAGAATATTTGCTGGATTATTGCTTGTTTATAGTATTTTATGCTTTAGGAAAGTGTTTATTATTTGCTTTTAAATTCTTGTGTGCTCTGTTATGTTAGCATGAGTGTGATGTTAGTCTTATAGTGTTATGTTAGCAATGAAAATTTGTTAAAACTTGGCACTTTAGAAAATGCACTTAAACAACAATAAAACTAAATTTGGGCAATGCAAATTTGTTAAAACTTTGCACTTTTGTATAAATTGTTGTTACTAAATTTGCTAAGTACTTTGTAAATTGCAGTAACATTGAGCTATGGACAACCCCTTCATCAGAGACGAGGAGAATGAAGAGTGAATGGCAGAAATTATATATGAGAAGACCCTTGGAGTAAATTCCGATGGAGAAGATTCCAGTGGAGAAGACGATGATTTCAGCGCAAAATGTTTGAACGACTCCGGTGAGGAACTTGAGCGAGAAGAAATAAGAGACGCCGACGAAGTGCCCTTAGCAATCTCCGGCGAGGTATATATATATATATTAAGCCTATGTTGATCACTAGATGCATTAATTGATTCATATTGCACTTATTAACAATCATTTTTCTTTTAGCCCTCCGGATCTAACCCTCGAACTCCGCCAAAGAAGAAACGAGGCCCGAACCAAAGGATAAAGTTGCCAGATGGTGCAAAGTTATCGATCGACGTAGTTGCTGATGATGGCACACCGCTGAAACCCGAAGACAACTGCCGTAAATATGTAGGTCAATGCAGAGTTCTTGTTAGGGACACGATCCCGATCACCATTGCAGAATGGAATAAGCCGAAGAAAGTCAACGTTGGAGCAAGTTATGTCGAGCAAAGAATTAAAGATTTGCTTTGGGACACGCTCTTGACATATTTCAGCCTACTGGAAGGTCTCCCAGAGAAGAAGAAGGAGAAAGTTAAGGAGTGGACTCTTAAGAAGATGGCCACGCAATTCAACTGCTGGAAGAAAACATTGTGGAGAAAATATGAGAAAGTTACTCCAGATTTCCCTGGACATCTAGAGAAGATAAAAGATGCGTGGCCCGCATTTCTGGCGTATAAGAAATCGGACACCGCTGTGGCCTGACCGGCCAAAAATAAGTTGAATGCTCAAAAGAAGAAATATCACCATACTTTGGGGCAGGTGGCTACAAGACTGCCTTGCCTAAGTGGTAAGCCTTTGAAAATGAACTGCGTGAAAAAGGGATCACTCCACAGACAGATGACTGGCCCGAGAGGTCCAAGTTCTGGTTGTTCACGCATGGGGCAGGGTTGGACCCAGACACAGGGCTGATTGTTGCAAAGGGAAAATGGAAGAAAAGGATTACAAGAGTCGTAAAAAAACTAGTGGACGCAATAGACCTAGTACGAAAGGGAAAATATGTTCCCGACAGAGAGGACGACGAGCGGACACTCGCCCTCGGGAATCCTGAACACTGGGGACGATGTCGAGGCAGAGGAGCCGGGGTTAATTGGAATCATGGGTTTCCGGCGGACGTTGCAACTTATAGAAGCCGTTCCAGAAATAAGAAGAGGGGGTTGGACCGGTTAACGGAATTAGAACGCCAGGTGCAGCGGCAGCAGGAGCAACTGGACTCAATTTCCCAGCAAAGGGCATCTCAGCTGCTGCTAGAAGATCCTGCAGTCGATGCCTGCCCATCTCAGCGGAAAAGCAGCGTGGGTTCCACGCAGCTACAAGATCCTGCAGTCGAACCGTCGGCGGCTCACTACCCCGTGGATGATATCACGGAGAAGACAAATTGTGAGCTACATATGCCAATGAAGAACATTAGTTGTCCGGTGGCGGTTGGCTATGCTTTACCAAATCAACCTGGAGCAATCTTCCATTTTGGTCAGATTCCAGCTGGCTATGCTCGTGTCGGGGTGACAAAAGTTAAGCCGGGATTCCAGATAATGGATCTTGACTTTCCTGGAGGTGACGACAAGAAGACACTGGGAGAAGTCGAGCTTGGTATATATCGTTCTATGGAAGAAGAAATACATCGTGCTTCCAGACTCGGCGCCAAGGCCACCGACTCCTCCGAGTAGAAATCCACCACCTCAAAGTCCACCCGCCCTCCCCGACGATTGGGAGCCCACCGCCAGTCCATCGTCTGCGCCGTCCCGTCAGCCGACTGATGCACCTACTAGTAATTTGACAAAGCGGAAGTTGTTCACGTCGACTGGTACTATGCTCAGGAAAGACAGGTCCCCTGTCAAGAAACGTGCAAACATACCCAAGAAAGTCAAGACTCCTGAGAAGTTAGCTTGCGAGAAGAGTAAGGAGGAATTAGAAGAGAGCACGCGTGCCGAGGTGACAGCCTTTTTTGCACGGAAAAAACAGGAAAAACAAGACCCCGTAAAGGAACTTCTGAAGACTATACCAAGGGAGTCACTTGATCGCACCGTTGACAACTTATATATCTCTCCAGTGAGGCCTCTTTCAGACTATGAGCGCGGTATTGAGAAGCAACATAGCTCACAGATGGAGGAAAAGAAATGCGGGAAAAAAGTTCCCCAGCTCGGAGAACAAGAAGTACAATCGATCGCCCCGCTCATTGTGCCTTCTGATAAGGCAGCCCGCTACAACGATAATATTGTTGCTCAGCAAATCCATGGCGATACAGGTTACGCCATTGCTGAGGTAGCATATCAATATGTTTCCGGGCAGCCTCTGGTCACAGATCCGAATGCTCTAACAACACAGTTATGGAAATTGCATAACTGGTACATGACCGCCGCAAAAGAAGGGAGATTCTATTTCATGGCGGGAGTTAAGAAACAGCACTACTTCCGAGAATATGCTGTGCAGATTGAGTTCCGCGAACTTTTTCAGATGTAAAATCAACGTGCCTTCGACAAATCTATCATCAGATGCTATTGTCTGTAAGTGATTTATTTGTGTAATTTAATTCTTTAGTTAAGCTCGTTCATTGCCCGTAATTATCCTCACTACATTCTTTTGTACGCTATTATGCAGAATGAAGATTCGTGAATGCAGAGTGGGAGGAATCTGGGACATTGGGTTCATTGACCCGGATAAAGTTCATGAAGTCACCGTAGAACAGTATGCCCAGGACACAGAGTACGTTTTGCTAACATTTTTAAAGCGACAAAGTTCGAAAACCGAAATATTTTTTCCTTACTGCTTCAAGTGAGTGTTACTGTCTTGTACACATTCTATTTTGCTTTCCCGATATTAAGTGTAATTGATGAGTTCTGAATAACTGCGTATATAAACGTGCGCAGGTTCCACTTCATTCTGCTAATCATTAGAATCGATATTAGAGAAGTTGAAGTCTGGGACTCATTAAGGAGAGATCAAGATGAATACAAAAGCGTGCGTATATTGCTCAAGAGGTAATTTCAATCGCACTATATCGGCCTCTTTCGTTCTTTTCCTGATATCAAAGTGAGTAATAACTCCTCAATTCATTTTCTTTGCCCGGCAGGATTTGGAGAAATTTTATCGCGGAAGAACGCGGTGAATGGAAAGATAAGCTGGAGTTTAAGGCTAACAACGTAAGTAGTACTACGTACCTAGGTCCGCGTATCTCTCTAATTCTAATTTCAATATCATTATCATTCTCTTGATTATTATTTGATTGAATTCTATTCTCGTATAGTGGTGCCTGCGACAACCACATGGAACGGATTTATGTGGATACTACGTTTGCGAGTACATTCACACGAAGATCAATGAAAGAGTCAATAGTTGAAGAAATCAAGAGGTACGTAAACATCATTTATAAATTTATTTTGCTACCATCAATTGTATTTTGTTTCCTTCATAATTGATTTGATCTCCTTCTTTTAAAAATGGCAAGAAAGCGGAACCAGCTCCTACCAATAAACCGCGTAAAAGCAATTGCAGAGAAATTTGCGGGATTTTTCCTTATGCAGGTCATATCTGAATCCGGAGAATTCCATTATATCGAAAAATAGACTCCTCCATGTACTAGCAGTGATCTCCATGTAATGAGTAATTTACATGTGTACATATATATACCAAGTTGTATGTGTGTTATGTGATCTTCACGTGTGCGAAAACTTTTTTTTAATCGACGTGATCTCCTCCGAAATCCTGAAAAATAAGCGAAAAGAAAAAAAGCAGAAACCCTAAACAAAAATAAGCGAAAAGAAAAAAATCAGAAACCTTTAGTCAACCGGGACCAAAGGTCCTCCGCCCGCGCGCGCAGCTCCGCCCACGTGGAGGCCTTTAACACCGGTTGTGCAACCGGGACAGTATTGCAGCCCATTTTTCTACTAGTGAGTTTGGCGACTCAGTGCCATGACGGGAAGTCGGAGTAGTATCTCTCATCGTGTCTAATTGAACCTTTTGGCCAATATAGTGGGACTCTTCTCCACCACCACCGGCGTCCCGGCTCAGCGACGCAAGCCTAGCAGCTCGCCGCTAGTGCTCTAGCTCGTACGTGTGTACAGCCCATAGAGGAGAAGTACATTCGGCTCGCCGACTCATCACCGGAGCAAGGCGGAGCTGGATGGGATGAGAGGAATAAGGACTGCACTGCCGTGACTCGTCGTCTCGAGCTTTCCGCAACTGTACATCTAGTCGTAAGTCTCCATGGCTTATCCTTTGATCTGGTTCTTGGGCAAGTCCCGTTAGGGAATTTTCTTATTGTCGGTGGCGCGACCAAGAACTTGATGGTAGAGGTGCTTGTCCAAGGTCTCACAGAAAGAATAGGAGATGGTAAAGCAACAAAAATTTGGAATAACAATTGGTTCCCGCGGGAGGGTAACATGCGTCCTATAGCGTTAGTACATGATACCCTTATAAATGGTAAGCGAGCTAATAACTGAAGCGGCTGCAGCTTGGGATGGGGATAAAATTCGACAAGTTTTTCTTCTTACTAGCACAGGGGCCCCGCTCTTAGTTTGTCGAAAGTTTCAATTACTTAATTTGGTGTATGAATATATTTATTTATCATGTTTAACTTATTCGCTACAAAATACACACCATTTAGACAACGTTGCTACATTGAAGGCGTGAAGTCGAAATTTATTTTATCTAGGGTTATATTTCAAAGAAATGAGACTAAAAAGTTTTGCAATATTTTGTATAAATATCTAATGATATTAACTCATTTTTTTATATCATTTATACATTCATACGTGAGATTGCGAGGACACCAACCAAACTAATTTCTATTCATTTATACATTCATAGATCAACTGTGGCCACTGTTCGAATCTTATCATACTCATACTAAAAGAATGATCTTGGAATTTTTATTTTGTGTCGAAAGAGTTTCAGTATTTTCCCAGTAACTTAATTTTGTTGGTAACATGTTTTGTGTATATGGTCCTAGTATTATAAATATTAATAGTGTACAAAAGAAAAGTTTGTAAACACGTAAATTTTGTATGAACAGTATGTTTTTGTATCTATTTCCACCTGATCTCTAAGTGCTCATGTCGATCGAATCAAAGTGAAATATTCATCAAAACTATCTTAAAAAATTAGACATGCTGTGCTATCATGATAACATGTTCTTTGTGAAAGGTCCTCTGTTTTGTTGCGTCAATTTTCATCTTGTAGGCCAATTATGTGCTTCTTTGCTCTAGAACTTTACTAACTTTATTATAACACCATTCGGATTACGTTGTAGCATACAGTCGTGAGTACACATAATGATTTCGTATTGTTTTATCTGTTAATCTTAACTAGTCATCTTGGCGCGGCGTACGCCGCGGCCGTGTGGTCAGAAGAAAAAATAACGCGGAGTAGAAAATTTTAAATTTGGAAATGCCTGCATTAAAAAGTTACTCAGATTATGAAATTGTTGAAGTTCAAAAAAAGGTTTTGTTGGGAAGTTATTCAAATTTTAAAAGTGGTCAAACTGGGAAGCTATTCATATTCGAGTTATTTTTCACGTTTAGTAAATGCTTAGATTTTGTGTGCATGTTGATATAGTTGTTATACTTGTAAGTACCGTGCTGTGAAGAACTCAAATTTGGTAAGGTCCGCATTCAAATTTGGTTAGATTTGAGTGTGCCGAAATTTGGAAGAAGGTTGCTTTTAAAGTTTGTTTGAATTTCAAATTTATTAGAATTGGGAAGTTATTCATTTTTGAATTTGTGTTTTTTTATGCCCAGATTTGGAATGAATTCAAGAATTTGAAATATTCAAATGTGAATTATGATCATGTGCTGTAAGTAGGCAGTGTTTATTTGTTTTTGGTCATGATGATATGTTTGTTACATTTGTAAATGTCGTGTTGTAAGAAATTAAAATTTGAAAATTCAGAATGGTTGTTTTCACAAATTTTATCATTTTTTTTGAATTATTTAAGTAAAACGGTCCCAGTTGTGAGGGACCTAATACTGTGAAGTTTTAAAAAAAAAACAATTAAATTGACAGTATTGTTGAATAGAAAAATTATTTAATTTTCTGGAGAACTAATCAAAAAAAATTCAACAAAATAGGCGTTTAATAGTTTGTGTGGGAAGGTTGAAAGTTTATTATATTTAAAGATTTAAATTTTTCCTAAATTCGGAAATGAACACCATTATTTTTTTTAAACCTTTGTGTGGAGAGTATGGAATTTTGGTAGTCTCGGAAACTTTCAAATTATTATTTTCATTATTTTGTGGGCATTGTTTTTTTTGAGCAACTTTTGTGTGTGAAGTTCAACAGTTCGATGAATTTGAAATTTTTTGACATATTATTTGTATTTGTGTGAATTAGATTTTGGAAGTTATGAATTTTATAATTTTTCGTCATTTTGGTTTAATTAATCAAGTTATGAAAATTTGCTGAATTTGGAATCTGTGGAGGTAGAATTTTTTTTTTTTTTTGAATTGCTGTCTAGAAGTTATGAATTTCACAAATTTTTCCATCTTTTTGTTGTAATTAATCAATTTATGACAGAGAGGGCCCAAACGTCATTTTTTCCCGTAATTCTGGAAAATGGCACGATTCGTCGGCGGACGCACGGGCGAGCTCGCTGCTCCGGCGAGCTCACGCTCGAGCGGGGAAGCGCGCTCGCGAGGCTGGATCGGCGTGGATTTGCGAGAGGGCATCGCGGGGAGGCGATTGGCGGCGGTGCTGGACCGAACGGTCGCCGGAGTTCGCCGGTGGAGACGTAATCACGGCGGCGGAAGCAGGCGCACGGCAGGCCAAATCCGTGCGGATCGGCCATTTCGGGACGCGTCTGACGGCGAGGATGGAGAAGAGGCGGCGGCGGAGCGTCCTGCATGCTCAGATCTGAACAGGGAGGTGCGTAATGGCGGGGGCGCTCGCCGGCGACGCCGCCGACCTCCGGCTCACGTGGGGAGAGAGGAGGGGGAGGGGGGCCGGTGTGCGTACGATTTTTCTCGGAGGCCCCTGGGATTTCGACGATTTGCAAATCGGTCCGTTGCGGGGGGTTTTCCGTAAAATAGTTGCTCCAAAAGTCGTGCTGGAGGGGTGACCGGCTGTGACCGGCTGGACCAGAAGATGACCGGTACACGTGGCCTCACGTGGTTGGTAGAAAATCAACTGCACTGTAGATAGCTACAGTGCAGGACGCGGGGGCGACGTGGGTTATTTGTGACCGTCGGAACGCGCAGATCGGACGGTGTAGAAATCGGGGGGACGTGGAGGGTGCGGAGCTGAGGTGATTCTTTCCAGCCTTTATAGTTCTACTATTCAACTGAGCGCAGCAAATGCCGCGCGCTTGTCTTTGAATTCGAATTTGAAAATGGCGTCGTTCTAAAGTTGTGTAAGTTTAGAAATCATTGAAATTGGAAAATGCTTTCGTTTTAAAAATGGTCGGATTTTGGAGATTGCTCAAATTTGAAAATTATTGTAATTCAATTTCAAATGTGTTTGCTTTTTTTACGTGAAAATACTCTGAAATAGTTATTGTTTTTTTAGTGTGTTCGCACATTTTAGAGTACCGTTAAATGTTTTGCAAGTTGGAATGGTTATATATGTTTGTATTTTGTGGAAATATTTGTTTGAGTTTCATAATTGGAGGATGTACAGTATATGAGCATTTGTTAAAGTCAATCCATATTTAGAGGAAATTCATTTGGATGTTGTACTAATGTTCTTCAATTAGAGTAGTCAAATGCCATAAATATTTATTTGAACTCCATAATCAGGGAGAATGCAATATGTGCGATAATATGTGAGATATATATATTTTAGAGTATATCTTTTTTTAGCAAACTGAATTTTTCAGATGTGTTGCATGTATTTTTGTGAGAATTATGATATATTTTATCATAGAAGAAGCAATTTGTCATATCGAGTATTTGGAGATATTTAGAAAATTGGAATGTTTGGATATATTTGAAGTATACCATAAACATTTGTTCCAACTCCATAATTAGGGAAAATGCAATTTGTGAGATATATTTTAGAGTGTCTCCAATTTTGTAGCAATTCGAAATGCTCAAATGTGTTGCATTTTTGTCGAACATTTATTTCAAATGTGTTAGCTTTTTTACAGGAAAATACTCCGAAATAGTTAGTGTTTTGCAAATTGAATTTTTCAGATGTGTTGCATGTATTTTTTGTGAGAATTATGATATATTTTATCATAGAAGAAGCAATTTGTCATATCGAGTATTTGCAGATATTTAGAAAACTGGAATGTTTGGATATATTTGAAGTATACCATAAACATTTGTTCCAACTCCATAATTAGGGAAATGCAATTTGTGAGATATATTTTAGAGTGTCTCCAATTTTGTAGCAATTCGAAATGCTCAAATGTGTTGCATTTTTGTTGAACATTTATTTCAAATGTGTTAGCTTTTTAACAGGAAAATACTCCGAAATAGTTAGTTTTTTTTTAGTGTCTTCATATATCATAGAGTACCGTCAAATGTTTAGCAAATTGAAATGTGAGCATGTTGATATATTTCTTTGTTTTTTTTTTGAAAAAAATAAGCATGGTGGAACGTTCAATTTTTTTTTTTTTTGTTGTAAGCTCTTTGAAATATTTTGTCGTAATTGCAAAATATTTAGCAAATTGAAATGTGAGCATGTTGATATATTTCTTCAAGTTTTTCAAATAAATTTTTTAAACATATTGGGAAGTTCAATTTTGTTCCTTTTTTTTCCCGGGCGTTTTGATGTATTTCAGAGTATTTCGAAATACTTAGGAAGTTGAGGTTCAAATGAGTTTGTTTTTGAAGCTTTTGATTTTAAAATATTGTATGGAATTTGTTTAGAAGTTATGGTCCCACATGCCAGCAGTGTAAAATTTTCTGGCTAAAAAGAAAAAGAAACAGAGAACTGACAGGTCGGGCCCATTGCTACGTCATGGTGACGTCAGCAATGGCTGCCGTGGCCGTGTCTTCGACGCCGTCGTCGCATCGCGCGTTTTGGAGCGCGTGGGTGAGTGAGTGGAACGCGCGCGGAGGCGGGCTACCCGCAGATGGCGGCGCTGGTGCGGTTTGGTTGCCGAAAGAGTCGCCGGCGGCGACCAATTCGACGCACCGACGCCGAGGACGGCGAGGACGATTCCGGCGGCCCTGCGACGTTCCGGCAGGCGGCGCTCGACGAGGAAGTAGAGGATATGGCGGCGAAGCTCGCTGTGGGTGTAGATCTAAGCGGGGAGGACCGAGCGAGGGAATGGCGCGTCGGTGGCGGCGGCGATTTCCGCCGTCGCGCGAGAGAGAAGGAGAGGAGGGGGGGGGTTTCGTGGAAGGTTTTTCAACCAAGCCCCTGGATTTTCGTCGATTCGCAAATTGGTCCATCGCAGTGCAAAATGTGGGACTGCGGGGCAAGATTTGGATTTGTGAGAGGCTTTTGTGCAAAATGGCACGGTGACCGGCTGTGACCGGCTTCACCGGCTGGTGACCGGGATACGTGTCAACTTTTAGTTGGAAGAAATTCGTGGTGCACTTTTAGTTGGAAGAAATTCGGGCCGATCGGATGGCCAGGAAAAGAGGGCGACGTGGAGGGTGGAATGGGGGTGAAGTTAGCCAGCGTTTATATATTGATCTATGGATGCAGAAGCTATACCCTCAATTCCCGTGTGTACTCGTCGGATGGGGAAGTTTTGGTAATGGCAGTTTGAAAAGAATGGAATGTTTTATGTTCGATCGGCCTATAACGTGATCAGAAGAGTTTGACCGAGCTTTGGTCGATCAAAGTTCCATCTAAACTGAAGATTATCCTCAGGTGATTGGCCTAGCAATCTTTGCCATCGGTGGATGTTTTACACCACAAAATATGTTGCCTTCAATTGCGTAAAGACTTTGTGGTAATGTGGATTTTTGGAGACACTCCTTAATTTTTTTTTGGGTAAAGGGAATTTATTACTTAAAGAGTATTAAGTATTACACCCGACCTCTGCATACAGGTATGCACACAACCCAAATCACCCGACAAAGTCCAAAAGCTGAAAAAACATAGGCGAATACAAGTATGCTGTAAAAAGAACGCCTATGGAGGTGGAGGGCCAATCCGGAGATCTCTAGGACACCCATGTTGGATAAAAATATTCCTCGCCACTTGCTCCAGTCGTGCAGACACCTCCATAAAAAGGTCTTGATTTTCCACATGTTGTAATGTGGACCACAAACGGAGCAAACTTGTGCTTGGGTAAATTACCTGCATAAGAGAAGAATTCTTATTATTAAAAATCTTGTTATTTCTACATAGCCAGAGCGACCAAATTACGGCTAATGCTCCCACCCTAATAATAGTTCTAGCTTTGAGATCAACCCCATGTAGCCAGTTGCCAAAAATATTTGCAACCGACCGTGGTGGATATAAGTTAGAAACTATTCGGATGAGCGACCAAATAGAACGAGCAAACTTGTATTGAAAAAATAAGTGTTTAATAGTCTCCACGTGAGGACGAAAAATACATATTGTACTTCCATGCCAGTTGCGTTTGACAAGATTATCTTTGGTTAAAATGACTCCTTTGTGGAGGTATCACGCGAAAATTTTCAGCTTAAGTGGTACTTTCATTCTCCAAATTTTCTTATTATCGTCGACCGGTATGTCGGAGTGAACCAAAGCTCTATACATAGAATGTACAGAGAACTTTTTGTTCTAAAGTAGACTCCAACGAAACTCATCAGACTCCTGCGACAGCTGAACCGTAGCCAGCCGCCCTAAAAGGGCATTCCACATCTCAAGTCGTTGTCCAACAAGAGTTCGCCTGAACATCACATTAGGAGGCGAGGACTGCATTACCGTAGCTATTGTATTGCTCTTGTGACGGACAATATTGTATAAAGTTGGATATTGTTCGCGGAGAGTGGTATGACCTAACCATTTATTCTCCCAGAAACGAATTTCCATTCCATTGATTTCAAAAGCCCCAAAGCGAAAGAAGTGCTCCTTCGTCGCCATGAGACCCGCCCAAAAATGCGAGTCACCCGGTTTCCAATATACCTGTGACAACGCTTTGGAACCAATGTATTTCCTTCTGAGAAGCGTTTGCCAAACCCCTTCTTCAGTGAGTAGCTTAAAAAATATTTATTGATTGGACACAAGGAGAGACAAAAAATATTTATAAGCCTTAACAACGGAGTTGTCAATTCAGCTGCACCTGGAAAAGCACTTGTAACAGGGGTGATGTGAAAGCAGCAGTAATATGAGAGTAATAGTAATAGTAACACAGCAGCTGTAGCAGTAACACAGAGGCAATGTCACCAGAAAATAGTTGATACTACTTCTAATGGCATATAGGACCGAGTGAGTATTTGATGATGAAAGATGGACCGGCGTTCCCAGCTATCTACACTAGTGGTAACTCTCCAATAACAAGTGTTGGGTGAACAAATTACAGTTGGGCAATTGATATAATTGAAATAACATTAAGACAGAACATCTAGTCTATTAATTATACGTAGGCATGTTTTCCATATATAGTCATACGTGCTCGCAATGAGAAACTTGCACAACATCTTTTGTCCTACCAGCCCGTTTGCAGCGGGGCCTCAAGGGAATCTACTGGTAATTAAGGTACTCCTTTTAATAGAGCACCGGAGCAAAGCATTAGCACTTAGTGAAAACATGTGATCCTCATATCTAAACCATCCCCTCCAGTTATCCCAGTTCCTGTCACTCTGGGGCCTCAGGTTCCGGACAGAGACATGTGCAAACAACTTGTAGATACAATCTAAGCAATAATTATAGAGCTTAAATCTAAGATTATGCCACTCGTGCACTAGTGACAAGCATTAAACACAACAAGATTGCATCAACAATAACTTCACAAACTTTAATAGATAGACTGATCATAATGTAACAATTCATCGGATCCCAACAGACACAACACCAATTACATCAGATGGATCTCAATCATGTAAGGCAACTCATGAGATCATTGTATTGAAGTACATGGGAGAGAGAGTACCAACTAGCTACAGCTAGAACCCGTAGTCCATGGGGGAACTACTCACGGAGCATGATGGAGGCGGTGACGTCGATGGAGAAGGCTCCGGGGGTCAATCCCCGTCCCACAGAGTGCCGGAACATGACCTTCTGACCCCCGAAACTAGGTTTCGATGGCGGCGGCGCTCCGGGAGTTCTTCTGGAATATGATATATATACTTAGGGTTTTCGCGTCGGGGGAATAAATAGGTGAAGGGGCAACGTCGGTGGAGGCGCAGGGCCCGCTCCCCATAGGGTGGCGCGGCAGGGGGCCACCCGCGCCGTGGTGTGGGGACGGCGCCCTGCTGCCCCCCTTCGTCTCTCCTTCGGACTTCGTGAACGTGTCGGAAAAATAGGCATCTGGGATTTTGTTTCGTCCAATTCCGAGAATATTTCCAGAACAACTTTTCTGAAACCAAAAACAGCAGAAAACAGGAACTGGCACTGTGGCATCTTGTTAATAGGTTAGTCCCAGAAAATGCATAAAAATGATATTAATGTATATAAAACATGTGATATGATATATAAAACAAGCATGAAACATCAGAAATTATAGATACGTTTGAGACGTATCAAGCATCCCCAAGCTTAGTTCCTACTCGTCCTCGAGTAGGTAAACGATAAAAACAAAATAATTTCTGAAGTGACATGCTACCAACATAATCTTGATCCAATAATGATGTAAGGCATGTGAGCTGAGATCAAATCATTCAAAGCAAATGTCTATAATTGATATTAAATAAGAGATAATAAAGCAAGTTAGTTAAACAAGCTAAAAGTTTTCATGAACTATTGCTTTAAAGACATGAAACCGTACAAGGTTCATTAAAGATGTTTTAAGTATCCAGTGTAGGAGTTCTATCCTTCAATTCCAAGCATCAAGCAAATTTTCATAACATAGAAGGATTCAGTCAAGTAAAAATAAACATGAACGTCATGAATCAACTGTTTCGAAGTCTACTCAACCGGTGAGCGTAAGCATTTGGTATTGGCACCAGGATGTTATGGCTAAGAGAACATTAATGGGGGTTTGGAAGGCCAATGGAAGAAAGTCTCACAAAGCTATAAGTGATCATTAGACAAGAGGAAGTCTTATAATCGAAGCTATGTAAGGAGTAGTGATTGCCATGCAACGGATGCACATAGAGCTATATGTGTATGAAAGCTCTCCAATGGAACTAGTGGGGGTGCATCCAACTTGGTTGCTCATGAAGACCTAGAGCACTTTTGAGGAAGCTCATCATTGGAATATACAACCCAAGTTCTATAGTGTAAATTCCCCACATAGTTATACTAGTAAAACATGAAAACTCTCTCACATGGAGTATAGGTGCTAAACATGAGCACAAATGATGACTATGAATACTGCAGGTGCTGAAACATGAGCACAAGTGTGGATAAAGGATAGTAATGTTGCCCCCTTTTTTTATTCTTTTTTTTCTTTTTTCTTTTTTCTATTTTTTTTCTTTTTCTGTTTCTCTTTTCGATGGCCTCCATGGCTCTTTTCACTTTTAGGGGCAACATTCTAATATGACAACACACTTTTTGGTACAAATAACTCATAATGAACAAAACATGATGTATGAAACTGTATGCCTCTGCCAGTGTAGCAGGATGTGCAATGATCTAGCGTAACATGGGTAAACCACACATCAGCTGTATAGAATCATGCAAAGCAATATATAAATGATAAATGACAACAAGTCATGTAATGTAAATGGAAGTTGCATGGCAATATATCTCGGAACAGCTATGGAAATGCTGTGGTAGGTAGGTATGGTGGCTGTTTTGAGGAAGATGTATGGCTTATGTGTAGGAGAACAAGAGAAAGTCCTCCCACGGGTTTGGATGTACTGGCGAAGTATGCACAACTCTCAATGTGAGCAGAAGGCAATGCACACACCGAAGAGGCTAGCAAATTTGGATGGTGGAAGTGCCAAAAACCGTAGCTTAACATTAGTCAAAAAGAACTCACAAGCTTATTGCAAACAACTAGCAGGTTCAACATTAAGAGCATGATTAAAATTCACTCCAAGAAGGGCCGTTCACGGCGGCACAAGTACCCCGCTAGATCCCTCGACCTTCAGCACAACTCAGTTATTACGAATTACCTTTAGACATGGAAAGCTATCAAGTCCAACTACACCTTCAACAATTTTAGTAGAGTTTGTAGTACGGTACAAGCTTAAAGACAACAATCCACTAATGATTTTAACTTAATTAACCAGCAAGCTTTACCATCTAAATACCTCAAAACGTTTGCAAAGAATCAGATTATCAAAGTTCAATGATCTACAAGATTATGCAAGTTTTTCATTATACCACTACCACATGCAACATTTTCTGAACCAACACATCAACCAAGCAACTCTCCAAACAAATATAAGTGAAGTAAGAGAGTACTTTCTATAAAATAACTAATAGCTCTGAACAAGAGATACATGAAAACCAAGAGCTAGAAGCTAAACAGTGCGAAAACGAATACTCAACAGATATAAGTGAAGAATAGGAGTATTCAAATGAAAAAGCGGAGCGTGTCTCTCTCCCAAACAAGATAGATAGGATCCGACATTGATATGATCAGAAAAAAAAATAACAAACTAAAAATAAAAGCACACAGACGCTCCAAGAACAGCACATATGATGTGAAAGAATTAAAATATAGTTTCACTAGAGATGACCTGATAAGTTGTTGATGAAGAAGGGGATGCCTTGGGCATCCCCAAGCTTAGACGCTTGAGTCTTCTTGAAATATGCTTGGGTGACCCACGGGGGCATCCCCAAGCTTAGGCTCTTCACTCTTCTTGATCACATTATATCATCCTTCTCTCTTGACCCTTGAAAACTTCCGCCACACCAAACTTCTCATAAACTTCATTAGAGGGGTTAGTACTCAAAAACATTAATCCACTTTGGTTCTGTTGTGACACATTGCAAGAACTCAATAAAACATTAGCTACAGCCCTCCACGTCTAGAGAACCTTACTTAAAGTCCACAAGAGACAATGCAAAAAACAGAGACATAATCTGTCAAAACAGAACAGCCAGTAAAGATGAATTTTTTCGAGGCACTTCCGTTGCTCAAATCGAAAAACGAAACTAATGAAAGATGCGTACATATATAGGATCACGCGTGAATTTTTTCAGAATTTTTCAATTTTTCTGGAGTTTACAGCTCAAAACGGTGGACAGCAAAAATCTGTCCCTGCGCAGAAATCCAAATCTAGCATCATCTTCATTAGAGACTCTTCTTGGCACAACAATTCGAAAAAGTAAAGATACAAAGGAGTTGTTACAGAAGTAAAAGCTCCTTGACTCAAAAAGCAAAGAAAAATTTCAGAAATAAAACATGGGTTGTCTCCCAAGAGCGCTTTTCTTTAATGCCTTTTAGCTAGGCTTGATAGTTTTAATGATGCTCTCATGAAAATAGAAAATGAAGCAAAAGGAGCATCAAGAAGCAAATTCAAAACACATTTAAGTCTAACCCACTTCCTATGCATAGGAATCTTGTACACAAATAAATTCACAAAGAACAAAGTGACAAGCATAGGAAGATAAAACAAGAGTAACTTCAAAACTTTCAGCATATAGAGAGGTGTTTTAATACCATGAAAATTTCTACAACCATATTTTCCTCTCTCATAATAATTTTCAGTAGCATCATGAATAAACTCAACAATATAACTATCACATAAAGCATGCTTTTCATGATCTACAAACACATAATTTTTATCAAGCTCAAAAATAGTGGGATTAAAACTTTCAAACCCACTTTTAACCATTTTATAACAAGATGATTGATCAATCTCAAAAGGTATGGGAATCTAGATAAAGTCAAGACCTCTCCAATCCCATTTTCATTAGTAGTACAATTAATATTATCAAGTAACATAGGACCATCATCTAGAGCTTTATCATAAACATTTTCTAAGCAAAACTCTTTAGTACCATGCATTTCGATATCAGCCACAAATAAAGGATTATCATAAGATTTTTCGAAATAGCATGGATTATCATAAATAACAGTAGCATAATTATTTCACAAGTTTTACTCATAGGAATATTTCAAGAGAATCCACAGGAACATAACATTCATCCTCCTTTGGTAAGCATGGGGGACAATCAAATAATGTAAGAGATAAAGAGTTACTCTCATTAGAAGGTAGGCATGGGTAGCTAATCCATTCTTCCTCCTTTTGTTCATCACTCTCCTCCTTTTTCATCTAATGAGCTTTCAGCTTCAGCAATTTCTTCTTCCACAGGTTCCTGCAAATTGTGAGTGCATTCTTGTGCATGAATGAGTCTCTCTTTATAATCAATGATATAAGATTATTGCTGAAATTTTCTAGACAATAATCAAGGATAGAAGAGACATAATCTTTAAGGTCCTTACAAGCAATACAAGTTTCATAATTTTTAGACATGAAGGATTCTATTTCAGAAGCTCCCATAAATAAAACAAATTGTTCTACTTGTTCAGCTCCCAGATAAGCATAGTTATAACAATGATAGCTCATAATTATATCTTCTTTACTAAAGCCACATTGAAATTTAAGATGTTTAGTATCCTGTTCAGAGCAACAATTTATATCATGGCGTTTAAGCAAAATTTTAGCAATTTGATTCAACTTTTTAACACGCCTCTCATGACTTACCCTTTCTTGATTCTCTATACTTCATATATAATTCTTTAACTCCATAGAGGTTGTAGCATGTTCTTCCATAACAACAGTTTTTAGATTTTCGGTTTTTCAAATTTTTATGGATTTTCGGGTATATAAGAAAAATAAAACAAGACAAAAATAAACTAGACAAAAGTAAACTAAGCAAAATAATACTAGACAGAAATAAACTAAGCACAAATAAACTAGACAAAAGTAAACTAGACAAGACAAAATAAAATAAAAAAGAGAGAGAGAGTAGAGTGTACTCCCCAGGTGAACTTATGAGTAGAGCTATGCTCCCCGGCAACGGCGCCAGAAAATAGTCTTGATAACCCACAAGTATAGGGGATCGCAACAGTCTTCGAGGGAAGTAAAACCCAAATTTATTGATTCGACACAAGGGGAGACAAAGAATACTTATAAGCCTTAACAGCGAGTTGTCAATTCAGCTGCACCTGGAAAAGCACTAGTAACAGGGGTGATGTGAAAGCAGCAGTAATATGAGAGCAATAGTAATAGTAACACAACAGCAGTAGCAGTAACACAGAGGCAATGGCACCAGAAAATAGTTGATACTACTTCTAATGGCATATTTGATGATGAAGATGGACCGGGGTTCCCAGCTATCTACACTAGTGGTAACTCTCCAATAACAAGTGTTGGGTGAACAAATTACAGTTGGGCAATTGATAGAATTGAAATAGCATTAAGACAGAACATCTAGTCTATTAATATACGTAGGCATGTTTTCCATATATAGTCATACGTGCTCGCAATGAGAAACTTGCACAACATCTTTTGTCCTACCAGCCCGTTTGCAGCGGGGCCTCAAGGGAATCTACTGGTAATTAAGGTACTCCTTTTAATAGAGCACCGGAGCAAAGCATTAGCACTTAGTGAAAACATGTGATCCTCATATCTAAACCATCCCCTCCAGTTATCCCAGTTGCTGTCACTCTGGGGCCTCGGGTTCCGGACAGAGACATGTGCAAACAACTTGTAGATACAATCTAAGCAATAATTATAGAGCTTAAATCTAAGATCATGCCACTCGTGCACTAGTGACAAGCATTAAACACAACAAGATTGCAGCAACAATAACTTCACAAACTTTAATAGATAGACTGATCATAATGTAACAATTCATCGGATCCCAACAAACACAACACCGATTACATCAGATGGATCTCAATCATGTAAGGCAGCTCATGAGATCATTGTATTGAAGTACATGGGAGAGAGAGTACCAACTAGCTACAGCTAGAACCCGTAGTCCATGGGGGAACTACTCACGGAGCA
Source organism: Poa pratensis (assembly GCA_947311845.1). Classification (NCBI taxonomy): domain Eukaryota; kingdom Viridiplantae; phylum Streptophyta; class Magnoliopsida; order Poales; family Poaceae; genus Poa; species Poa pratensis. The sequence continues at coordinate 163,518,668 of CAMZMU010000063.1, forward strand.
TGATGGAGGCGGTGGCGTCGATGGAGAAGGCTCCGGGGGTCAATCCCCGTCCCGGCAGGGTGCCGGAACAGGACCTTCTGACCCCCGAAACTAGGTTTCGATGGCGGCGGCGCTCCGGTAGTTCTTCTGGAATATGATGTATATATTTAGGGTTTTCCCGCCGGGGGAATAAATAGGCGAAGGGGCAACGTCGGTGGAGGCGCAGGGCCCGCTCCCCATAGGGTGGCGCGGCAGGGGGCCCACCCGCGCCGTGGTGTGGGGACGACGCCCTGCTGCCCCCCTTCGTCTCTCCTTCGGACTTCGTGAACGTGTCGGAAAAATATGAATCTGAGATTTTGTTTTGTCCAATTCCGAGAATATTTCCAGAACAACTTTTCTGAAACCAAAAACAGCAGAAAACATGATCTGGCACTGTGGCATTTTGTTAATAGGTTAGTCCCAGAAAATGCATAAAAATGATATTAAGTGTATATAAAACATGTGATATTGATATATAAAACAAGCATGAAACATCAGAAATTATAGATACGTTTGAGACGTATCACAGGTCATCATGACACAAGGTGGATATACGCATACCAAAATTTTGGTTTGTCTATGACTAATGTGGACCTCTGAATTGGAGATATTTGTAAAGATGGAAAGTGCAAGTAAAGAACTAGACCATCAAGTTTGATAGCAAGTACAAAATTGTCACAATGCTTACACACAATTGAATTAATTTGGGTGGGTACTCACCAATATGAATGACACGAGGGCAAAATGGCGGGGAAGATTTTTCACAAGAAGTGAAGATCTCTTGTGTTAGTAGGAAAAGTATTATGCCAAATACGGAAGATACAATATGTTGTTCAACGGTCATGGTGCAAATTTAGTAAGTTCTTATAAATATTTTCATCATGGCATTTAAATGTTGTTCTTTACCATATTCTAGTTGAGTTAAGCCAACGCTTTACTGAAAAATGAACTCAGCTGTTGAGATATATTGCTTGTCTTGATCATATGAATTTCTCTCCCAACTTTGACGGAGACAAACTAATTTAATTTGCCAAGATTTATACTACTGATTTCTCGTTAATTTGCCACATTTATTGTTGACGTGAGAAGTGATAAAGAGTTGTCAAAATGTACTAATAGTGGTAATCTTGTTGTGAAGATGGTCAAAACTGAGAGACACACATGCTCCCATTGATGTATGGCCTCGTTGAACTTGCCTTGAATTTGTCATTTGCCACCGCAATAGTTGAAAAGATCATTCTTTCTGGGCTATGAATATTATCAAGACCGAGTTGATGAATAAGATAAACGAAGTGGATGATGGCATGGTGGGCTACACTGAGCGAGGAATTTTGCAGACATTGATGATGACATCATTTTACATGCCAATTGCCCAAAGCCATTGATAAGACTTAACGAGGGTACGTTAATTACTATCAAATTTAGATTCCCTATTTATGATGTTTGTTCTAATTTTATATCAATACTGATGTCTTAAGTGGTGGTTCATGAACCATGGTGATGAAGTATCAATTCAGAAATATCACAATGTCATGATGGTGTTTCTAAAGACATTGCAATAATTTTTCTTTTGTTTATCAATTAGTCAATTAGTTACTTATGTTTGTGTCAGTATCACTCTACTTTTATTATGGTGAATTTCAATCTAGTAGATTTTTTAGCGGGCAATTAGTTAGAGCATCCTTTCCCCTGTTTTCAGCTCCTCCACTGGCAGTATGTGGTGTAATATAATATCCTTGGACTCCATGCATGCCTCCAAAAGCAGGGTTTTGCTAGTTCTACATAGTGCCATAGTTCTAATAAACAATGTGTATTTTGCGCCGAAAAAACAGCAAGCACATGAACAGGTGAAATCCTGGTTGAACAATTGTTTTTGTCCATAAACTAGAGAATAAATCGGGCAGTTTGATAGGTGTACACAGGTGCTCGCGGCCAGTCCATCTTATAGGATTTGAAAGCCATGCATGCCGTGACATTGCACAGTTTCAGGATTACAGGGCGTAGAGGCTTCAGGGTTCCTCACATAACTTCAAATTTAACAAAAACGTTGAAATGCATACTTAAAGCATGATAAAGCAAACATATTACAATAAATATCAACCAAACTTATTAAGTACTACGTAATTCTAGAATTCCATAAAATCATCATCACTGGCTTCGGTGTCATCATCACTAATTATGTATTCGTGATTTACAGGCCAATCATGTTCAGGCGTTGATCTCTGATAGTCACCTCTGGTTGGATGCTGAAGCTGACCAGCCTTCTCGTTCTGACATCCATAGCACTCACCGTTGTCTGATAGCTCCAGCAAACAGCAAAAGAAATTCTGCACACCACGTTCTACTTTGCTAAGCAAAGTATGTTTTTTTTTCGATTTTAGCAAAGTATGTTCCTTGAGTCCAGATTCCTGACTCATTGTTCTTAATCTCAACAATGAAATTATAATGCCAATACGTTTTTCCGAAAATTTGGAGTTAATAGCACCAGCGGTCACACAACTCGTCGTCGATGTGCACTTAAGTCACACTTCTCCAGAATGTGATTATTTGGTCACACAACTCGACAAGTGCGTGCACGCAGGTCACTGGCCCCACTTGTCACTCCGTTTTGGACGGTAAATTTTCAGAAAACCCCCGGAGTAATATTAATTTTACAAAATGGTCCTTCTAATTTTACAAAACGGTCCTCCTAATTTTACAAAATGGTCCTTCTAATTTTACAAAATGGTCCTCCAGGGGGACCATTTTGTAAAATTAATATTACTCCAGGGGTTTTCTGAAAATTTACCGTCTAAAACAGGCTGACAAGTGGGGCCAGTGACCTGCGTGCACGCACTTGTCGAGTTGTGTGACCAAATAATCACATTCTGGAGAAGTGTGACTTAAGTGCACATTGGCGTCGAGTTGTGTGACCGCGAGCGCCATTAACTCGAAAATTTGGGATATAACAATGCCAAAGAAGTTTGACAAACTTGAATTCGAGGAGCTGCAATAAGTATCAAAACGAAATTACATACATATAAATATATTCACACATGAAAAATACGCTGCAACTTGAATGTCGACAAAGGATTATATACCTTATGTTCTTCTTGTTCCTCAAATGCAATACAGCGATCTCTAGCTTTTCGCTTTAAAAAATCCTCTAAGCTTGACTTTCTTGTTCTTGCAATTTAATTCAGCATAAACCTCTACTAAATCGGAGATGTTATTAATCTTGCGCAAGCCGAGAGACCTAGATATGTAGTTTATGAAGTATTAGGCATATTGTGTCATCATTCTAGGTTCAAACCAACTTAAACCAAAAAAAAATAAGGTAGGAGTATTTGATTCACGTACCCGGCTAAATCAAATCGGTACTTCTCATACTTTTCATCTTCTAACTCCAACTCCTTAGACCTAAACAGTTAATTTCAGTACATTAAAGTAACAAAACTGCACACAAGACTAAAGCAGAATGGTTTTCGATCTTCTTTCTCAAACATGCAGGGGGCTACGCGTTCTGAATAAGAAAGACAACGCTAAGAAATCTAGCACTAACGACACAGGTTATTTCAATCTAGTAAAGTTCACAAAAATGCACACAAGACTAAAGCCGAAGGTTTACTTGTTCTCAGACACGCACCAGACTGTGCGTTATGAATATGAAGACATGGCGAAGAAAGCACTAACAACCAAAAGTCATAAGTACTCGCAAGATCGAGCACCACACTGGCCAACATAAGAAAAACATAGCCATCCTTCAACAACTGTGCCAAACATCCATGGCGAAGGAGAGGCCTCAAAGGCCTTTTCACCTTGGTCCCTGCAAGGACGGAGCCAGAAACAGGAGATATAGGCTGGGGGCATTGCAGACACACCACATAAATATCGTAAAATTTATATTAGGTATTAGGTATTTTGTAATAGATTCCGGTCTCGCTTCCTCTTCCTGTCGGCACCGGCGGATATGTTCTAATCAATTTTTCATGCTTGTAGTTTCTACGATTCTAATTTTCTACTAGTTTTGAAGAAAGAAATCCATCCAATATCGGTGATCAACCGAGGACAAACAATTGAGAATCTGAAACAATAAGAGTTATAGGCGAGAGCACTAACAATCTTTGCGCCTCGCCGCCGTCTCTCATGCTGGTCCTTCGACCGGTCGGATGGCCGTGCAGCTGCGCTCTGTGACTCGCCTGCCACCGCTTCCGATCTTCCGGTGTTAGATTGATCGGCGATTTTTTTTTTTTTTTTTTTTTGCGAAACACAGTACAACGCAAGCGCTCATATACACGCGCACACACTCACCCCTATGAACGCACGCACGCACACCCTACCCCTATGAGCACCTCCGAGAGACTGAGCCGGCGGGTCGAGTCTTGAGATTGACGAAGTCACCACGGGCGCCTCGCTGTCGACGGGAACGTCGCCTCCCACTGAAGAATATTCCGCCTTAAATGAGAAACACCAGCGTCAAACCTGGGGTTTGAACTCTGGTGGGCTGGGGGTACAACCACCCACCTAACCATCTTGCCACAGGCAAGTTCTCGATTGATCGGCGATTGGAAAAGATCTCAGCGGCCGGCAGGCGTAAGTCTCTGTTCTACGATTTGTTTTCCGATGGTGGGGCTGTTATTCGCAGGTTAACGTGGTCAGGGGACCGTCCTCACAAGAAAATAAAAACTTAGCCGGTCAAGCATCTTCACCAAGAGCCCCGATAAACACTCCCGATCCCAAAAGCCGTCACGTCACTGTCACCTAGACCTTCACACCTTTTCGAGTTATTTTTATTTTATTTCTCGGAAAATATAGCATACAGAATTTGCAGGTCAATAAAACATTGTAACTAGTATGTGGAAAAATAGTTCGAATTTTTTTGTGAGATTTCTTTGAAAATATAAATAGTTTCATTAAATATAGATGTGAAATATTTAATTTCAGAAAAATCCTAAACTATTTTCCCCACATTCAGTATCAAATTTTTGAGTGAACTGCCAAATTTAGAAGGCACAGGTTATACGATTTGAAGATACAAAATAAGAGAAGTTATTTGGCAGAGAAAAAAACTAGCATTAAGTTTGATGCACATGCACGTAGGAATAATCCAGATAGGGATGTGCCTAAGTGTAACCCCGCCGGGATGATATTATCAAGTATTGCACACATATAAAAACTAGATGATACCCCCACAAATATACTTATTTTTAAGGCAAAATGGCAGAGTCAATTGACAGATACCGTTATTTCATAAAGTTCATGAAAGGGGGGCCATTGCCCCCTCCCCCATGGTACACGCAACCCAATAGGTAAGGGTACCTTTGAACAGATCTTGTAGCTAATTAGGTTCGTACCTTGTCCTCTCTCAATACATATTGAGTGCGTGAGGTGTTCTTACTCTTAGTTTCGTTGCCTTCAGCGTAGGTGATTGCTCCCGTTGTTCATTGCGTACCTTGTTGTTGGTGGACAACGTAAGCATATCATTGCAAACTTTCTATTTTTATACTCGCAACAAGTTCAGTATATTTTATAAAACCAGATGATACCCTGCGCGTTGTTGCGGCATTTTTGCTTAATCTTTTTGAGATGTAGGTATAACGAAAATATGAGGGAATCATTAGACCAAGTGCATGCTTCCCATGTTATGCTCTTGGAACAATTATGCCGATGTGTTAACATTGGCAGATAAAAATGAACCATCATTCTCGAAAAAAATGAACCATTTAGACAATGGATAACTTCTCTAAATTAATTAATTTCATAAAAGTGTTTAATTGTAAGCATTAGACAACTCAAATTTAACAGAGGAAAGATGATGAGGACCACAGAATACAATTACCATGTTGAGGCAATATTTTCTTACCAAATATTAAAGAACAATCATAAAAATTTGAGAAAATTTCTTATATGACACTCTCTTAAAATAATGTTCTTTATTTGACATTGGAGAAAATTTCTTCCCTACATGGCCTGTCTCTAAAATTTGTTTCCCTATATGACACTCTAGTACATTTTGTTCACTAAAGAGACATGAAAAGACCTTTTTACCCCTCATGCATAATGTATTCAAAATTTTGTATAAGACAATAACTGAATATTATATATTTGGTAGACATAGCTAAACATGATGAATCTGCTTAGCTTGTCAGTATGGTCATATAGGAAAACAAATTTTAAAGAGGTCATATAGGGAAGAAAATTTTGACCGGTGTCAAATAAGGAACATGATTTTAAGGGAGTGTCATATAAGGAATTTTCTCTAACAATTTGAAAGGGGCCCGCTCAAAAGAAGGTGCCTACATCCGCATCCGCTGGTAAATGGATAAATACGCCGGTAAAGCGGTAAGATGGGAGAGAAAATGGCGGTGAATATGGAGCTATGAGAAAAATGACGAAATAATATGCTGATGTGGCTTCAATAAATCATAGAAAAATGAGGTGACAAAAATAAAATAGTGAGGCTGATCTACTGTAGCGTACCTGCACTTAGAAATTGGCAAGGTACCTGTGTATAGTGCAAACCACTGGATCAATTCATTTGCACACACAGTCTAAGATGAAATATCACAACATTATATCAATTATTACACGATGATCCAGTACTTAGGAAAAATAATGTTCATTACAACTTGCATAGCATAAAGCTAGCTTGATAGAGTAAAGCAGTGGAAAAATTATTCTTCATGGAGTCCTCATCCTTTGCATGTGCCACAGGCGAAAACATGTTGGTTGCAGACTTGAAATTCTTAACGAAACTCACTCGTCGTCAGAACAATCTGCAACAAATAAAATTTTGCAACAGAGTGGGTCAGATACCATTAAAAATGGATCTGGCAAGTGACCCTATGTGGACACTTAATGAAATAACTCTATAGCCTATATGCATATTTGGCTGGTGGAGTTCAAAGCTAATTTGCATAAAGCCAATTTTTCCTATCTCTTTATAAAACACTTTTCTTTTGTCAAAACAGGTATGGCATGAAAACCATCCTCTTGTCTACCTTTGTTCAAAATTTTAACTTAAGAAATTGATATGTTGGGAGCCTCCGTTGTCGTCCTTGATCAGCTGCTCAAATTGTCCGTAACCGGGGACACGGCTAAGTACTTAGATTTTAACTCTCGAGAGGTTGTGCACTTTCACCACGAGACCCAACAAACCCAAACTATCCTCAAGCACTCAATTTGTGCTAAGGAAAAGGAGAGAGTTGAGACGAGACCTTTGGGAAACAGTCCCCTGTTCCTCTGGGCAAACCCATACAAGACATTCATCCGCTGAGACCTGCCGAAAACAGGTTCCTAGAACTTACTTAGTCAAGGCAGAGCCATAATACCAAGTGGCTGCACTGGAAGCATCTTCACTTGGAGAAAACATTGGTCCCTTTATTCCTGGGTGGCCATCCACAAGTGAATATCCCACAGCCGATTTCACACCTCTGGGGACAACACTCAACTATTCCATCATCTTATCAAAACCAAATCCACCCAGGTGATAAATTAACTTAGTAGAATTAAGCTTTCAATAAAACACTTTTGCATAGCATCAATATTTCTACTAAGTTATCAATAGGATTCTAGACACAACTAGTGTAAAGGAGATAGTAGTTTTAGCATAGCAATACTATCCTACACATGCATATAAAGAAATACACTAAGTCATGCATAGAAAAATACTTAGGAAATTTATGGGGGGGGTGTGCCACTTGCCGTGGCAACAGGGAGAGCAGGAGTAGCAGATGCAAAAGCCTTCGTCTCTCTCCGAAATTTCTAACACATCAACAAGCCACAATAAACATGCAATCATACCAAAACTTTTAAGGAAAATTATGTCATGCATGATATGCAAAAATAAAGGAAATATGACATGCATGATGTGCAAAACAACTTGAGGAACATAGACGATAACTTAATCAAGTTGGCTAGGTCAAGGTCAAGGTTGAGCAAAATAAACTTGATAAAACAACAACTTGAAAAGTTGTAAGGCTATTTCAAGTCTTCTCATATTTGATCTTCAAAACATTTTCAACTCCTTTGTAGTTTCATTGATCTTCAATGGTCTTCAATTAGCACTCTAGAAACTTAGTCTTAAACACCAAGGACTTGGTCTATGTCCACAGTGAGACAAAAATAGAAAGAAAGAGAAGATAGAAAGAAAGAAGTAGTTGGTCGTCCAAGAATCTTCTCCAGGCTTCCTTGTAGCTTTCTCCTTGGTGTGTTGACTTCATTGACTTTTGTAGACTTTGATGGTTCTGCAGTCGATGATGTTGGCAGCATCAAGGTTGGTCTTGAATATAACCTAGTCACCATGAAGTCTAAGAGAAGAAGGAAGAAAGAGAGAAGGGAAAGAAAGACTTAGAAAAATGTAGGTGGTTGGTCTTCGTGAACTTCCCCTTGATTTTCTTTTAAGTACCTTGACTTCTTGGAGATGCTTCTTGGAGTTTGTTTTTCTTGGCTAAGTCCTTCATTGGTCCTCTAACTTCATGTTGAATTCTCCAAGGATAACAATGCAAACTTTTTCCACTAATTTCTAACTTAGTGGTTTTTTACTAGGAGGGTTAAAAGGGCTAACATGCATCCTCAATTTTTCCAAGGAGGAATGTCATGTAAGAAGTGCAAAATATTTCTAAGGACTAGAGATGCATGCCATGCCATGAAATTATTCTAAGTTAATACAAGACAAGTAAGATGGTCCAAAAATGACTTAGGACCAAAGGTCAAACAATAAGTCCAAATAATTTATAAGGAAAAGTAAACAAAACATAGTTGCTAAATTTTCTAAGGAAAATATTTTAAAACAATAGTTGATAAAATTTCTAAGGACAAACACTTGTCAAACAACATCACTTAGGAAAATATTATAAAACAACTAAGTTTTCAAGATGCTAATTTTTTCTAAGGAGAAGATTTAGCACTATTAAGATGTTGAAATTTTTCTAAGTAAATAATGTTGTCAAAATAATTATCACATATTTTCTAAGGAAGAAAATTACTTTGTTTGGCTAAAATAGATTTCTAAGTACTTTTTGTAACTAAAGTGATAAAAAATATGACTAAGTCATTTGATTAGCCGAATAGATGAAGAAAAATAATTTTAATCAATTTTAATTATTAAAATAACACCTAAAAGCATTTAATCAATATTAATTACAAAAATCGTAGAAAATACTTTTACAAAAATAATAGAGTAATCCTACGGCCAATACTTAGGCATACAAATTTATAGCAAAAGAGTTTGATAAAAAAAATGAAGTTATGTTCAAAATACTATTAAAGCCACTTTTGAATTTAAACCATATTAATTCGACAAAGCATAAAAATAAATATGCCAAAAGTTTCTACATGTCATAAGCTTTCCAAAAATATAAAGTTTGCAAAAATTGGCCGAGCCAATAAAAAGATATGATAAAACTAAGATCTAGGGTCTTTTCTGCAAAACTGCCGTTTAAATCTAATTCGGAAAATCCTCAGAAAAAGGCTTTGCCACTTGTCGTCTTCTGATTGGCCGGGGATGCTGACTGTGCTGCTGACGGGGCTTTGACGTGGCGCTGACGTGTTTAAGTGATTTGGTCTGGGCCGTTGGATCTGAGATCTACGGCTGAAAATCGCTCGTACCCCTTCGATCTAAATGATCTAATCTTGAGTGTCTAAACCAGATCGGACGGCCGGGAGAGAAGTGACCATACCGTGGCGGCGCTCGGTCGCCGGAGATGGAGGCGGCGGCGGAGCTGCGTCTCGGCTGTGGATGTTCGCGACGCTCTGGTGCTCCTCTAGCCTCGGGGAGATGGCGACGGGACGCGGTACACCACGGCGAAGAAGATGGGAGGGTCTGCGTGCTCGAGCCTGTCCTGTAACGCCGGTGACGCTCGGCCGAAGAAGCTCCAGATGGCGACGAGCTTCTGTCGAGCTTGAGTTCGACGTTTAGCTGTGAATAAAAAATCGAAGAAGGGGTCAGGGAGATGCGCCGGGTTGAGGGGACTCGGAGGGGACCAAAAACAAGGCGGAGAGAACCTTCGGTGTCGCCGGAATTTGGAAAATTGCGGCGGCGGCAATGCGGGACTCCGGCGAGCTCTTTCGGCAGCCTGGTGGCGCAATTCGCTCGGGCGTTTGGGGACAACAGAAGAGGGGTCGTGAGGTTTATATCGAGGGCGAGGGCACGGGATAATCTCGAGCAAATCCTAACGGATTTGATCCGGAGATCGGCTAGGGTTTGAAGAGGATTGCGTGCGGGAGAGGTTGATGGTGATGACATCACCGCTTGCGTCACGTGTGGGGCCCACATGGCAGCGAGGGAGAGGGAGAGTTGGGCCGTGGCTGCTGTTGGGCTTCTGCGCGCTGCACAGTGCGGTAGATAGCTGCGTTTATTTTTTTGTTCAAAACTTTTTCCAAAACTGAAAACTTGTATATCTTTTGATTTATAAATCCAAATGGATTCAAACCAAATTCTATACTTTTGTAAAATCGAATCCTTTGTGTTAAAACTTTCAAAAATCATTTTCCAACTTTTCAAATTTTGAAAATTCAAACATTACATAAAGGTTTAATTAGACCTTTATGTTAAATTTTATAAATAGGATTTTATAAAATTCTTTTGAACTTAAATTTAAAATCCATACCAAAATATGAGTAATAATATTCCATATCGCTCAATAAGATAATTGTGCACTAAATCATTTTGTTTATAAAAGAGTTTGATAATTTAAAATGAAATCAAAACTCAAATTAAAATCCAAATAAATATTTTCATTCAAAATCAAGAATAACTTCCAATACATACAAACAATTCACAACCAAACATTTAACTCAAAGGAGTATACCACAATACTTCAAAATAATATATTGGACATAGTTTGTCCTTTTAATATATATTTTTCATACATAGGTTTTCAAGTGGAAATAATATTCCAACTTTTGAAACATACAAATGCAACAATATAATATGCAGATGAATGCATGCATGATTTTTCTTTTCAAAGCAAAATACATAATAGTTTTCAAAAGTTTTAAATTTTTCTGATTTTTCAACTTTTTGAAAAACTTGGGATGTTACAGACTACCACCCTTAAAAGGAATCTCGTTTTTCTGATTTTTCAACTTTTTGAAAAACTTGGGATGTTACAGACTACCACCCTTAAAAAGAATCTCGTCCCGAGATTCGGGAAGGCTAGCAAAGAGCTTATGACGAGGATGTCTAGGTGGCTCCCCATTTGGTCACAAGATTAAAAAATAGCATTGAAAAGATATGTTGGCAGGTGGAGAGCAAAAGAATCAGCCCAATCCCAAAGGTAGTTAAAGATAGCGTGCAAAACATGTAGTGTACAACATCTGGAGACAGTTTTGCTCTATTATTAGCCCATAAACCCCGTTTGACCCCGCATAGCTAATAGTATGTACTCTGCTCTGAGAACTACCAAAGATAGGTTAAATTACCCGGTTGGTCGCTAGACAATAGATCTTCTCTTCGAATCGCGCAGCGATGCCATGAAGTTCGTTCAGCCCGTCTGCCCCTGATACTGGCAGACGCTTCTTCAGAGTTTCCATTCTGCATATAAACGCAAAATGTGAATGAACTGGGGATGCATTGCTTGCTGGTTTTTCCTTCATCCAGTGAGATGTCATGTGAAACAACCGAACAAGTAGGCAGAGCAGCCCATTGACTGAATCAAACTCCTCGACCGATACAAGGTGACTAGCGAATCCCAGCAAGAAATTCAATTTCGACCTATGGGTGGATCGCAGATGTCTCAGATGGACCGGTTATAAAACTTGACCAGAAGTTAGACATTGCAAAGCAAATGAAATCAGTTAGGAGACCATACATCTTACTGACGACCCTGCTGCGCGCCTCGGGCTGGAGCTGGGCGCGCCAGTCGCCTCCGGCGTGGGCGTTCCGATCAACGCCACCGCCGCCGGCCGGGTTGGAGCCCTGCATCGGCCACCAGTTGGCATCTTCCATGACGCGGATCGGCGATGGTTAGGTTTCGATCGGGGATGGAGGTGGAGTATATACGAAGTTAACGACGGCGACGAGGAGGAGAGAAGCTCAGAGGCGTGCCGGTGTGGTTAACTTGACCGGGCAGTGCCCGTTGAATTTAAATCAAGGACACAAATAGCGCGCTACAGAAGAATAGCGCCTCAAAATATGCTATTAGCGTGCTATTTTGCGCTATAGCGTGCTATTAACGAGACATTATGCACTGATCTATTTAGATGGATCATTCCCATCAGGCTATAGCGTGCTATTAGCGGGGATATATCGTGCTATTTTTTAATGATTTAAATAGTGTGACCGCGCGCTCGTCCAACCTTTTAAATCTACTAGGTCGACCGTTTACTCAAAAAATAAATCTATCCGGACCGATATATCAGTCGATATATGAGGTTGGACCGATGAAAGTGTAGCATTTCTCTTTATAAATATCATTTTCGCATATATCATCCAATATTTGTACCGATTTGGACGAGATTGAGCTAATATGGCTGATATTTGACTTGATATCTCCACCGATGTAGAGCAATTTGTGACAACAATTCTTTCACCCATGCAAGATGTTGGAAGCAAAAATTGTACTTACAACTTTCTCAAATTGTCAAAGGCACCCACAATATTTCGTAAGTACACATATACAGTACATTAGAGTAACGATATTTATGGCGAGTATTTATTATGCCCCAACTCCCAACATTATTCATTTTGTCGTACCAGCATTGTTCATTTTGTAGTACTAACGAGGGATTCTTTGAACAGGAATAATTAAGAACACAAGAATCTTTTCTCCGATATAACTACATATCGTCTAGTATCACGCGATATCCGGCATCTGATATGTCGAAGTTAAACCTAAACCTAAACAAACGTGATATCCCATAATTGGAACCTTGGCTCTGCCGCCGGTACTATCTATTTTGACAAACGGGTGGTATTCATGTTATCTTTTATTATTATTATAGGCTTGTGAGTGTTATGACTTATGAGTCTAACGTTTCAGACATAGTTTATAGAAAAAATCTCAAACTGAAAAAAGTTAGTCTAATACCATATTTACACAAAAAATCTTATACAACATCATTGAATTTTTATTGCTTCAGCTTTAGTATTATCATTTTAGCCTATCCAATATACGAATAACAAACATGACTACATAATACTGAGGAAAGCGACACCTTGGGGCATCCCCGGAACCCTAGCGTTGTTACCATCACGTCTGCTTGTCACCGTCGGTAGCGGTGCTTGGTAGAAGTGCATGTGGCACCTCCGTTAGGCGTTGCGGTGAGTACCATCAAGCTCATTCATCAATTTTGCCAGTAAAACAATAACGAAGATTTCAAACTTCCGTTTCATGAGTAATACAAGTACCAGACATACAAATTCTGAACTTCCCGTTTCAACCTGCAAAGGCACACGTAGAACCAATATTTGCAATCCTCTAGTGGAAAACATATTTGCCAATTCTCATGAAAATAGTCAAAACGAATGTAGCGACATTATGTTTGACAGTCTGTATGTTTGAAATGATTTGACTTGGGCAATGGTTACAAGGTTACAAGCCATACAATAACCACAAGGATCACTATAGCGACGACTGGATAGTGTAGGAACATGCAGGAGCAGCCACCCTCGGTTTATTGTATATTGTACCTTGGTTGGGGTTGTATTGATTTGGAATAACTTGAGCATTTCCAGGAGCATGTTGTATCCTCGTCTCCATAGAGAGAATTTTCAGATAAATCTTCCGCATATAATCAGGCTGAGTGATAAAAGAAAAAAATAAAGTTAAACCAAAGTACTAACAAAATATCAATATAGAGTAATACTGGCCTGCCACCAACAGTTCTGGTGGGATTAACAGCTTAGCACGGTTGAGAAGGTGCTTCGGCTTGTAACATTTGAATCGTAATCATACAAATAATGATAAGAACAGAAATCCAAATCAATAGAGCGAGAGTCAGGCAATATGATGAAGACCGCTCCAATACAATAAGGAAGTGGTCTGCCACAAATAAGCCAGACGAGCAGAAATTCATAATAGAAATAGTGATATGGTACGTACACAACAACCAAAATAAAACCATTTGAAACTTTTTACCGGACTGGAGTACATATAATTGAGACGGAGCCTGTTAAAACTGAGGGAACGAGGTACTATGGTCTTGTTTGATTTCTAGTCCAAGATATGTACACCATCGTGTATCCATGGACTTAGGTAATGCTATCGTTTTAACGGAAGATTGTTCTACTTCGTAAACAACAATTTCAGATGCATGGACATATGGCATACAAACATGATTTGGGAGAGTAACAGACCAAAAAGCAACACAAGGTGCAGCACTACAAGATTCAACATGTGTTCAATAATAACCAAGATCATGATTAGCGTTTTGTCTAATATTTATTTAACGTAAAAGAAAAGATAAAAAACGTACTCCCTCTGTTCGGAAAAGGATGTCACAAAATGAACTATAGATAGATCATTTTTGTGACATCCTTTTCCGAACGGAGGGAGTACTAGCTTATTAACATACTTCTACACGGAGCTCGTTATTTTGGAGAATTCGAATACGTTTGAGTTGCTAAAAATCATGAAAGAAATCCCAGATGTAGATAATACTGCGATCTACAAATGTGCAAAATTTAAAATCGAAATAAGTTGTATTGTAGGCTGGCAAAATGACAAATGGGTGGTGAATAGTATGCAGTTTCAAAAACTTGAAATTGTTCCCGATTTGTCTTTTTTGTGCAGCCCCCAATGTAACGAACTTTCAATTAAAATTTTGCACATAAGTATATGTTGACACCATCTTCATCTGGGATTTTTTTCATGATTTTTGTAATTCAACATTTGCAGTTTCGACTATTTTATGTATACTAAGTGCCGAAATGCTAGAATAGCTGTGCTGTGCTCCAAATGGCCTCCACAACGTCAGTTCAAGTCCCGGCACCACACAAACATTGTATTTGTTCCCAATCATGAGAAAAATCAGAATATGTCCCCAAGAGCACGCAAAGAAATTTTGGCGGATTACTTCCACGCCATTGCTAATGGTCGGCGTCGAAGGTGCTCTATTCCGTGTTTGTTGGCGGATGGCATCCTATTAGAGGAGGCCCAAGACCTATCCGCTCACATATATTCCTTCTATAAGGAGTTATTCACGGAGGGACCTCGCACGGGGGTATCGTTAGCTGATGGCTTCTGGTCCCTACGGGCCTTAGTATCAGTTGATGAGAATGTGGAGCTGACACTCCCATTCAGCCCTGAGGAGGTTAGTCGGGCTCTTATGGGGATGAAGGCTAACTCGGCACCGGGCCCAGATGGCCTTCCTGTCTCCTTCTTCCAGAAATTCTGGGGAAGTATTGAGGCGGTGATTATGCCTATGTTCCAGGAGTTCTATACTGGAACATTGGTTATGTCTCGCCTCAATTTTGGCGTGATTACCTTGATCCCTAAAGTAGCAGGGGCCACGGAGATACGCCAGTTTAGACCGATCACGGTGATCAACGTCATCCAGAGACTGCTGACCAAAGTGTGTGCTGCACGCTTGGCCCCAGTTGTGGAGCGACTCGCACACCCATATCAGTTCGCCTTTCTTAAGGGACGATTTATCCATGACGGGATTCTAGCGCTTCATGAGGTGGTCCATGAAGTTAAGGTTAGACACCTTAAAGGTGTCTTCCTTAAGCTAGATTTCCAGAAGGCTTATGATCGTTTGGACTGGGCGTTCCTTCGCTTGGTCCTCGAGCGCCGAGGGTTCGATGATCGCTTCATATGCTGGGTTATGCAGATTGTCATGAGTGGCAACACGGCGATCAATATTAATGGGGACATTGGTCCCTACTTTAGATCCTCGTGTGGGGTGAGACAAGGGGATCCTATCTCCCCCCTCCTCTTTGACCTTGCCGTTGACGTCCTTGCCTCTACCCTGGACAAGGCCAAGGCGGCCGGCCACATTTCTGGTGTGGTCGGACACCTTATTCCTGGGGGTGGGATCACCCACCTCCAGTATGCGGATGACACCATGATCATGGTGGAGGGCTCGGAACTTGACATTATTAATCTCAAGTTCCTGCTCCTCTGCTTTGAGGCCATGTCTGGCCTCAAGATTAACTTTGACAAGAGCGAAGTAATGATCATGGGGTACTCCTTAGAGGAGCAACAGCGGATAGCGGACAATCTTAATTGCAAGTTGTCCTCCTTCCCGGTTACTTATCTGGGGATGCCGCTTAGTGATTCTAGGATCCTAATTAAGGACCTAGAGCCGGTTATTGGGCGTGTCAAAGCCAAGGCTGAGCCTTGGCAAGGACGGTTTACCTCCAAGGGGGGCAAATCGGTCCTCATTGATTCTTGCATGTCTAGCTTGCCTATGTACATGATGGGAGTTTATGAATTCCCAGAAGGTGTACATGTCGCATTTGACAGGGAACTCTCGCGCTTTTTCTGGCAGGCGGCCAATGGGCGCGAGAAGTACCATATGGTCAAGTGGGCAGATATTTGCGCCCCCAAGGACATGGGGGGCATAGGCATTTTAGCATCTCGAAAGATGAACACCGCGCTCATGCTTCGGTGGGTGTGGCGGATACTTAGGGAGGAGGGGGGCCTTTGGCTGCAGCTGATCAAAGCGAAATACCTGCAGGGCCGTCCCCTCCTTGCTTGTGACCGCCGGGATGGGTCCCAATTTTGGCGATCCATTCAATCCCTTAAGCATGAGATTAGAAAGGGTGCTCGCTTCTCCATCGGTAACGGAGAGGGCACCCTTTTTTGGCTGGACCCGTGGCTTGGTGATAGCCCCCTACAGCATAGGTTCCCTTCCCTCTTTGCTATTTGTTCGGATCCGATGTTGTTGGTGGCCTCGGCAGTACTTAATGGAGTTTGGAACATCTCGTTCCGACGTACATTTGGACTTGCCGAGGCTACAGCTTGGACGGAGCTACGGGGTATGCTCCCGGAAGCGCTGCCGGGGGGCCATGACCTTGTGTCATGGCATTTGGCGCCTTCTGGGAACTTCTCCGTAAAGACGGCCTATCGGAGTCTCTTCAGTGGTCCAGTTAGAGCTTGGGCTTCCCCGTTGTGGAAGGCTCCCCTTCCCCTAAAAATCAAAATCTTCGTGTGGCAACTTCTTAGGGACCGCCTCCCTTCGGGGGTGGAGGTCCGTAAGCGGCATGGACCGGGGGATGGTCTTTGCCCCATGTGTGGGATCCCCGAGACGGGAACCCACATCTTGTTCGCTTGTCCCGCGGCCAGGTTTCTATGGAACTTTGTCCACGAGGCGCTTGGGCCTGCTTGGCAGGCCTCAGACCTCGGCGTGTTCCTGGAGATCCAAGCGAACCGCACCGGGGGGGGGGGGGGGGGGGGGGGGGGTAGACGCCTCTTCTGGTTGGTGTTCGCGGCGTTGGCGTGGACTCTGTGGACGATTCGTAATAAGATGGTGATAGAGCGGGTGTTTCTTCGACGTGCGTCTGACTCCATGTTTAAATTTCTGGCTTTCTTGCAGCAGTGGCACCCGCTTTCTAGACAGCGGGACAGGGGGCGGCTAGATGACATACTTGACAGGCTCTTGGTGACCGCACGTCGCATCTCCTCCTCATCTAGCAGCTAGCGTCGGAGGGCCGCCCTTTTTTTGTTCTTTCCCCTTGCTCCACCCCCGCTTGCTTTCCTAGCTACTTTTTCTTGGTGTTGGGCTTACTTGTGCTGTTGCCCCAGCAAACTTGTCTAGCTTTTCTTGGGTACTGGTGACTTTGTATGGACTTGCTTGGCATGTTGCTTTATTTATAAAGCGGGGCGAAAGCCTGTTTCGAGAAAGAAATTTTGGCAGCTGGAGAGAAACAAGAGTCACCCAAGGTTCCACAATAAGAAGGGAAACTGATAAAGGTATTTAGACATGGCATCAAAATATTCTACAGCATTGGGAGACAGTTCTGCTCTATTAACAGCCCATAAACCCGTGTGTGATCCCCGTAGCTATTAGTTTGTGCTCTGTTCTGAGAAGTAGTAAAGATGGGTTAAATTACCTGGCTGGTCGCGTCGGTATAGATCTTGTCTTCAAATCTCAGAGCGATTTTTTGAAGGTTGCTCACTCCCTGCACTGGTACTGGCAGATGCGTCTGTAGAGTCTCAAATCTGCATGTATGACGCAAAACGTGAATAAATTGGGGGACGCATTAGAATATGTGGCATCTGAGATGTAAGGTGGGCAGACCAGCCAACTGGGGTAGATCTCCAGTTTGTAAACCATATACACTTCGTCACATTCGTATACAGGCAAAGGAAGTGCTGCTCGGATTGATTTCGTCATGACTTGTGATCACGTGAGGAATCACTCGGGAAAGGATATGATGAACCAGAACAGAATTGCATATCGGGGCACAAGCCGCACAATGTTAATACAGCATGGTTTTCCCTACGAGATCAGACGTTGTAATGCTGAATCTGTGTCTGCCGCATGAGAAATCTGCACCTCTTCATCAACGTGATTCAGAAACATATGATTTTTTTTCTAATAATTGAATAAAGTGATTAGGCTGTACTCCCCCAGCAGGAAATTTTGAGGTGCATAAACTGGGAGCTTGTGTGCAGATCGACAACGGCTGGATCGAAGCCGTATAGACGGATCGGTGTGGCAATTAGTAAACTATTCCGACGAAATTGACCCGAAAACGGAGAAGGTTCGAACAGATACGATCAGAGGGGAGGAGAAAGCAAAGCGAATCGAATCGGTTAGGGTCCGTACATCAAGTTGACGTTCCGGCTGCGCGATTCGGTGTCGAGCTGGGCGCACCAGTCGCCTCCGTCGGCGGCGTTCAGGTCAACTCCGGCGAGGTGGTTGGACCCCTGGGAGTGCCGCCAGTTGGCGTCCATGCCGCGGATCGGCGATGGTTAGGTCTCTAGGCGGGGACGGAGATGGAGCAGGGGACCGCCGGCGCGCGCGACTCCGCCTGCTTTTGGGTACAAAGATGAGACGGCGGCGGCGGGGAGGAGGAGGAGGATTGACACTCCGCGGCGAATCGATGATGGGCCCGTCCAGAGTTTGAAACCAGTGCTATGCTATATGGAGAGAGGCGTTTTTGAACCCCAGCTACATGTTTTTTCAAAAATGCAAAGTCGATTTTTTTAGTATTCAAAAATCGTAAAACAAATCCCAGATGTACATAATTTCAAGATCTGTAAGCGTGCAAAACTGCAACTCGAAAATCGTCGTATTATGGTAAGGACAAAAATGTAAAACGGATCTATGTAGCCCAGAATACAAGGTAGTTTGAGTTGAAATCATGATTTTTGGAAACGAAATTATGTTGTTATCTATTTGTGAAAAAAAAGAGCTGCATGTAGCTCGGGCTCCACTTGAACTTTCCGTATATTCTTCCGCTTTTGGTTGCCAGTATCTATTGTTATAAATATGGTTCTAAACGGTATGGAAAATTTCAGCACGTAATGGTATCTGTTTTTGTAAGGATATGTTATGCATTTATGAAAATCCGTCACGTACGGGTGATGTACTTAATGGGCATGTTATTTGTATTATCCGACAGATTTGGATTATCCCGACCAGTGGTATCCGCGCCTTGTCCAATTAAAAGTTTGAACTAGTGCTATCGCCTACTAATGGAGTTGCGTTGTCATGACACAAACTGGCCTATGGGCGTGTTGACATGTTTTGTTTCCGGTAGGTGATTTGGAGTTCTACGGTATATTCTGCCGCTTTTGGTTGCCCGTATATAGGGAGGATAATTCGACTTTAGGGTACAATTTGCCGTGGTCCGGTGCCAAACGTGATAGCGCCATACGATTTGCCATGGCCCGGTGCAAAGGCCAGTGTGTACGGGCGTCGGTTTTGATTAGGCTGCATATGAAACATATTTGAGCTGGGCAAAGTTTACAGGTACTTCATGAAAGCCACAGTGACCACAAGAACCGCAATAAATAGTAGCAGGGACATGCAGGAGCAGCATGCTGAAGGATGAAGGTTTTCAGCGTCAACATTCAATTCCTGAAGAAAATATTAATATTGTATCAAAGAGCAAGAAAAAAATTCAAGACCAATGGTAAGGCGCATAAAGAAGGGTCTGAAATATAACCCGGAGACACGAGTTTGTACCATCAACATGATCGTATAGGTCATCCTGTAATCATGAAGACATGACACTGTTTTTTCTTTAGATAAGAGGGGTCCACCCCCGATTTCATTGAAATCAAAACAGGAAACAAGGTTTTTGTCATGTGGGCAGATTAGGCGGTCGCCATCACCATGGCCACCACCTAGCAGCTTGAGGACAAGCGGGTCTTCAAAGGAACCTTGAAGTCCATCATCGCCATGGGGACTCCTGGGATTGCAGCCATAGCCGCCACCTAGCAGCTCGAGGACAAGTTGGTCGTCAAAGGGGGAGGAGATGTCATGTGGGCAGATTAGGTCTACAGAAGCAGCCGGACCTAGATGGCTTCAATTAGTAAATATCTCTGATTTAGGGAATCTTTATTTTAATAGGAAAAATAAGATATGGTTTGTTAGGAAACTAGAGATAGGTTTCTTGGTATCAAGTTGAGTCTTTCCTATAAGAGGGACCCCCTGTACTCGTTACGGTAATCAAGAAATAAATCAATCTAGTTATCTCATCTCTTTCCTCCCTGCCCATGAGGTGCGACTACCTTCATGGAGTTGTCGCGCCTCATGGGTCCAGGGCAATCCCGTACATGCCCTAGGGCCATTATCCCCAATGTCGTGAGCTAGGTTTATGATAATTTGGTATCAGGGCCGACGATCTCCGCTGCATCTGAAACCATGATACCGGCGCCCTTGCAGATCTCGCCGTCACCATCTCCATGGGCGCCGCCACCGAGCTCTGCCTTGTCGCTAAAAGTTACGCTCGGAGAATTACAAGCAACATGTGCCTGTATCGTCACGGGAGTGGAACACCGAGGATTTACCGCGCCATCAACGGCGTCCCCAACTGTCTTGCTGCGAGGAGGTGAGAGGTACAGTACTAGAGGTGATGTTTTCGTGCACATCTCCAAGATTGAATTTCCTAGCTATGACGGCAAGGTTAATCCCTGTTTCTGGTTGACTAGATGCAACATCTTCTTCCTTGCGCATCGTACACCCGATGCAGATAAGATGGGTTTGGCATCCTGCCACCTGACCGGTGCTGTTGTTCGCTGGTGCAGACGCCTAGAGGAGAAGATCGGATAGCTAGAATGGATGAATTTGTCAAGATCGTCCGCGCCAATCCTACTGGCGATCTGATCCCTCTCCAAACCAGGATTCCCCCACTTTGTGCACCATCAACACCATCTTCTTCACCAAGTGCGATGCTGGTTTGGCTGCCGCCATTGCAACGTGTGGCAGTAGCAACTGTATGTCAGTCTTCAATAAGGTGTTCACCACCCAGCAGCTTGAGGACAAGCCGCAAGGCTAGCGGGGTGTGCTGCAAGGTATGCCGGAAGCGGGGCCGATAGCAGTGCTTTAAGCACCGTCACGAGCGAGGGTTTTAGTTATTGATGCAATGCTCAAAATAGCTGCAACCAATATACCTTTAGCAGCAAAGGCAGCAACACTTCAGGAGTTGTCGATGAGCATCGACATGACAGTGACATCAGTGTGCCAAGATGCATGCATTGTCGTCATTGAGAAGGAGTTAGGTGCAGCAGGAGAGGTGTCTATGCCTTCTCTATTCTAGGCTCCGTACATGCAGGGCAGAGCCTCCAACGAACATGCAAGCTTGATGTTTTGGAAGATGGATCTGCATTCAACATGCGCGGAATACTGGCATTGCAACGTGGCAGCAACACAAGGCTTGAATCATATTGAACCATGGCCACCGTCTAGCAGCTTGAGGACAAGCGGGTCTTGAAAGGAACCTTGAAGTCCATCATCGCCATGGGGACTCCTGGGATTGCAGCCATGGCCACCACCTAGCAGCTCGAGGACCAGCTGGTCGTTGATAACCCACAAGTATAGGGGATCGCAACAGTCTTCGAGGGAAGTATAACCCAAATTTATTGATTCGACACAAGGGGAGACAAAGAATACTTATAAGCCTTAACAACTGGGTTGTCAATTCAGCTGCACCTGAAAAAGCACTAGTAACAGGGGTGATGTGAAAGCAGCAGTAATATGAGAGCAATAGTAACATGTAACATACAGGCAATGGCACCAGAAAATAGTTGTTGCTGCTTTGATGGCACGTTGACAAGGAAGCAATGATGATGACAGATGGACCGGGGTTCCCAGCTATCTACACTAGTGGTAACTTCTCCAAACAAATAACAGGTGTTGGGTGAACAAATTACAGTTGGGCAATTGATAATTGTGAGGGCATGATAATGCATGCTTATGATAAGATAAAGTTTACTGTAGTATTTAATTGGCCATTACGACAAGGTACACAGACCGCTATCCAGCATGCATCTGTGACTAAATAATCCACCTTCCGGTTAGCATCCGCACCCCTTCCAGTATTAAGTTGCAAACAACAGATTATTGCATTAAGTATTGTGCATAATGCAAACAACACATTCATCCTTAGACAAAGCATTGCTGTTTTACCCCTAGTGGCAACAACACATCTACAACCTTAGAATTTGCTGTCACTATCCCAGGTTAAATAGAGGCTAAACCCAACTATCTAGCATAAATACTCCCTCTTGGAGATACAAGCAACTACTTGATCAGGGTAACCACAAGTACCGGAGAGCATGCAAGATCTTAAATAAACAATAGTATGATAATATGATGAACGATCTGATCATAATGTAACAATTCATTGGGTCCCAACAAACACAACACCAATTACATCATATGGATCTCAATCATGTAAGGCAGCTCATGAGATCATTGTATTGAAGTACATGGGAGAGAGAGTACCAACTACCAACAGTCAAGAACCCGTTGTCCATGGGGGAACTACTCACAAACCATCATGGAGTCGAAGTGGAGGCGGTGGAGTCGATCGAGATGGCTCCGGGGGTCAATCCCTGTCCCGGCAGGGTGCCAGAACAGGAACTTCTGACCCCCGAAACGAGGTCTCGCGATGGCGACGGCGCTGCGGAAGTCTTTCTGGAGTATTAGATATATATTTAGGGTTTTCGCGTCGGGGTGACTAAATAGGCGAAGGGGCAACGTCGGTAGCGTCTCGAGGGGCCCACACCATATGGCGGCGCGGGGCAAGGTGGGGCCGCGCCACCAGGTGGTTTGGTCGCTTCCTCGCCCCCCTTCGTGTCTCCTTCGGACTCCGTGTGTCCCTCGGAAAAATAGGGCCGTGGGCTTTCGTTTCGTCCAATTCCGAGAATATTTCCAGAACAGCTTTTCTGGAGACAAAAACAGAAGAAAACAGGAACTGGCACTGCGGCATCTTGTTAATAGGTTAGTCCCAGAAAATGTATAATAATGATATATAATGCATATAAAACATGTGACAATGATACATAAAACAAGCATGAAACATCAGAAGTTATAGATACGTTGGAGACGTATCAAGCATCCCCAAGCTTAGTTCCTACTCATCCTCGAGTAGGTAAACGATAAAAAGAAAATAATTTCTGAAGTGACATGCTACCAACATAATCTTGATCCAATAATAATGTAAGGCATGTGAGCTGAGATCAAATCATTCAAAGCAAATGTCTATAGTTGATATTAAATAAGAGATAATAAAGCAAGTTAGTCAAACAAGCTAAAAGTTTTCATGAACGATTGCTTTAAAGACATGAAACCGTACAAGGTTCATTAAGGATGGTTTAAGTATGCAGCATAGGAGTTCTATCCTTCAATCCAAGCATCAAGCAAATTTTCATAACATAGAAGGATTTAGTCAAGTAAATATAAACATGAACGTCATGAATCAACTGTTTCGGAATCTACTCAACCGGTGAGCGCAAGCATTTGGTATTGGCACCAGGATGTTATGGCAAAGAGAACATTAATGGGGGTTTGGAAGGCCAATGGAAGAAAGTCTCACAAAGCTATAAGTGATCATTAGACAGGAGGAAGTCTTATAATCGAAGCTATGTAAGGAGTAGTGATTGCCATGCAACGGATGCACATAGAGCTATATGTGTATGAAAGCTCTCCAACGGAACTAGTGGGGGTGCATCCAACTTGGTTTCTCAGGAAGACCTAGAGCACTTTTGAGGAAGCTCATCATTGGAATATACAATCCAACTTCTGTAGTGTAAATTCCCCACATAGTTATACTAGTAGAACATGAAAACTCTCTCACATGGAGTATAGGTGCTGAACATTCGCACAAATGATGACTATGAATACTGCAGGTGCTATAACATGAGCACAAGTGTGGATAAAGGATAGTAATATTGCCCCCTTTTCTTTATTATTTTTTTCTTTCTATTTTTCCTTTTTTTCTAATTTTTTCTTTTTCTGTTTCTCTTTTCGATGGCCACATAGCACTTTTCACTTTCAGGGGCAACATTCTAATATGAAAACACACTTTTTGGTACATATAACTCATAACGAACAAGACATGATGTATGAAACTGTATGCCTCTGCCAGTGTAGCAGGATATGCAATGATCTAGCGTAACATGGGTAAACCACACATCAGCTATATAGAATCAAACAAAGAAATATATAAGTGACAAATAACAACAAGTCATGTAATGTAAATGGAAGTTGCATGGCAATATATCTCGGAACAGCTATGGAAATGCTGTGGTAGGTAGGTATGGTGGCTGTTTTGAGGAAGATGATGGGCTTATTTGTAGGAGAACAAGAGGAAGTCCTCCCACGGGGTTGGATGTACTGGCTAAGTATGCACAACTCTCAATGTGAGCAGAAGGCAATGCACAGCACCGAAGAGGCTAGCAAATTTGGATGGTGGAAGTGCCAAAAACCGTAGCTTAACATTAGTCAAAAAGAACTCACAAGCTTATTGCAAACAACTAGCAGGTTCAACATTAAGGGCATGATTAAAATTCACTCCAAGAAGTCTCTTGTGTCCCCAACACACCCAATACACTTGTCAGATGTATAGGTGCACTAGTTTGGCGAAGAGATAGTGATATACAAGTGATTTGGATGATTATAAGTAGTAATTACAATCTGGAATAAAAATGGCAGCAAGCAAACATGTAGCAGAACTTGTTGTAAACGCTATTTCAATGCTTAGAAACAAGGCCTAGGGATCATACTTTCACTAGTGGACACTCTCAACAATGATCTCATAACTGAATAAGTAAAAGCTACTCTTAAACACTCTCTTATTGGATAACAAACACCATTCATTGTGTAGGGCTACAAAAGCACACCTCAAGCCGGAGTAAACAAGCGCCACAACGTCATAAAGGAATCACACACGGTGCACACACTGTCACCTGTACACCGTGGATAGTACCGGAGTTCATATTAAAGTAACCTATAGAGTGCATAATAGATAAAGAGTAACATCTACATATTCAACTAGATTACAAAGCTCATGATCACATAAAGATCACACCATGGGAGAGAGAGATGAACCAGATAGCTACCGGTAGAGCCCTCAGCCTCGGGGGAGAACTACTCCCTCCTCGTCATGGGAGTCAGCAGCGGCGATGAAGATGGCGGTGGAGTCGATGGAGATGACTCCGGGGGCAATTCCCAGTCCCGGCGGCGTGCCGGAACAGAGATTCTGTCCCCCGAAACTTGTCGTCCATGGCGGCGGCGCTGCGGAACTCTTCGTGGAAATTGGCTTGGTATTTTAGGGTTTTCGCGTCTCTGGCAATATATAGGCGAAGGGGCGATGTCGGCGGACCTCCGAGGGGCCCAAACCACAGGCTGGCGCGGTGGGCCCCCCTGCCGCGCCGCTAGGTGGTTTGGCCACCTCCGGGTGCGTCTTCGTCTCTCCTTCGGACTCCGTGTACGTGTTGGAAAAATAGGGACATGGACTTTTATTTCGTGCAATTCCGAGAATATTTCCAGAAGTACTTTTCTGAAACCAAAAATAGCAGAAAACAGGGAACTGGCACTGTGGCATCTTGTTAATAGGTTAGTCCCTGAAAATGCATAAAAGTGATACGAAGTGTATACAAAACATGTAGCAATTGGTATAATATAAGCATGGAACAGCAGAAATTATGGATACGTTGGAGACGTATCAGGCATCCCCAAGCTTAGTTCTACTCGTCCTCGAGTAGGTAAAACGATAACAATAAATAATTTCTGAGGAGACATGCTTTCACACAATCTTGATCATAATATTGCTAGGCTCATGTCATGAATGAAGTGACTCAAAACAATGATCTATAGTTTGCTAACAGGTAGATAAAGAGTAAACAATGAATCATATAAGCAAAAACTCTTCATGAATAGTACTTTCAAGACAAGCATCAAAAAGTTTTGCATAAGAGGTAACTCATAAAGCAATAGATTCAAAGTATAAGGCATTGAAGCAACACAAAGGATGATTAAGTTTCGGCAATTGCTTTCAACTTGTAACATATATATCTCATGGATAGTTGTCAACATAAAGCAATATAACAAGTGCAATAAGTAAATATGTAAGAATCAATGCACACAAAGTTGACACTAGTGTTTGCTTCTGAGATAGAAAGGAGTAGGTAAACTGACTCAACATAAAGTAAAAGATAGGCCCTTTGCAGAAGGAAGCAGGGATTAAATCATGTGCTAGAGCTTTTTAAGTTTTCAAAAGCATATAGAGAGCACAAAATAAGTATTTGAGAGGTGTTTGTTGTTGTCAACGAATGGCAGCGGGTTCTCTAACCCCCTTGTCAACCAGACCTACAAGAGCGGCCCCCATGAAGGACGGTATCTCTACTAGAAGGTAGATCATCCCTCTTCTCTTTTGTTTACACATGTATTTTAGTTTCATTATGGATGACACGCCTCCCAACCTTTTGCTTATGGCTTAACCGATTCTTCGGGTGCCTTCCAACATTCACATACCATGCAGGAGTGTCTATTTGCAAAATTAAGTTGCTTACTGATAAATCAGGGCAAAACATGTGAAGAGAATTATTAATGAAAGTTGTAATTA
The DNA here is from genome assembly GCA_947311845.1 of Poa pratensis. Taxonomy (NCBI): domain Eukaryota; kingdom Viridiplantae; phylum Streptophyta; class Magnoliopsida; order Poales; family Poaceae; genus Poa; species Poa pratensis. The sequence continues at coordinate 163,545,633 of CAMZMU010000063.1, forward strand.
ATTGGTACTGGGCACCCCATTTGCCAACTCATTTTCCAAGTTATTGGATAAGCGGATGTATATGCCACTAGTCCATTGGTTGAAAGTCGATGACAAGGTTGAAAGATAAAACACCACATACTTCCTCATGAGCTATAAAACATTGACACAAATAAGGAGTAATAAAGTTTTGAATAGTTTAAAGGTAGCACATGAAGTATTTACTTGGAATGGCAGGAAATACCACATAGTAGGTAGGTATGGTGGACACAAATGACATGCTTTTGGCTCAAGGTTTGGATGCACGAGAAGCATTCCCTCTCAGTACAGAGTTTAGGCTAGCAAGGTTGTTTGAAGCAAACACAAGTATAAACCGGTACAGCAAGACTTAAATAAAAACATATTGCAAGTATTATAAAACTCTACACTGTCTTCCTTGTTGCTCAAACATTTTACTAGAAAATATCTAGACCTTAGAGAAAACAAATATGCATCCCAAGTCTCAACAAGCTCTACAGTAGTTCTCCACTACTAGGCTTTAACTACATGATGCAAGAGTTTAAAACATGATCTACTTGAGAGCTCAAAACAATTGTAAAGTGTCAAACCAAAACAAGACAATGATCTACAAGAGTGCATATGTCTTTCCAATACCAACTACCACATGTAGCATTTTCTTTCTTCCAAACAACAACAATCAATTTATTTAAACATAAACTCTCCAAATGATAATATAATGCAACAAGAGAGTATTTAGAAACAAGTGCTAATAGCTCGAAGAGATGCATGAAAAACAGGAGCTAAAAGCACTGCAGTAGCTAGTTAAGAATACTCAACAAGTATAAGTGAAGAACATGAGTATTCACATGCAAAAGCGGAGCATGTCTCTCTCCCACACAAGGATTGCTAGGATCCGAATTTATTAAAAAAAACAAAAAAAAGCACACAGACGTTCCAAGTAAAGCGCATAAGATGTGAAAGAATTAAAATATAGTTTCACTAGAGATGACCTGATAAGTTGTTGATGAAGAAGGGGATGCCTTGGTGATACGTCCAAAACGTATCTACTTTCCCGAACACTTTTGCTATTGTTTTACCTCTAACTTGTATGTTTTGAGTGCAACTAATGCGGACTAACGCTATTTTCAGCAGAATTGCCCTGGTGTCTTGTTTTTGTGCAGAAAGTCAACTTTCGGGAAAAACACCAGAAAAGGTCGCAACCCTCCTATTTTACCAGAAGACTCACGGAGCCAGAAGGGGAGAAGGAGATGGGCCACGAGTGGCCCAAACCACAGGGCGGCGCGGCTGTGGGCCCACCGCGCCAGCACCTGAGGAGGCCGACTCGAACACTTCCCCGAGCCCCCCTTTCGACTACATAATGTCCTCTGACCTAAAACGTGAGGGGTCGTCCACTTCATCCAGAAACATCTCCGTACGCCGCCGCCATCGCGAAACCTATTTCGGGGACCAGAAACTCCGTTCTGGCACTTCGCCGGGACGGGGAATTGGAGGGGATCATCGCCATCATCATCACCGACGCTTCTCCATCGACCATCCATGTCTCCCCCATCCATGTGTGAGTAATTCCCTGCTGTAGGCTGAGGGGGATGGTAGGGATTGGATGAGATTGTTCATGTAATAAGTTATAAGATCATTAGGGCATGGTGCCTAGTATCCGTTGTTAGTACTTATTGACGTTGTTGCAACTTTGCTGAGCTTAATGCTTGTCACTAGGGCCCGAGTGCCATGATTACAGATCTGAACATGTTATTGTTTCATAATGATATGCATTGTTTATTGATCATACCTGCAAGTTGTATACACATGTTGTTGTCCGGAACCCGCGGTCCCAAAGTGACAATAATTGGGACAGCCGAGGGGAATTGCTGCAATATGAGGATCCCATGTGTTCACTGCGTGTTAATGCTTTGCTCCGGTACTTTAGGACAGAAGATGTTGTGCAAGTTTCTCATTGCGAGCACGTACGACTATATACGGAACACATGCCTATGGTTACTTAGTACTTGGATACTTTATCATTACTATCTGCAATGCCTATGTCTAGATTATTATATATGAATTATCTTATCCATGCAGCGCCCGTTCATCCATCCCTATGCCTACAGTGTTTTAATCCTATTGTTTACCGCAATCACTACAGCTGTCATTATTTTACCGCTGCCATTATTTCATCGTTGTTACTAGTATAAACTGTTGCTACTGATAATCTGTGTCGAGTATGTAGGGTCACGTGTAGGCTACACTAGCGCAAATCAAACTTTTCTACCGCGACAACCAAGGAACTGCTGTAGTTATAGATCACGGGATTACCACTAGACGCGCTGTGCCGTGCCGAAGTCGGTGAAGCGAGTCGGGGCAGGGTAGATGTACAATCCTCTCTGATCCAGTCGCTCCCACCAACAGCTCCCACGAACAGCTCCTCCGGCAGTTCGTCCAAGTGCTCGAATGCAGCACCTCTATCGGTATCCACACATACGGCGTGGAGGCACCGCTCGCCGGACTGCTAGGTCCGCGCGGGCGGCAGGGGCGTGGTGAGGCGGTGGCTGGGTGGATATGGTGCGGAATTGAGCAACCCTAAAATGCCCAGCCTCCCCTCTTTATATAGACCTCCTCATATTGGGCTGCCTCAACTAAAGCCCATTCTGGAGTCTATTCCAGCCCAACTCGGATCCAATCCGAATTCTGCCTCTACAACCTTAAGTGTGTGACCCTATAGGTTCACGCACATTTGGACATGACTCGAGTGCTCCTACTCGATCAATAGTTGGTAGCGGCTTCTAGCAATACATGCCAACTCCCAAACACGCATAAAGATCCCATCGGACGAACCAAGGTTGTTTGAAGCAAACACAAGTATAAACCGGTACAGCAAGACTTAAATAAAAACATATTGCAAGTATTATAAAACTCTACACTGTCTTCCTTGTTGCTCAAACATTTTACTAGAAAATATCTAGACCTTAGAGAAAACAAATATGCATCCCAAGTCTCAACAAGCTCTACAGTAGTTCTCCACTACTAGGCTTTAACTACATGATGCAAGAGTTCAAAACATGATCTACTTGAGAGCTCAAAACAATTGTAAAGTGTCAAACCAAAACAAGACAATGATCTACAAGAGTGCATATGTCTTTCCAATACCAACTACCACATGTAGCATTTTCTTTCTTCCAAACAACACCAATCAATTTATTTAAACATAAACTCTCCAAATGATAATATAATGCAGCAAGAGAGTATTTAGAAACAAGTGCTAATAGCTCGAAGAGATGTATGAAAAACAGGAGCTAAAAGCACTGCAGTAGCTAGTTAAGAATACTCAACAAGTATAAGTGAAGAACATGAGTATTCACATGCAAAAGCGGAGCATGTCTCTCTCCCACACAAGGATTGCTAGGATCCGAATTTATTAAAAAAAACAAAAAAAAGCACACAGACGTTCCAAGTAAAGCGCATAAGATGTGAAAGAATTAAAATATAGTTTCTCTAGAGATGACCTGATAAGTTGTTGATGAAGAAGGGGATGCCTTGGTGATACGTCCAAAACGTATCTACTTTCCCGAACACTTTTGCTATTGTTTTACCTCTAACTTGTGTGTTTTGAGTGCAACTAATGCGGACTAACGCTATTTTCAGCAGAATTGCCCTGGTGTCTTGTTTTTGTGCAGAAAGTCAACTTTCGGGAAAAACACCAGAAAAGGTCGCAAACCTCCTATTTTACCAGAAGACTCACGGAGCCAGAACGGGAGAAGGAGATGGGCCACGAGTGGCCCAAACCACAGGGCGGCGCGGCTGTGGGCCCACCGCGCCAGCACCTGAGGAGGCCGACTCGAACACCTCCCCGAGCCCCCCTTTCGACTACATAATGTCCTCTGACCTAAAACGTGAGGGGTCATCCACTTCATCCAGAAACATCTCCGTACGCCGCCATCATCGCGAAACCTATTTCGGGGACCAGAAACTCCGTTCTGGCACTTCGCCGGGACGGGGAATTGGAGGGGATCATCGCCATCATCATCACCGACGCTTCTCCATCGACCATCCATGTCTCCCCCATCCATGTGTGAGTAATTCCCTGCTGTAGGCTGAGGGGGATGGTAGGGATTGGATGGGATTGTTCATGTAATAAGTTATAAGATCATTAGGGCATGGTGCCTAGTATCCGTTGTTAGTACTTATTGACGTTGTTGCAACTTTGCTGAGCTTAATGCTTGTCACTAGGGCCCGAGTGCCATGATTACAGATCTGAACATGTTATTGTTTCATAATGATATGCATTGTTTATTGATCATACCTGCAAGTTGTATACACATGTTGTTGTCCGGAACCCGCGGTCCCAAAGTGACAATAATTGGGACAGCCGAGGGGAATTGCTGCAATATGAGGATCCCATGTGTTCACTGCGTGTTAATGCTTTGCTCCGGTACTTTAGGACAGAAGATGTTGTGCAAGTTTCTCATTGCGAGCACGTACGACTATATACGGAACACATGCCTATGGTTACTTAATACTTGGATACTTTATCATTACTATCTGCAATGCCTATGTCTAGATTATTATATATGAATTATCTTATCCATGCAGCGCCCGTTCATCCATCCCTATGCCTACAGTGTTTTAATCCTATTGTTTACCGCAATCACTACTGCTGTCATTATTTTACCGCTGCCATTATTTCACCGTTGTTACTAGTATAAACTGTTGCTACTGATAATCTGTGTCGAGTATGTAGGGTCACGTGTAGGCTACACTAGCGCAAATCAAAAAAATTTACCGCGACAACCAAGGAACTGCTGCAGTTATAGATCACGGGATTACCACTAGATGCGCTGTGCCGTGCCGAAGTCGGTGAAGCGAGTCGGGGCAGGGTAGATGTACAATCCTCTCCGATCCAGTCGCTCCCACCAACAGCTCCCACGAACAGCTCCTCCGGCAGTTCGTCCAAGTGCTCGAATGCAGCACCTCTATCGGTATCCACACGTACGGCGTGGAGGCACCGCTCGCCGGACTGCTAGGTCCACGCGGGCGGCAGGGGCGTGGTGAGGCGGTGGCTGGGTGGATATGGTGCGGAATTGAGCAACCCTAAAATGCCCAGCCTCCCCTCTTTATATAGACCTCCTCATATTGGGCTGCCTCAACTAAAGCCCATTCTGGAGTCTATTCCAGCCCAACTCGGATCCAATCCGAATTCTGCCTCTACAACCTTAAGTGTGTGACCCTATAGGTTCACGCACGTTTGGACATGACTCGAGTGCACCTACTCGATCAATAGTTGGTAGCGGCTTCTAGCAAAACATGCCAACTCCCAAACGCGCATAAAGATCTCATCGGATGAACCAATACAATCTTTATGCCATTCCCTTTGCCTCACGATATTTGGTCTAGCTCCTAGCTGACCACTCTTTCTCGATCCTGTGATTCAGAATCCCGTACTAGGTTAACCATTAACCTTATGTAGCATGGCCATGCATTTCTTGATCCAATCACTCGAGGGGCCCAGAGAAATATCTCTCTCTCAAGAAGAGAGGGGCAAATTCCATCTCGACTGACCAAGCCCCGCAACATGTTTCACGACAAACCCGAAAGCTACCTTTATAGCTACCCTTTTACGGCGTAGTGTTTGATAGCCCCAAAGTAGGTCGATTCATATCTCGGGCACATGCGTCAATCTCAGGTCTAGGGACAAAGCATACACATCGTGTAGAGAGAGAGCCATGAACGTTTGCTTCATTGTCTCAAGGTGGGTCAGCCCAACTCTATGTTCATAACATAAGTCCACATTATTAGTTTGACATCTCCATGTCTATGACTTGTGAAACATAGTCATCAACTAATACATGTGCTAGTCTATTATTCAAGTGTGTCCTCACATGAACTCCGACTAGGGACATATTTAGAATAATCATACAAGTAATGAGTTTCACAAACAAGTCACATACTTGCCAATCAATACAATAGATATTATTCAAGGCACATTATTATAAATCATGGATACATCGAAATATCATCATCTCTATGATTGCCTCTTGGGCATATTTCCTACAGAGTAAGACTGTTCGCAGGTGCAGTTGAATTGACAACTCAGCTGTTAAGGCTCACAAGTATTCTTTGGCTCCCCTTGTGTCGAATCAATAAATTGGGTTTTACTTCCCTCGAAGACTGTTGCGATCCCCTATACTTGTGGGTCATCAAGACTATTTTCTGGCGCCGTTGCCGGGGAGCATAGCTTTATTTGTGAGTTCACTTGTGATCTATATTGCTCGCTGAAATTTATTCATCATGGGTAAAGCTCGTTGAGAGGGTCATGTATTGCCATCCACTACAAGAAAAGGTACGACACTTAGTACCTCTGCTGCTCTTGACTCACCATCTGTATTGAGTCAACTTGTTACACCACCACAATCCACGTGTTACTTCTGATGATGAATCTGAAATTGCCTCTGATAATATTGATGATGCTTCTACTGTGATTGATGAGGTATTTCATTAGGTCCACTTTTAGATGCTGCTATTGCTAAGTCTAAACAACTTGAAAATACTAGAACACCTAATGGAAGTCCTACTACTCCTGTTTATTCACCTGAGTTAAGGGATTATACTTGTGATGATGATCCTGATGAAACTTATGTGGAACTTGATGATGATTTTATTGATAAATGTAATGCTACTACTGGTGCAAGTAATATTAGAAATTTTCTTGCACAACATGCTGTTAAATACAAGTTGTCACCTGATCCTAAGTTTGCCACTTCTCCTATAAACATTAAAGATAAGGATTATGATTTTTCTCTTGATTTATCTCATATATCTATTGTTGAGAAAACTCCTTTTTGTGGCACTAAGAGTGAAAGTGCTGTAGAGCACATGAATGAGCTCTCTACTTTGAGTGGCTTATTTTCTGATGATATTAAGAAGCGTAGCTATTTGTTGCTAAGATTTTTCCTTTCTCATTAAAAGATGATGCTAAAGCTTGGTATAACAACTTGTCTCCTGGTTCTATTACTAGTCCTACTGGTTTGCTTAATGTTTTCTTTCAGAAATATTTCCCTGCTAGTGCTCAACATGATGCTTTGCAGAGAATTTATAACTTTGACCAGGAAGATGAAGAGAAACTTCCAGAGGCATGGACAAGGTTTTGCTCTCTTATCAGAGCTCGGCCTGGACATGATTTGGAAAAGCATGATCTACTTGATATATTTTACAGTGGACTAACTATTGAATCTAGAGCATATCTGGATAGTTGTGCTAGTTGTGTTTTCAGGAAAAGAACCCCTGAAGAAGCTGAAGAATTATTGGCTAAAATCAGCCAGAATTATGATGATTGGACTCTACCTGCGCCGACCCCCACACCTACACCGACACCAATATCAAAGAAGAGGGGAGGTATGATTGAATTGAATGATGAAACAATGAGGGAGGCCAAGAAGACTCTCATTGAGAAGGGTATTAAATCTGAAGATGTGAAGAACCTTCCACCTATTGAAGATTTGTGTAAGCCAATTCCTCATCCATCCATAATTGAGGTTCACTCTCTCCACAGGTTCGATGAAGGAGATATTCCCTACTCTAAACCACCTGATCAATGCTTAGATGAATTTGATAATTATGTTATTAAGCAAGATAATTTTAATATGAGAGTAGAGAATCATTTGCATGAAAATTCTCAGCTATTAGTAAGTTGCATGATATTGTGGAGAGAACCTCCAATGATGTTAAGATGCTTATTAAACATTTCCATATGGTTCAAACTCAAATTGATCAACTCACTAAAGTGCAACAAGACATGTTAGCCAATGCTTCTAAAGAAAAAAACCTGTCTATGTTAGCACTAGAAGTGGAGCTCATACTCAGGATCCTTTATATCCTGAGGGACATCCTAAAAGAATTGAACAAGATTCTCAACTAGCTGAAAATCCAGTTTCTCCTTCTAAGAAAAAGAAGAAGAAACATAAAAATGTTGTAGAATCCTCTGAAACTGTTAATGATCCTAATAGTATATCTATCTCTGATGCTGAAACTGAAAGTGGTAATGAACTTGATAGTGATAAGGATAAAAATGATGCTCTTGATAAAGAAGTTAGTGAAAAGGAACCTGAAAAGCATACTAAAAACACAAAGTACACTAAGGAAGACTTCATTGCTAAGAAACATGGTAATGAAAGGGAACCTTGGGTTCAAAAGCAAATGCCTTTTCCAACTAAGAAACTAAAATCAAAGGAAGAAGAACATTATAATAAATTTTGTGAATGGATGAAACCCTTGTTCTTGCAAATTCCTTTGACTGATGCTATTAAATTGCCTCCTTACTCAAAGTATATGAAAGATATTGTTTCTAACAAGAGGAAAATTCCTAATGAGGAAATTTCTACTATGCTTGCTAATTATTCTTTCAATGGCAAGGTTCCTAAGAAGCTTGGAGATCCAGGTATACCAACCATCCCTTGCTCCATCAAGAATAATTATGTTAGAACTGCTTTATGTGATTTGGGAGCAGGAGTTAGTGTTATGCCTTTTTCTCTCTATAAGAGACTCTATCTTGATAAATTGATACCTACTGATATATCTTTGCAAATGGCTGATAAATCTACTGCTGTTCCTGTTGGCATTTGTGAGGATGTCCCTGTTCAAGTGGCTAACAATTGTTTAATTTTGACTGATTTTGTTGTTCTTGAAATGCCTGAAGATGATAATATGTCTATTATTCTTGGAAGACCTTTTCTAAATACTGCAGGTGCTGTTATTGATTGCAATAAAGGAAAAGTAACTTTCAATGTTAATGATAAAGAACATACTGTTTATTTCCCCAAGAAAGTTGACAAGATTTATGGAGTCAATACCATCTCCAATTTTAAAACTATCAAAGTGGGAAGTATTGATTGCCCTATATATGATCATCAAGAAGGATATCAAAACATTATGATTGGATCCATATCAATACAATACAAGGTAACATGAGTGTTTCATGATGTTTAAATCATTTGTGTCATGTAAATTTATTTGGTGCCAAGACTTGATCAACCTTGTTATCAAATGTATTTGCATACATGAAAGAGCTAAACAACATTTCTTTCTTCAACTTTGTTTTACCTCCTGTAGTGATAATTAGGTTGCAAAAGTTTAGTTGTTTTGAATTTTAAAAATAATTTTTCTGCCCAAGTTTTATTAATTTAAATATCCAGATTTCGTGCAAATTGAAAGTTTTCAAAATCTGTAAAAATTATACCATTGGTCCTATTTTTCAAAGAGCATCGTGGGAGTGCCTGGTGCTGACCAAGGGGACCCACCATGGGGTCAAACCACATGGTGGCGCGGCTGCCCCTTGGCCGCGCCAGCCACTGAGGTGGGACCCTTGGCCCTCCAACAGTTCCCCCACCTACCACTTCTTCCTCTTGCATCACTCAGCTCGTTTTTCTCTCTCACACCGAGTTTTGCTGTTCTTCCTCGCGATTTCGATCTCTTTGTTCAGCCCATCTCAGCTGCTGAGATTTGGGGCATTGCTCTCCGGTATGTGACTCCTCCATGTATCCAAGTAGAATTTTGTTTAGTAAGTATACCTTGAGTATTTTGCTGCTGTAGGTGACTTGTTAAGTGAGTATGCATGCTTGTTCTATGTTGAAATAATTAGTTTTGATGCATGTTTAGTCCTCTAGCAAGTCATATAGTAGTTCCCCTCATTTGTATGCTTCAAAATCATTTTTATGATATGTGTCAAAAATTTCAGAGGATGGAGGGTGAACACCAACTAAATCAATATGAATTGGTGGTTCCTGAGGTCATGGGGATCCATCGTGAAGAAGGAGTGTTCCCATCCTGCTATCCATGCTTGGAATTCATGAGAAGTTCGGGGATCTTGCGTGATTTTCGTACTCTTGTCTCTAATACAGGATTGAGTGATTTTGTAGAGGGAGAACCCTACCAATATGCAAAGCTAACTGTGTCTGTGGTGCAGGACTTTAGATTTGATTGGTCTTCACCTAACCCTATGGTTCACTATAAAATTTACAACAAAAGTGTCCACTTGCCTTTTGATGCTTTTTGTGCAGCAATTAGGGTGCCGCAATGGGGATCACGAGGGAAGATACATGGGCAACCCAAGCATTTGGACCTATACGAGGTAATATGTCAAGGAAGAACCTACTCAGATGAAAGTGGTAAAATTCGAAGTATTCAATTTCCATGCATTCGATATTTTGCTTACTTCATCACGAGGTGTGTACTTGCTAGGAAGACTGCAAATAAATTATCCATTCCTGATTTAGCTTTCCTAGCAGCAGCCTTGCAACATGATAGAGTTATAATTTGGGTGCCTTGATAGCTTTTCGCATTGCTGCCAATCGCGAGAAAGGTGGATTTTGTGGAGGACTCATTGCTTCTCGTTTATTAGCTATGCATGGTGTAGTAGCTCTCCCTAATGATTTGCAGCTTCTTTAGAGAGGCTCGATTTTGCTTCCATGGGGAGGCATGGCTTTGTTACTAGTTGGTCTACTTTGAATAATATTTCTATGAGGTGCCTTTTGCCAAGAAGGGAGGTGGAAAATGGTTAAATCTGAGCGAATAGTCGCTTTGCCTGCACCACGTTTGTTTGATCTTGGTTTCAGGAATGTTTGGTCAGTCACCGAGGATGAATTCGATGCATACTTGAGGGATCATGCCCAGCATGCAGAGGATGATGGAGAATGGGCGGACGAGGACTCCACTCAGTTTTCCGGGACTGGGGGCTCGCGCCCTATCCTGGGATGCTGGACCCTCTGCCTCATCTTCCTCAGCGGAGCCGGATTTTGAGCACACCCGTACACCGCCGGCTTGGAGTTCCTACCCGCGTTATTATTGACCTCCACTTAGGCCAAAAGCCTAAGCTTGGGGGAGGTATATCGACATCTCACTCATCTACATATCATATCTTGTCGATACTTTGTATATCCATGTTGCAGTTTTCTTTCTTTCTTTTTTTGTTTGCTTTTTATTGCTGCATTCCAAAACACAAAAAGACCAAAAATATTTCTGTTGTTTCTCTTCATTTGTTTCTTTAAGTTTTATTTCTAGTTTGCTTAGTTTTAAAATTCGTTTGTTATTCAAAAATCCAAAAATATTTTGCTTTATTGTTTGCTTCTTTTTGCTCTTGTTTCAAAAACTCGAAAACCCAAAAATATTTGTTGTTTCTTTTTGGTTTTGTATAGTGTTTTCAGAGTTGGACAGCCATCCGTGACTCCGATGGAGCTTGGTTTTCATTCTTATCATTCGAAGCAACACAAGTGAAAAAGCAATAAGGATCTACAACAACTTGAGTTGGGGTGAGAGGCTGGTATGAACTCTATTTGTTTTCATTTTTGTACATATACTCATCTATGTGAGCATGCTTAGTTGGTTCATGTGAGGTATATGTCATTTAGTGGATGCTTAGTAGTTCTTGTTCTCTCATGATCGGTCCCAATTTATTAATAGTGGTAGCATGTTATGTTGATGTTTGCTTGCATTGTTCTATTCATAAGGTATGACATTGTGGTATCCTCCTCTGAATAATTCATTCGAATTGACTTGGCACATGCTCATGCATGCATATGACTGAAAAACAAAAGTCAATTAAGCCTTGATGATTTATTTTGCCTCAGAGTTCTTGTATCACGGTTATTGCTCTCTTGATTGTCGCTTCCCAGTCTATTGCTAGCCTCCACTTGTACAGAGCGGGAATGCTGCTCGTGCTTCCAAATCCATGAAAACCAAGTTATTCCAAAGTGTCCACCATAAATACCTATGCATGGCATTTCGAACCATTCAAGTAAATTTTCATGTGCTACCTTTAAAACCTTCAAAACACTTCTCCTTTTATGTCAATGTTTTATAACTCATGAGGAAGTATGTGGTGTTTTCTCTTTCAACCTTGTCGATTGTTCATGACAGACTTTCATCCAAAAACTTGCAAAAAGAGCTGGCAAATGGGGTGCCCAGTCCCAATTAATTATAACTGTCATCAATAATTCTCTTCACATGTTTTGCCCTGATTTATCAGTAAGCAACTTAATTTGCAAATAGACACTCCTCCATGGTATGTGATTGTTGGAAGGCACCCGAGGATTCGGTTAGCCATGGCTTGTGTAAGCAAAGGTTGGGGGGAGTGTCACTCATAATAAAACTAAAATACATGTGTAAACAAAAGAGAAGAGGGATGATCTACCTTGCTCGTAGAAATAACGTCCTTCATGGGAGCCGCTCTTGAAAGTTGGGTTGAAAAGGGGGTTAGAGTGCCCATTACCATTCGTTGACAACAACAAACACTTCCCAAAACTATTTTGCTTCTGTTTTAAAAATGAAAAGCTCTAGCACATGATAATCCCTCCTTCCCTCTGCGAAGGGTCAATCTTTTACTTTCATGTTGAGTCACCATCCTTTCTTTGAGCACTTTCTCGAGAGCATAGTTGTCGTTCTTAGTGTAATGTGCTTGTCCCAGAATGTGGTTAACTGTGGTATAACTTTGATGCTTTTATCTTTGATATCTTTGATTCTAGTCTTCCCATGGACTTCAGAGGTGCCTGGGCATTTATGTTTTGCTGTACAAAAACGGGCAAGCGAGATACCACCTTATCATATCTTGTTATGAACATTACAATCTTGTGAGTTGATATGTTTCATGTTTGTTGCTATTAGTATGTTGGCATCTTTTCATAGTTTACATGCTTATTAGGTGACATTATTTGCATTTGCCTCATATTGAATTGCCTAAGCATTTGTTCATATAGTGAGAATATATGCATCATATGAAGCAAATGTGTTCGTGAAAGTCTTTTTATCGCACTCAGTTGTCAACTGAATTGCTTGAGGACAAGCAATAAGCTAAGCTTGGGGGGAGTTGATACGTCCAAAACGTATCTACTTTCCCGAACACTTTTGCTATTGTTTTACCTCTAACTTGTGTGTTTTGTGTGCAACTAATGCGGACTAACGCTATTTTTAGCAGAATTGCCCTGGTGTCTTGTTTTTGTGCAGAAAGTCAACTTTCGGGAAAAACACCAGAAAAGGTCGCAAACCTCCTATTTTACCAGAAGACTCACGGAGCCAGAAGGGGAGAAGGAGATGGGCCACGAGTGGCCCAAACCACAGGGCGGCGCGGCTGTGGGCCCACCGCGCCAGCACCTGAGGAGGCCGACTCGAACACTTCCCCGAGCCCCCCTTTCGACTACATAATGTCCTCTGACCTAAAACGTGAGGGGTCGTCCACTTCATCCAGAAACATCTCCGTACGCCGCCGCCATCGCGAAACCTATTTCGGGGACCAGAAACTCCGTTCTGGCACTTCGCCGGGACGGGGAATTGGAGGGGATCATCGCCATCATCATCACCGACGCTTCTCCATCGACCATCCATGTCTCCCCCATCCATGTGTGAGTAATTCCCTGCTGTAGGCTGAGGGGGATGGTAGGGATTGGATGAGATTGTTCATGTAATAAGTTATAAGATCATTAGGGCATGGTGCCTAGTATCCGTTGTTAGTACTTATTGACGTTGTTGCAACTTTGCTGAGCTTAATGCTTGTCACTAGGGCCCGAGTGCCATGATTACAGATCTGAACATGTTATTGTTTCATAATGATATGCATTGTTTATTGATCATACCTGCAAGTTGTATACACATGTTGTTGTCCGGAACCCGCGGTCCCAAAGTGACAATAATTGGGACAGCCGAGGGAATGGCTGCAATATGAGGATCCCATGTGTTCACTGCGTGTTAATGCTTTGCTCCGGTACTTTATTAAAAGGAGTACCTTAATTAACAGTAGATTCCCTTGAGGTCCGGCTGCCACCGGCTGGTAGGACAGAAGATGTTGTGCAAGTTTCTCATTGCGAGCACGTACGACTATATACGGAACACATGCCTATGGTTACTTAGTACTTGGATACTTTATCATTACTATCTGCAATGTCTATGTCTAGATTATTATATATGAATTATCTTATCCATGCAACGCCCGTTCATCCATCCCTATGCCTACAGTGTTTTAATCCTATTGTTTACCGCAATCACTACTGCTGTCATTATTTTACCGCTGCCATTATTTCACCGCTGTTACTATTATAAACTGTTGCTACTGATAATCTGTGTCGAGTAAGACTGTTCGCAGGTGCAGTTGAATTCACAACTCAGCTGTTAAGCCTCACAAGTATTCTTTGGCTCCCCTTGTGTCAAATCAATAAATTGGGTTTTACTTCCCTCGAAGACTGTTGCGATCACCTATACTTGTGGGTCATCACTTGGGCATCCCCAAGCTTAGACGCTTGAGTCTCTCTGAATATGGTTGGGGATGAACCATGGGGCATCCCCAAGCTTAGGCTTTTCACTCTTCTTGATCACATAATATCACCCTTCTCGCTTGATCCTTGAAAACTTCCTTCACACCAAACTCGAAACAGTTCTCATTAGAGGGTTAGTGCATAATCAAAAATTATCATATTTTGTAATGATACAATCATTCCCAAAGCTTCTGGACATTAGCTACAGCCACTGATGCTTTGTGGAGCAAAGAAGTCCACACAAACATCGTAAAGGATCGAATGCAAAACAAAAGGCAGAATCTGTCAAAAACAGAACAGTCTGTAAAGACGGAATTTTTCGAGGCACTTAAGTTTCTCAGACGGATCTGGCCCAAAATAATGAAAGTTGGGTACATATCTCAGGAATATGCGTCATTTTTCGTGGAAGTTTTTGAATTTTCTACAGGGAGAAAAGCTCAAATTCGTGACAGCTAAAAATCTGTTACTGCGCAGAAATCCAAATCTTGCATCAACTTTCAATATAGAACTTTACTTGGCACAACAATGCGATAAAATAAAGATACAAAGGAGTTGCTACAGAAGTAACAAGACTCCTTCACTCAAAGAAAACAAAAATAACAGAAAAATAAAAACGATGGGTTGTCTCCCATAAGCGCTTTTCTTTAACGCCTTTTAGCTAGGCATGATAATTTTGATAATGCTCTCATATGTATAAGAGTTGAATATAAGAGAGCATCAAAAAGCAAATACCAAACACATTTAAGTCTAACCCACTTCCTATGCATAGGAACCTTGTAGGAAAATAAATTAATGAAGCACAAAGTGACTAGCATAGGAAGGCAAAACAAGTGCAACTTCGAAACCTTCAACATAAAGAGAGGAGACTTAATATTATTGAGATATATGAAACCATGTCTCCCTCTCTCATAAGAACTTTCAGTAGCATCATTGATAAAATCCACAGTAAACCATCACATGAAACATTCTTACCATGATCCATATGCATAGGAGTATCAATATTTTCCACATAAGCAAAATTCTTTTCATTAATAACAATGGGAGTAGGATAATCATAAAGAACTTGAATATGATAGACAAATTGTATATTAGAGATATGGTTTTGGGTAATCCCTCCATAGCTATGACAAGTATGATGAGGATGATTGTAACTATAACAAATGTTGTCATTATGATAATTCAAAGATTGGAGGCATAGTATCATCATAAACAACAGAATAGTTATCTTCCAAAGTGTGTTCATTTGTAAACATACCATCATCATTTTCACTAGAAGGAGAGGTCTCAAATATATAATCATCACTAGCAAAAGGATTTTCAAACACCTCATCCCCAAACTTAGAGCTTTCCATATCATCATTGTAAGGAACATGGATAGTACTAATAGTATAGACATTATTAACATCATCATTTTCAAAATTAGTACCCCAAAGATTTCCAATATCAAAAGTAGTTTCATTTTCCCAATCATGATCACTACAAGAAGTAACAGACATATAATCATCTTCAATAGTGCCTATAGATTTAGTGTCGAGATAATAATGACCCCAAGTATGTGAATCTTCCTCAATAAATTTAGACTCATTAGAAACAATCATGAAAGAAGCAACATGCTTAGGAGAGGATACCTCTTCCTCTCTCTTTTTACTCCTCCTCTTCTTCTTCTTTCCCCTCTTCTTTTTATCTTTAGGAGGGAGAGGTTTGAAAGGAAGCTTCTCCACATGCCCTGGTTCATTGTTAGAAACAATAGAAGAAACTTGGGAGGATTCTTCCCTTTCATTAATTAGAGTAAAACAAGTACAAGTCCTTTCATATTTTGGCAAAGGCACATCTTTTATAATTTTTTCTATATAAGGATTACTGTGGCTCTTATCAATACAATGGAGATGGCATCCCCGCAAAATATTCATATCAAAAGAACTCATATCTAACAAAGAAGTTTTCCTTGATAACTCTTCACACCCCAAAAATAATTCAAGTTCATCATAAAGATCGGGATGGATCATGTTATCATCAAACAAACTCGAAATTGTATTATTAAACTTTGAGCATTGGAATTCGAAATGACCTTCTTCATAGCAGAGTTCGCAAATGAAAGGATATAGGGCACAAACCTCTTCAGCAAGATCATTTAGAGCCCTACTCCATATTCTAGTATTCTCATGCTTATGAAGTTTACAATAATCTTCTTCATTATTAGTCTTTTCACAAGGTCTAAGCACTCCACAAAAATTAACATGCTTATAAGAAATAACATTTTCAAAAGTTTGAGCATGTTTATTGCAATCATTAACAACAATTTCATTTTTCATGCAAGTGTCTTTAAAAGGTTCATGATACATGTCCCAACTTTCTTTAGGAGCATTAATATGAGAAGCAAAGGTTCTACAACAATCAACAATAATTTGAGAATCAAGACCATATTTAGCACTAAGCTCATGAAAAACAGCAGTTTCAACGAAAGACTTAATGCAATCATAATCATAGTTTATACATGATTCTTTACCTTTGTCATTCTCCCAATCTTCAGTATTGCTTTGAATTCTTTCAAGAAGATCCCATCTAGCTTCAACCTTCTTACTTGTGAAAGAACCATGTGAACATGCATCTAGATAATCCTTATAATGACCTGAAAGCCTTGCATAAAAATTGGTAACAATTATTTCCTCAGAAAGCTCATGGTTAGGTCATTTGAGTATTAATGTTTTCAGCCTTCCCCAAGCTTGAGCAATGCTTTCTCCATCATGAGGGCAAAAAGTATAAATGTAATTCATATCTAGATGCACTTCATGAAGAGGATAAAATTTAGAGTAAAAGAGAGATTCAAGTTGTTTCCAATTCGAAGGTTGTTCATCCAGCAGCCTATAACATTCCTTTGCTTTGTCCTTAAGTGATTATGGAAATAGTTTCCTCGTGACATTTTCTCTTGATAAACCTGCAACCTCAAATAACTCACAAAGTTCTGTAAGTTTCGACAAGTGAGCACTTGGATGGACTGATCCATCCCCTGCATACTGATCATTCATAACCCTTTCAACAATTTTCATAGGTATTTTAAAAGAAATACTTTCAGCAGGTGGATTTAGAACATCACAGGCATCATTCGAATTATCACATATGGGAGACAAACTATTATCAGAGCAAATTTTCTCCTATAAAACTGGGGAACTAAAAAGATCGTTTTCATAAAAACTAGCTTCCCCAAGCTTAGACTTTTCCATAGCATTAGCAATGATGGTGTTCAAAGAATTCATGCTAATAACATTGGTATCACTATTATGCAAACAAGCCTCCATAGGGTTTTTAATTTTCTCTTCAAAAGAATCATGTCCTAATTCAATATAAAGTTCATAAAGATCTCTATTTTTTTTGTTGTTTTCCATTAAACCTAATTAGTGAAAATAAAAACAAGAGACAAAAAGATAAAATTGCAGAATCTAAAGGAGATACCTTCCAACGCTTACCTCCCCGGCAACGGCGCCAGAAAACAGCTTGATGTCTACGTGTGCTTCTATTCTTGTAGACAATGTTGGGCCTCCAAGAGCAGAGGTTTGTAGAACAGCAGCAAGTTTCCCTTAAGTGAATCACCCAAGGTTTATCGAACTCAGGGAGGTAGAGGTCAAAGATATCCCTCTCAGGCAACCCTGCAATTAAGATACAAGAAGTCTCTTGTGTCCCCAACACACCCAATACACTTGTCAGATGTATAGGTGCACTAGTTCGGCGAAGAGATAGTGAAATACAAGTGATATGGATGATTATAAGTAGTAATTGCAATCTGGAATAGAAATGGCAGCAAGCAAACATGTAGCAGAACTTGTTGTAAACGCTATTTCACTGCTTAGAAACAAGGCCTAGGGATCATACTTTCACTAGTGGACACTCTCAACAATGATATCATAACTGAATAAGTAAAAGCTACTCTTAAACACTCTCTTGTTGGATAACAAACACCATTCATTATGTAGGGCTACAAAAGCACACCTCAAGCCGGAATAACCAAGCGCCACAACGTCATAAAGGAATCACACACGGTGCACACACTGTCACCTTTACACCATGGAGAGTACCGGAGTTCATATTAAAGTAACCTATAGAGTGCATAATAGATAAAGAGTAACATCTACATATTCAACTAGATTACAAAGCTCATGATCACATAAAGATCACACCATGGGAGAGAGAGATGAACCACATAGCTACCGGTAGAGCCCTCAGCCTCGGGGGAGAACTACTCCCTCCACATCATGGGAGTCAGCAGCGGCGATGAAGATGGCGGTGGAGTCGATGGAGATGACTCCGGGGGCAATTCCCCGTCCCGGCGGCGTGTCGGAATAGAGATTCTGTCCCCCGAAACTTGTCGTCGATGGCGGCGGCGCTGCGGAACTCTTCGTGGAAATTGGCTTGGTATTTTAGGGTTTTCGCGTCTGGGGCAATATATATGAGAAGGGGCGATGTCGGCGGACCTCTGAGGGACCCAAACCACAGGCTGGCGCGGTGGGCCCCCCTGCCGCGCCGCCAGGTGGTTTGGCCACCTCCGGGTGCGTCTTCGTCTCTCCTTCAGACTCCGTGTACGTGTTGGAAAAATAGGGACGTGGACTTTTGTTTCGTGCAATTCCGAGAATATTTCCAGAAGTACTTTTCTGAAACCAAAAACAGCAGAAAACAGGGAACTGGCACTGTGGCATCTTGTTAATAGGTTAGTCCCAGAAAATGCATAAAAGTGATACGAAGTGTATACAAAACATGTAGCAATTGGTATAATATAAGCATGGAACAGCAGAAATTATGGATACGTTGGAGACGTATCAACCTTCAGCACAACTTAGTTACTACGATGAACTTTCAGACATGGAAAGCTATCAAGTCCAACTACACCTTCAACAATTTTAGAGTTTGTAGTACGGTACAAGCTTAAAGACAACAATCCACTAATGATTTTAACTTAATTAACAAGCAAGCTTTACCATCTAAATACCCCAAAACGTTTGCAAAGATTCAGGTTATCAAAGTTCAATGATCTACAAGAGTATGCAGGTTTTTCATTATACCACTACCACATGCAAAAATTTCTGGACCAACACAACAACCAAGCAACTCTCCAAATAAATATAAGTGAAGCAAGAGAGTACTTTCTAGAAAATAACTAATAGCTCTGAACAAGAGATACATGAAAACCAAGAGCTAGAAGCTAAACAGTGCGAAAATGAATACTCAACGAATATAAGTGAAGAATAGGAGTATTCAAATGAAAAAGCGGAGCATGTCTCTCTCCCAAACAAGATAGATAGGATCCGACATTGATATGATCAGAGAATAAAACTAACAAACTAAACACAAAGACGCTCCAAGAACAGCACATATGATGTGAAAGAATTAAAATATAGTTTCACTAGAGATGACCTGATAAGTTGATGATGAAGAAGGGGATGCCTTGGGCATCCCCAAGCTTAGATGCTTGAGTCTTCTTTGAAATATGCTTGGGTGACCCACGAGGGCATCCCAAGCTTAGGCTCTTCACTCTTCTTGATCACAATATCATCCTTCCCTCTTGACCCTTGAAAACTTCTGCCACACCAAACTTCTCATAAACTTCATTAGAGGGTTTAGTACTCAAAGACATTAATCCACTATTGGTTTTGTTGTGACACAATGCAATACTCAATAAAACATTGGCTATAGCCCTCCACGTCTAGAAATCCTTACTTAAAGTCCACAAGAGACAATGTAAAAAACAGAGACAGAATCTGTCAAAACAGAACAGCCAGTAAAGACGAATTTGTTCGAGGTACTTCCGTCGCTCAAATCGGAAAAAGTGAAGTTGATGAAAGATGCGTACATATCTGAGGAAGATGCGTGATTTTTTATAGAATGTTTCGATTTTTCTCCACGGAGAAAAGCTCAAATTCGTGGCAGCTAAAAATCTGTCCCTGCGCAGAAATCCAAATCTAGCATCATCTAATCATTAAAGGCTCTTCTTGGCACAACAATGCAATAAAATAAAGATACAAAGGAGTTGTTACAGAAGTAAGCAAGCTCCTTGACTCAAAAAGCAAAATAAAAATTACAGAAATAAAACATGGGTTGTCTCCCAAGAGCGCTTTTCTTTAATGCCTTTTAGCTAGGCTTGATAGTTTTAATGATGCTCTCATGAAAATAGAAAATGAAGCAAAATGAGCATCAAGAAGCAAACTCAAAACACATTTAAGTCTAACCCACTTCCTATGCATAGGAAACTTGTACACAAATAAATTCATAAAGAACAAAGTGACAAGCATAGGAAGATAAAACAAGAGTAACTTCAAAAGTTTCAGCATATAGAGAGGTGTTTTAGTACCATGAAAATTTCTACAACCATATTTTCCTATCTCATAGTAATTTTCAGTAGCATCATGAATAAACTCAAAAAATAACTATCACACAAAGCATGCTTTTCATGAACCACAAACACATATTTTTTATCAAGCTCATAAGTAGTGGGATTAAAAATTTCAAAACCACTTTTAACAATTTTATAACAAGATGATTGATCATTCTTAAGAGGTATGGGATTACTAGATAAAGTCAAGACCTCTCCAATCCCATTTTCATTAGTGGTACAATTAATATTATCAAGTAATATAGGACCATCATCTAGAGCTTTATCATAAACATTTTCCAAGCAAAACTCTTTAGTACCATGCATTTCGATATCAGCCACAAATGAAGGATTATCATAAGATTTATCAAAATAGCATGGATTATTGTATATAACAGTGGCATAATTATTCTCACAAGTTTTACTCATAGGAAAAATTTCAAGAGAATCAACAGGAACATAACATTCATCCTCCTTGGGTAAGCATGGAGGGCAATCAAATAATGCAAGAGATAAAGAGTTACTCTCATTAGAAGGTCGGCATGGGTAGCTAATCCATTCTTCCTCCTTTTGTTCATCACTCTCCTCCTCTTTTTCATCTAATGAGCTTTCAGGTTCAACAATTTCTTCTTCCACAGGTTCCTGCAAATTGTGAGTGCATTCTTGTGCATGAATGAGTCTCTCTTTATAATCAATGATATAAGGATTTATTGCTGTAATGTTCTATGCAATAATCAAGGATAGAAGAGACATAATCTTTAAGGTCCTTACAAGGTTCTTACAAGCAATACAAGGTTCATTGATTATAATCTGAAAACAAACAGAGCAAAACGAATAGGTAAACTATCCAGGAATTTGGGGGCTCGAGATTTGAAGTAAGGAAAAGAATCAACACCCCGTGTGATGACACAAGGTTTTGATCCTTGGGGGCTACGGTATATGTACCTGGCGACTTGAAGAAAATTGCTCAACTAAGCCGCGCAGCAGAGCAGCATGCTTGTCTCCAGCAGAAATTATGGCATCTGCGATTGACTGAGAACTATTTCCTGGAGCTGGAATTCTATTTTCAGTAGATATCCTACCAGCAGCAGGAGTTCTGGATGGAGCGGCGGCTGGAGTCGTGGCAGGAGCCGCGTCTGCAATAATTTCCTCCAAGGAGGGCCTTGGTTGAGTCGCACCATTACTGTTTCCCACGTTTTCATCAGCAGCATCATCCTCGCTCATGGCTTGCAGAGAAGAAGTGGGATGGGAATTAGACTTGGGAGCCTCTTCAGACATAGCCCTGCAAAACATTGATGGGTTAATAAGCTGACCTAGCAGAGCCGCAACATTAAAAGGAAGGCGAGCCATACCCAGAGGTGACACGGATACTCTTCATCAGACAGCCAGAAGAAGGAGAAGATAAACCTTGCAAATCTGAATCTACAGAGTATGAGAAGAAATAGTGATCAGCAATTCCTTGCCAGAAATACGTAAAAACAAAAAGAGAGGGAGAAGAGTCGCAAACAATTACCCGAACTTATTGAGAAGCAATTCCCTGCAACAATCTCGGAAGAAAAAGTAGCCTTGTTGAGATCAGCGAGTTTTAAAGATTTGGCAGCTCTTGTTTCTGCCAGTAATGTCAAGGCTTTGCGACGTTTCTCAGGCTGTGTGGGGTCTTCTGAGCTCTGGCATAAAATATGTTTCGAGGACCTGCGAGGCACCTCAGGAAGTTCCAGGAAAGGTGCATTTGGGGGCGAAGACAAAAGAGCGTCGGCCATTTGTTGTTCCTCTTCAGAAGCACTACCCTCGTGCATAACTGTATCTTCGCCAAAAGCTGCGGCTTGTCTTGACGACTCAACCACGGTTCCTTGGTTCAAGTCGACGTCCTCTGAAGGAAGAACCCAGAAATAGGGATCGATCTGAAAGGGAGCTCAGGTCAGAAATAATCAATTTTGGGAAAGGAATTTTCGAGGAAACAAGTGACAAGTAAACATTACCACAAAAGGCTTGTGCTCAGCCCAGAAGGGAGCAAGTCCGACGTTGTCGTACGAGTCAATATCCTCGTCCGTCACTCGGCAAATGAAATTTATCCACTCCCCTTTGTCCCAATCTTCAGGGCAAGTGCGATCAACGTCATTTGCATGACAGGAGAAATCCATCATAAGCCGCGAGCGGCGACTCACAGGCTGAACTCGCCATTTAGTCCAGCAAGATATGAGGTCTAATCCAGTGAGACCATGGAGTGTCAGCGCTCTCACCTTGTCTAGAAGGGATTCGACAAAAGGTAACGAAGAAGGATCAGGTTTGGAAAACAAAGCGTCGGTAGCCTCGAAGGGAAGAGGAGACCAAAGAGGGAGAGGAATTGCACCCTCAGGAGAAGTGTTTTTACAATAGAAGAATGTCCTTTGCCACTCCTTGATTTTCTTGGCGAGAGTTAGTTTTGGGAAGATACTACCCCTACGGCGTTGGAAGGAAATGGCGCCGCATTGGAGAAAAGGACCGTCTGTGGTTTCCCTTTGACTATTGCAATTGAAAAGAGCAAGCCAGAAATCTATTGAAGGCGGGACGCCCAGATAATCTTCGCAGAGGACGTGGAAGTTGCTCACTTGCAACATCAAATTAGGGCCAATATCATGGAAGCGGAGACCTAACCGCTGCATCAAGTTGCGGAAGAAGAGAGAGCCTGGGGGTTTGAACCCGCGCTCAACATGTTCTGCAAAAATCACTATTTCTCCTGGTTGAGGATTGGGGATTACCTCCTCGCCAGCCGCTCGCCATTCGCATTGATCTTTTGGTGGAAGAAGGCCCCGTGCAGTTAGGGATTCCAGGAAATCTTCGTCAACCCACGAGCCTTCCCAGTTGCATTTGCGGCGAGACATTTTTCTCGGATCGACGGAGATATCCACCGAAGGATTGTGAGTACTAGAAGCGAGATTGGAGGCGGCGGAAAGGAGTAGCGGATGCGTAATACAGGACTTGATGCGGAACGCTGGGGAAAACGATGAGTCAAGACAAATAACCCAGACGTGGAAGACTTTTAGATCTGAAAATCAACCGTCAAGACAGAATAAGTCGCATCCTTGAGCCGCCAAGAAAGGTTATAAGCCGCAGATTGGAAATAGGAAAATTGGAGTTCAGCTGGGATAATTCACGTGCGCGGCTCAGGGGTCCGTTAAGACGAAGGAGCCTTCACTCGAAATCCAAGCTAAACTTGGGGGCTAATGTCGGGGGAATACTTTCTGGATTAACCCGCGGCCCAGTGCGACTTAACTTACTCGCACGGATGAAGGCCCACTTGGGAACAAGCCCAATATTGAACCGCCATAAGGAGAAAGATCTAGAAGACAAATCCCGGAGGACGTGAAGACCAAGTAGTCTCCGAGTAGGCCTCTGTGGATGTATTCCTTATGGGGAAGTTTCGTTTTGTAACCTAGCGAGCCTCTGTGTATATAAAGAGGACTCGCAGGATTTAGAGCGGGTCAAGCTATCAAGCCCCAAACCCTAGCTCATACGGTGAGTACCAGATCGGATCGCCTCCATTGTAACACCTCGATTATCATATCAATACCAATCTAGGGTAGGCAGGAAGTAGGTCTTTTACCTCACATTGAGGGGGCCGAACCTGGGTAAATCTGTGTTGATCTTTGTTCCTGCGATCCCAAGCTCGGAGATGCTTGACTCGCGTAATCCCACACCTACGAAGTCATCTATGACACCTGACGTGACAAACCCACGACATCGGCCCCCTTCGTGTCTCCTTCGGACTCCGTGTGTCCCTCAGAAAAATAGGGCCGTGGGCTTTCGTTTCATCCAATTCCGAGAATATTTCCAGAACAACTTTTCTGGAGACAAAAACAGCAGAAAACAGGAACTGGCACTGTGGCATCTTGTTAATAGGTTAGTCCCAGAAAATGTATAATAATGATATATAATGCATATAAAACATGTGACAATGATACATAAAACAAGCATGAAATATCAGAAATTATAGATACGTTGGAGACGTATCAGTCGTCAAAGGGGGAGGAGATGTCATGTGGGCAGATTAGGGCTACAGAAGCAGCCAGACCTAGCTGGCTTCAATTAGTAAATATCTCTGATTTAGGGAATATTTATTTTAATAGGAAAAATAAGATATGGTTTGTTAGGAAACTAGAGATAGGTTTCTCGGATATCAAGTTGAGTCCTCCCTATAAGAGGGACCCCCAGTACTCGTTACGATAATCAAGAATACAATCAATCTAGTTATCTCATCTCTTTCATCCTTGCCCTTGAGGTGCGGCTACCTTCATGGAGTTGTCGTGCCTCATGGGTCTAGGGCAATCCCGTACATGCCCTAGGGCCATTATCCCCAATGTCGCGAGCCAGGTTTATGACAATTTCGTATCAAGGCCGACGATCTCCGCTGCATCTGAAACCATGATACTGGCGCCATTGCAGATCTCGCCGTCGCCATCTCCATGGGCGCCGCCACCGAGCTCTGCCTTGCCGCTAAAAGTTACAGTCGAAGAATTACAAGCAACATGTGCCTGTATCGTCACGGGAGTGGAACACCGAGGATTTACCGCGCCATCAACGGCGTCCCCAACTGTCTTGCTGCGAGGAGGTG
Organism: Poa pratensis; assembly: GCA_947311845.1. NCBI lineage: Eukaryota > Viridiplantae > Streptophyta > Magnoliopsida > Poales > Poaceae > Poa > Poa pratensis. The sequence continues at coordinate 163,570,864 of CAMZMU010000063.1, forward strand.
AGAGGTACAATACTAGAGGTGGTGTTTTCGTGCACATCTCCAAGATTGAATTTCCTAGCTATGACGGCGAGGTTAATCCCTGTTTCTGGTTGACTAGATGCAACATCTTCTTCCTTGCGCATCGCACACCCGATGCAGATAAGATGGGTTTGGCATCCTGCCACCTGACGGGTGCTGTTGAAATCTTTAGAGGACGGGTCGGTCGATCCATCCGCCCCAAGGACCATCGTAGTCACCTCCAAGCGATGCGGAGCATGTCGGCCATCTTCTTGTTCAGTACGAGCATGTTTCTTGCCAGTAAAATTGCGTCTGCTTTCTTGGAGAGTACCTTCCAGTGGTCCAGGTCCGCGGCAACCCTCCAGATGTCCCGAACTCCTAGCCAGACTTTTCCCTGAAATATCATTTCATTACGAAGTTTCCAGATGGACCAAAGCACATAAGTGCAGACAACGTTAATAACAAAATTCTTGCAATTACTCAACCACCAGCGGGCCACCAATTCAAAATCAGTCCCCACTTGAACCCCAAGCATCTTAGAGATAACGGGCCAAATAAGCTTAGCTACAAAGCAATCTGAGAAGAGATGACTAATAGTTTCGGGTTTCTGAGCAAAATAAGCAAGATCTGTATTCTACATGTCTACATTTTGCTAAGTTATCTCTAGTTAGAATTCTAAACTTAGAAATCAACCAAAGAAACACATGCAAGCGAGGTGGGACATGTAGGTTCCAAACAGCAGGGGAGTGCACAGGCACTACGCCTATGTTATTAATGATGGCATAGAATGACCACACACTATAGACACCAGATGAAGAGAACATCCAAACCGGCGCATCCTCCTCTTCAGTGAAATTAATTGAACTCACTAACTGGCGTAGTTCTAACCATCGATTCTAAGTTTCAGGGGAAACACATCTCCGAAAGGAAAGTTTTAAGTTCTCCCCATCCCCGGCTTGAGCCAAGGTTATATCATGTTCATTGACAATGGAAAAGAGATCCTAGTAAAGAATAGCAAGACTACAATTGACGATCCAAACATCACTCCAAAATCTGATTTTCAAACCATTGCCAACATTCCACCTAAATCCCATTTTGGCAGCCACAATGGCCCACATAATCCCCTTCCAAAAGGGAGAGCAGTGGGCAGGAGCAGCGCACAAAATGTTAGGTGTCAGATCATACTTAAAGTCAACAATTTTTCGCCAAATACTATTTGTATCAAGGTGGTACCGTTTAACCCACGAGGCAAGCAAACACAAGTTAAACTCCCTCAGATTCTGGATACCCAAGCCACCGAAATATTTCTTAAGGCAAACCAAATCCCAGTTAGCTAAGTGGTACTTCTTTTTATCCTCAGAGTCACTCCACAAGAAGTGAGCCATCTGTGAATTAATCATTTTAATAGCCCACTAAGGGAATTTGATAACAGAGAGTATATAAATTGGGATGCTAGCAATACAAGATTGCAGCAAAATTACTCTACTTTTATAGTTCAGATGTTTCCCTCTGCACCCTCCAAATCTTTTAAAGATCCTATCGGTAATTGGTTGAAGGTCCTCTTTTCGAAGTTTGGAAAAGTGTATAGGGACACCCAAATATTTACAAGGAAAAGATGCTATCTTACAACAGAAAACCTGTGCAAGAACATTGGCAGCATCATCATCAACGTTAATGACCATAAGGTCAGACTTGTGGTAGTTTATTCGCATACCTGACATCCCTTCAAAACAAGATAGGAGTCACTTAAGGTTCCTAGCATAGTCCAGGTAATTTTCTAGGAAAAGAATTGTGTCGTCAGCGTAATGAAGACTAATAACGCCACCAGGGACTACTTGCAGTAACAAACATACATACATGTGACTTTGCAGTAACAAACTAACTATCAGCCTTGTGTGCAGGTCAAGTTTAAACTGCACACTATAAGTAAGGCCACAACAGGAAAATAGACATAAGAACGAGAAAAAAAAGTAGAACAATAAGAGCATAGAATGGATGTACGAAGAAACTATATGTGAAAAGTTACTATTGTTATCTTATACTTAACATTGTTTCTACCATACAAATCAAAAATAATGTGCAACAATATTGTATTAAACCAACATGTTGGACCTATGAAGCAGCGAGATGCAAAAAAATTAAACCAACATGTTGGAGTACAGTACATGATGCCAAAGCGTGGAAGTGTATTTATTGCAATAAAGCACATTTACTCAGCACTTGATGTGATAAAAAAATGCCACCCAAGCGAAGAATATAAAATGTGCAACTCTCAGTTAGTTAGCTGTATACTGTACCTTGACCAAGGTTGTTTTGATTTGGGATCACTTGAGCATTTCCAGGAGCCTGTTGTCTCTTTGTCTCCCAAGAAGAGAGCATTTTGAGAGAAAGCTTCCGCAAATAATCAGCCTGAGTAATACAAAACAAAACAATGTACATCTTATTCTTATACCAAACTACTAATCATAATCATACAAAAACGATCATCTAAGCAGCAAAACACATGTCTCATATAAGCGATATCAACAGAAAATGGAAATCACGCTATTGAGTCAGACAATATGATGAGGACCAGTCTAACAAAAAAAAGAGGTGGTTTGCAACCACCAGAAATTCCAAATAGAATAAATGATATGGTACAACGCAACTAAATAAATTTGTTTTTTACGGGACTGGAGTAGATGCGATGAAGGTGAAGCCCGTTCAAACAGAGGGAAGTGCGTGAGTTTCACGGAACCACGGCTGTTCGGATGTCGCTAATATCCTTTGTCAGCCTGCCCCACCACTACAGAGAATATGTGGCCTTCTTTCGTCCAACCACGTCACTGGCTTGACATGGGCTTTTCTAGACCCTGAAAAGCCTCACTATAACCCTGAAAAACTTTTTCTGCCAACCCTGTGTAGCCCGTTTTACAACCTCCTTTAGCACCGCCATCTCATGGGAGTAACCTGGACCATCCGGTTGCTGGGACATGTGAATAGGACTTCCATCAGCCATCAGCTAGTGCAGCCAGTTTCCTCCGTGCCCGCTAATAAATATTTATCAAATTGCACTTACGCATACTAAATGGCATATTTACTAACTTAATGAGCTGATGACTTCCATCATCCATCAGCCGGTGCAGCCAGTTTTCTCCCGTGCCCGCTAGATTTTTTATCAAATTGCACTTACGCATACTAAATGGCATATTTACTAACTTAATGACATTTTGATATAATTAGACATGCCCCTGGTTTGAAATATCCAATAGTAAATCCACAGCTCTCGCCAAACGCACCCATTAATAAAGATTTCAAATATTCAATTGCAAATAGAAGAAAAGACAATAGATTCAATTGCTTGGAAGAAAAGAGAATAGACCCAATCCACTGGAGACTCAATCAAACCAAATTTTAAAGTGCGTGAGTTTCTCGGAACCAGGGCTGTTCGGATGTCGCTAACATGCTTTGTCAGCCTGCCCCACCACTTCAGAGAATATGTGGCCTTTTTTCGTCAAACCACGTCACTAGGCTTGACTTGGGCTTTTCTAGACCCTGAAAAGCCTCACTATAACCCTGAAAAACTTGTTCTGCCAACCCTGCGTAGCCCGTTTTACAACCTCCTTTAGCACTGCCAGCTCATGGGTCTAACCTGGACCATCCGGTTGGTGGGACATGTGACTGGGACTTCCATCAGCCATCAGCCGGTGCAGCCAGTTTCCTCCCCTGCCCGCTAATAAAAAATTATCAAATTGCACATACGCATACTAAATGGCATGCTTAATAACTTAATGACATTTTGACATAATTAAATAGGCCCCTGGTTTGAAATATCCAATAGTAAATCCACTTCTCTCACCAAACGCACCCATTAATAAAGATTTCAAATATTCAATTGCAGATAGAAGAAAAGACAATAGATTCAATTGCTTGGAAGAAAAAGAATAGACCCAATCCGACTGAATCAAACCAAATTTTAAAGTCTGGAGCTTCTCGGAACCACGGTTGTTCGGATGTCGCTAACATCTTTTGTCAGCCCCCCCCCCCCCCCACTTTATAGAGTATGTGGCCTTTTTTGTCCAACCACGTCACTGGGCTTGACATGGGCTTTTCTAGACCCTGAAAAGCATCACTATAACCCTGAAAAACTCGTTCTATCAACCCTGCGTAGCCCGTTTTACAACCTCCTTTAGCAGCGCCAGCTCATGGGAGTAACCTGGACCATCCGGTTGTTGGGACATGTGACCGGGACTTCCATCAGCCATCAGCCGGTGCATCGAGTATTCTCCCCTACCCGCTAAAAATATTATCCAATTGCACTAACGCATACTATATGGCATGGTTACTAACTTAACGACACTTTGACATAAATAAAAAGGCCGCTGGTTTGAAATATCCAATAGTAAATCCACTGCTCTCACCAAACGCACCCATTAATAAAGATTTCAAATATTCAATTACAGATAGAAGAAAAGACAATAGATTCAATTGCTTGGAAGAAAGAAATAGACCCAATCCACTGGAGACTTAATCAAACTAAATTTTAAAGTGCGTGAGTTTCACGGAACCACGGCTATTCGGATGTCGCTAACATCTTTTGTCAGGCTGCCCCACCACTGTAGAGAGTATGTGGCCTTTTTTTGTCCAACCACGTAACTGGGCTTGACATGGGCTTTTCTAGACCCTGAAAAGCCAAACTATAACCCTGAAAAACTCGTTTTGCCAACCTTGCGTAGCCCGTTTTACAACCTCGCCAGCTCATGGGAGTAACCTGGACCATCCGGTTGTTGGGACATGTGACCGGGACTTCCATCAGCCATCAGCCGGTGCATTTAGTTGTCTCCCCTGCCCGCTAATAAAAAATTATCAAATTGCACTTACGCATACGATATGGCATGGTTACTAACTTAATGACATTTTGACATAATTAAAAAGGCCCCTGGTTTGAAATATCCAATAATAAATCCACTGCTCTCACCAAACGCACCCATCAATAAAGATTTTAAATATCCAATTGCAGATAGAAGAAAATAAATAGATTCAATTGCTTGGAAGAAAAGAGAATAGACCCAATCCATTGGTGACTGAATCAAACCAAATTTTAAAGTGCGTGAGTTTCACGGAACCACGGCTGTTCGGATGTCGCTCACATCCTTTGTCAGCCTGCCCCACCACTGCAGAGAATATGTGGCGTTTTTTCGTCCAACAACGTCACTGGGCTTGACATGGGCTTTTCTAGACCCTGAAAAGCCTCACTATAACCGTGAAAAACTTGTTCTGCCAACCCTGTGTAGCCCGTGTACAACCTCCCTGAGCACCGCCAACTCATGGGAGTAACCTGGACCATCCGGTTGCTGGGACATGTGACCAGGACTTCCATCAGCCATCAGCCGGTGCAGCCAATTTCCTCCCATGCCCGCTAATAAAAAATTATCAAATGGCACTTACGGATACTAAATGGCATGGTTACTAACTTAATGACATTTTGACATAATTAAACGTGTCCCTGGTTTGAAATACCCAATAGTAAATCCACTGCTCTCACAAAACGCACCATTAATAAAGATTTCAAATATTCAATTGTGATAGAAGAAAAGACAATAGATTCAATTGCTTGGAAGAAAAGAGAATAGATCCAATCCATTGGAGACTGAATCAAACCAAATTTTAAAGTGCTTGAGCTTCTCGGAACCACGGCTGTTCGGATGTCGCTAACATCTTTTGTCAGCCCGCCCCACCACCGAAGAGAGTATGTGGCCTTGTTTTTCAACCACTTCACTAGGCTTGACATGGGCTTTTCTAGACCCTGAAAAGCCTCACTATAACCCTGGAAAACTCGTTCTGCCAACCCTGTGTAGCCCGTTTTACAACCTCCTTTAGCACCGCCAGCTCATGGGAGTAACCTGGACCATCCGGTTGCTGGGACATGTGACCGGGACTTCCATCAGCCATCAGCCGGTGCAGCCAGTTTCCTCCCCTGCCCGCTAATAAAAAGTTATCAAATTACACTTATTTATACTATATGGCATGGTTACTAACTTAATGGCCTTTTGACATAATTAAAAAGGCCCCTGGTTTGAAATATCCAATAGTAAATGTAAATCCACTACTCTCACCAAACACACCCATTAATAAAGATTTGAAATATTCAATTGCAGATAGAAGAAAAGACAGTAGATTCAATGGCTTGGAAGAAAAGAGAATAGACCCAATCCATTGGAGACTGAATCAAACCACAATTTATAGTGTGTGAGTTTCACGGAACCACGGCTGTTCGGATGTCGCTAACATCCTTTGTCAGCCTGCCCCACCACTGCAGAGAATATGTGGCCTTTTTTCGTCCAACCACGTCACTGGGCTTGACATGGGCTTTTCTAGACCCTAAAAAGCCTCACTATAACCATGAAAAACTTTTTCTGCCTACCCTGCGTAGCACGTTTTACAACCTCCTTTAGCACCGCCATCTCATGGGAGTAACCTGGACCATCCGGTTGCTAGGACATGTGACCGGGACTTCCATCAGCCATCAGCCGGTGCAGCCAATTTCCTCCCATGCCCGCTAAAAAAAATTATCAAATGGCACTTACGCATACTTAATGGCATGGTTACTAACTTAATGACATTTTGACATAATTAAACGTGCCCCTGGTTTGAAATATCCAATAGTAAATCCACTGCTCTCACAAAACGCACCCATTAATAAAGATTTCAAATATTCAATTGCGATAGAAGAAAAGACAATAGATTGAATTGCTTGGAAGAAAAGAGAATAGATCCAATCCATTGGAGACTAAATCAAACCAAATTTTAAAGTGCTTGAGCTTCTCGGAACCACGGCTGTTCGGATGTCGCTAACATCTTTGGTCAGCCCGCCCCACCACTGTAGAGAGTATGTGGCCTTTTTTTGTCCAACCACGTCACTGGGCTTGACATGGGCTTTTCTAGACCCTGAAAAGCCTCATTATAACCCTGAAAAACTTGTTCTGCCAACCCTGTGTAACCCGTTTTACAACCTCCTTTAGCACCGCCAGCTCATGAGAGTAACCTGGACCATCCGGTTGCTAGGACATGTGACTGGGACTTCCATCAGCCATCAGCCGGTGCAGCCAGTTTCCTCCCCTGCCCGCTAATAAAAAGTTATCAAATTACACTTACGTATACTATATGGCATGGTTACTAACTTAATGACCTTTTGACATAATTAAAAAGGCCCCTGGTTTGAAATATCCAATAGTAAATCCACTGCTCTTACCAAACACACCCATTAATAAAGATTTGAAATATTCAATTGCAGATAGAAGAAAAGACAATAGATTCAATTGCTTGGAAGAAAAGAGAATAGACCCAATCCATTGGAGACTGAATCAAACCAAATTTTAAAGTGTGTGAGTTTCACGGAACCACGGCTGTTCGGATGTCGCTAACATCCTTTGTCAGCCTGCCCCACCACTGCAGAGAATATGTGGCCTTTTCTTGTCCAACCACGTCACTGAGCTTGACATGGGCTTTTCTAGACCCTAAACAGCCTCACTATAACCCTGAAAAACTTTTTCTGCCTACCCTCGGTAGCCCGTTTTACAACCTCCTTTAGCACCACCAGCTCATGGGAGTAACCTGGACCATCCGGTTGCTGGGACATTTGACTGGGACTTCCATCAGCCATCAGCCGGTTGATGCAATGCTCAGAAAAGGCTGCAGCCAATATACCTTTAGCAGCAGAGGCAGCAACACTTCAGGAGTTGTCGATGAGCATCGACATGACAGTGACATCAGTGTGCCAAGATGCATGCATTTTCGTCATTGAGAAGGAGTTAGGTGCAGCAGGAGAGGTGTTTATGCCTTCTCTATTCTAGGCTCCGTACATGCAGGGCAGAGCCTCCAACAAACGTACAAGCTTGATGTTTTGGAAGATGGATCTGCATTCAACATGCGCGGAATACTGGCATTGCAACGTGGCAGCAACACAAGGCTTGAATCATATAGAACCATGACCACCGCCTAGCAGCTTGAGGACAAGCGGGTCTTCAAAGGAACCTTGAAGTCCATCATCGCCATGGGGACTCTTGGGATTGCAGCCATGGCCGCCACCTAGCAGCTCGAGGACGAGCTGGTCGTCAAAGGGGGAGGAGATGTCATGTGGGCAGATTAGGGCTACAGAAGCAGCCGGGCCTAGCTGGCTTCAATTAGTAAATATCTCTGATTTAAGGAATCTTTATTTGAATAGGAAAAATAAGATATGGTTTGTTAGGAAACTAGAGATAGGTTTCTTGGATATCAAGTTGAGTCTTTCCTATAAGAGGGACCCCCTGTACTCGTTATGGTAATCAAGAAATAAATCAATCTAGTTATCTCATTTCTTTCCTCCCCGCCCTTGAGGTGCGGCTACCTTCATGGAGTTGCCGCGCCTCATGGGTCCAGGGCAATCTCGTACAGGCCCTAGGACCATTACCCCCAATGTCGTGAGCCAGGTTTATGACAGTTTTACAATCCCAGAGTGAAGTGCAAAGCTAGGTTCAGAAAGTACACAAGCACCAAGGACCAACAACAAAGCTAAAAAACAACACAGGAACAGGCTACGAACTCCAAACCACAAGCTTCAGGCAAGGAACTCCGCGAGGAGAACACAACGAGTCGTAGCTGGATCAAGGTTGAAATTTTTAGAGGACGGGTCGGTCGATCCATCCGCCCCAAGGACCATCGTAGTCACCTCCAAGCGATGCGGAGCACGTCGGCCATCTTCTTGTTCAGTACGAGCATGTTTCTTGCCAGTAAAATTGCGTCTGCTTTCTTGGAGAGTACCTTCTAGTGGTCCAGGTCTGCGGCAACCCTCCAGATGTCCCGAACTCCTAGCCAGACTTTTCCCTGAAATATCATTTCATTACGAAGTTTCCAGATGGACCAAAGCACATAAGTGCAGACAATGTTAATAACAAAATTCTTGAAATTACTCAACCACCAGCGGGCCACCGATTCAAAATCAGTCCCCACTTGAGCCCCAAGCATCTTAGAGATAACGGGCCAAATAAGCTTAGCTACAAAGCAATCAGAGAAGAATGACTAATAGTTTCGGGTTCTGAGCAAAATAAGCAAGATCTGTATTCTACATGTCTACGTTTTGCTAAGTTATCTCTAGTTAGAGTTCTATCCTTAGAAATCAACCAAAGAAACACATGCAAGCGAGGTGGGACATGTAGGTTCCAAACAGCAGGGGAGTGCACAGGCACTACGCCTCTGTTATTAATGATGGCATAGAACGACCACACACTATAGACACCAGATGAAGAGAACATCCAAACCGGTGCATCCTCCTCTTCAGTGAAATTAATTGAACTCACTGACTGGCGTAGTTCTAACCATCGATTCCAAGTCTCAGGGGAAACACATCTCCGAAAGGAAAGTTTTAAGTTCTCCCCATCCCCGGCTTGAGCCAAGGTTATATCATGTTCGTTGACAATGGAAAAGAGATCCTAGTAAAGAATAGCAAGACTACAATTGCCGATCCAAACATCACTCCAAAATCTGATTTTCAAACCATTGCCAACATTCCACCTAAATCCCATTTTGGCAGCCTCGATGGCCCACATAATCCCCTTCCAAAAGGGAGAGCAGTGGGCAGGAGCAGCGCACAAATGTTAGGTGTCAGATCATACTTAAAGTCAACAATTTTTCACCAAATACTATTTGTATCAAGGTGGTACCGTTTAACCCACGAGGCAATCAAACACAAGTTAAACTCCCTCAGATTCTGGATACCCAAACCACCGAAATATTTCTTAAGGCAAACCAAATCCCAGTTAGCTAAGTGGTACTTCTTTTTATCCTCAGAGTCACTCCACAAGAAGTGAGCCATCTGTGAATTAATCATTTTAATAGCCCACTAAGGGAATTTGATAACAGAGAGTAGATAAATTAGGATGCTAGCAATACAAGATTGCAGCAAAATTACTCTACTTTTATAGTTCAGAAGTTTCCCTCTGCACCCTCCAAATCTTTTAAAGATCCTATCGGTAATTGGTTGAAGGTCCTCTTTTCGAAGTTTGGAAAAGTGTATAGGACACCCAAATATTTACAAGGAAAAGAGGCTATCTTACAACAGAAAACCTGTGCAAGAACATTGGCAGCATCATCATCAACGTTAATGACCATAAGGTCAGACTTGTGGTAGTTTATTCGCATACCTGACATCCCTTCAAAACAAGATAGGAGTCACTTAAGGTTCCTAGCATAGTCCAGGTAATTTTCTAGGAAAAGAATCGTGTCGTCAGCGTAATGAAGACTAATAACGCCACCAGGGACTACTTGCAGTAACAAACATACATACATGTGACTTTGCAGTAACAAACTAACTATCAGCCTTGTGTGCAGGTCAAGTTTAAACTGCACACTATAAGTAAGGCCACAACAGGAAAATAGACATAAGAACGAGAAAAAAAAGTAGAACAATAAGAGCATAGAATGGATGTACGAAGAAACTATATGTGAAAAGTTACTATTGTTATCTTTATACTTAACATTGTTTCTACCATACAAATCAAAAATAATGTGCAACAATATTGTATTAAACCAACATGTTGGACCTATGAAGCAGCGAGATGCAAAAAAATTAAACCAACATGTTGGAGTACAGTACACTATGCCAAAGCGTGGAAGTGTATTTATTGCAATAAAGCACATTTACTCAGCACTTGATGTGATAAAAAAATGCCACCCAAGCGAAGAATATAAAATGTGCAAGTCTCAGTTAGTTAGCTGTATACTGTACCTTGACCAAGGTTGTTTAGATTTGGGATCACTTGAGCATTTCCAGGAGCCTGTTGTCTCTTTGTCTCCCAAGAAGAGAGCATTTTGAGAGAAAGCTTCCGCAAATAATCAGCCTGAGTAATACAAAACAAAACAATGTACATCTTATTCTTATACCAAACTACTAATCATAATCATACAAAAACGATCATCTAAGCAGCAAAACACATGTCTCATATAAGCGATATCAACAGAAAATGGAAATCATAATATTGAGTCAGACAATATGATAAGGACCAGTCTAACAAAAAAAAGAGGTGGTTTGCAACCACCAGAAATTCCAAATAGAATAATGATATGGTACACCGCAACTAAATAAATTTGATTTTTTTACGGGACTGGAGTAGATGCAATGAAGGTGAAGCCCGTTCAAACAGAGGGAAGAAGCGAGTAAAGTTTGTTTCATTTCTGGCCTGAGATAAATGATTGTATAACATCGCGTGTCCCAAAGATTCGCGTACTTCATAAATAACAACTTTGGATTCATGGACACATAGCATACACAAACATGAATTGGAAGAGTAACTGACTGAAGCAACTCAAGGTGCAACACTACAAGATTGAACACGTCATCGATAATAGCCAAGATCATGATCAGTTTTGTTCTAACATTTCTTTACAAACACATTAGCTTATTCACTTAATATGTGTATAAGTATGTATATCAAGTGTGAAAATGTTCAAATAACTGGGATGTGCTCCAAACAGTTTGAGTGTGGGCGTTGGCACACCCATGCCACATGCACCACAGATTTTTTTTTCTTTGTTTCCAAGAATAAGAAAATGAGGATATGTTCTGAAGATCATGTGAAAAACTGCTGGCAGTTAGGGAACACAAAAGCCACCCACGGCCCTAATATAAAAAGGGAAACTGCTAAATGTCAGCATTGGAGACAGTTCTGCTCTATTAATACAGTAGCTCATAAACCTGTTTGACCCACATAGCGCTCTGCTCTTTTTTTCGAGAATACATAAGGCTCTGCTCTGAGAAATACCAAAGATAGGTTAAATTACCTGGTTGGTCGCTATGCTATAGATCTTCTCTTCGACTAGCCCAGCCGCTCTTTGAAGTACGTCCAGCCCACGGTGATTTGTTAAAGGGTGATGCTTCCTCTTCTTCTTCTTCTTCTTCTTCTTCATAGTTCCGTTCTACATGTATAACGCAAAATGTAAACAATTGGGGGAACATATAAATCAGGTCGAACATATAGGCAAAGCAGCTACTTGAGCCAACCTATAAATCTGAAATCATATATTCATGTAAACTATTCAGACACAATTGAAGTTAAAATTAAAGTAATTAGGCTGGATATAAAGCAGGTGCGTGGCTCCGTGCGATACAAGTCAACCAGTGAGTCCCCCAGCAGAAAGAAGTCCAGATAACCCCCCTAAGTATTGGGTTTCGGCCGGAGAACCCCCTAAGTTTAAACTGGGGCATTTGAGCCCCCTATGTTTGCAAAACCGGACAATAAGACCCCTGACGGTGGTTTTGGCTGTATCTAAGGCGGTTTTGGTGACGTGGACGTCCAAGACCAAACTAATTCGTTGACCAGCCGCTTCCTCACCTTGCGCCACCGCGGCGACGGAGGCCAGCCACCCTGTCCACCTCCCAGTCCATGCTTTGCTTCCCGCAAGCAAATCACCTCCGCCACCATGAAGATGACCATGCAGCTGCACATTCGCCGGAGCGGCGGCCGCCGGCGGGCCGTCGTCGCCGAGGAGAACGACGGCGGCAAGAGCAGTACCTCCTCAGTCGCCGTCGTGGCGCGCTCCGGCGTCTCGGCAAGGCAGAGGCGGATGAAGGCCGGAGGCGCGGGAGGTCCAAGCAAAACGGTCGGAGCGGTGCGCGACATCCGTGTGGACGGCAACCACTCCAAAATCTACATCAGCCCGCTGGACAAGGAGTGTCGCACCAAGCCGTACGCGCGCCGGCACGACGCCGTAGCCATGGGCGACGTGCGCGAGTCCGTGGTCCTGCCGCTGTACACCCGGAACCACTCCGTCCCGGCCTTTCTCTTCTCCATCGGCCGGTTCGCGGGCAACCTGTACCACGACTACACGGACGTGCTGGTCCCGCTCTTCACCAGCACCCACCACTTCGGCGGCGAGGTGCAGTTCTTGCTGACCGATCTCAACCAGCCATCTATCTTTCAATGCCACCATCCCGATTGGGATGTAGCACAACATGTACAACATGATCTTGTGTCTCTGTAATAGCTCCTGCAGTTCATTGTTCATAGCTCCTGACGACGCAAACACCGACTGCAGTTCATTGTTCATAGCTCCAAGCCTGCATTTACCCCATGTACTGCACCATCTGCCAGTTTACCTTTCAGCCTGAATTGATGTTTCAGAGGTTAAGCACAAGTGCGAACTGTATGGCACAATGCAGAGTTGCAGTGGTTATCGATTTCAGAGCACAGTATGGTGACTAATCACTAAATTATGGGACAGAGCAGTTGGATTGTTCGTATAATTCAGAAAATGCCCAAAAATTCAGTTATCTGCAGCTCGTTGCGTGTACCAGTGGCTCCAAACGAGATGAGGTGCGGCATGTGCATCTTCATGGCGGCAGCGGTCACTCTTGCAACAGCCGGCGACCAAGGGCAAGGAGAGAAAACAGAGCAGCGAGGTGGACGGTGCCGGCTGGCCTCCGTCACCGGTAGCGGCGGAAGACGAGGAAGCAGAGCAGGGAAGTGGACGTGGGCGGCTGGCCTCCGTCGCCGGCGGCGGCGGAAGACAAGTAAGCAGAGCAGGGACGTTTGCACGTCCATCTCACCAAAACCGCTTTCCACAGCCAAAACCACCGTCTGAGATGTCAGGTCAAACATGTAGGCAGAGCAGGTAATTGAGGTAACCTATAAAGCTGAAATCATATATTCACATAGACTATTCGGACAACAATTCAAGATAAAATTAAAGTAATTAAAGAAATTTTGGCCAAAGAACAGAGCGCAGAAACAAACAGACAGCTTGTGTGTGTATGTAGATCGAACAACGAATCTGCTGCTGCCGATACTGACAGTGCCAGATCAAAGCCACATCTACGTCTCGGTGACGAAAACGGATGAAGGATCGAATTGATATGTGATAAGAGGGAGGGGAACTAAAGCAAAGCAAATCGAACCAGTTAGAGTTCGCACAGCTTGTTGGCGATCCTGCGCGCGCCTCGGGACTGATCTGGGCGCGCCAGTCGTCGGGGGGGGGGGGGGAAGTTAACGACGCCGACGAGGAGAAGAGACGGTCAGAAGCGTGCCGGCGTACTGCCCGTTGAATTTGAATAGTGTGCCCGCGCCACTCCGCACAACCTTTTAGATTTAGGCCAACCGACGTATCAGCACACACATGTACGGAAATGGTATTTTGGCTCGTTGGTCATGCACCGCTATGAAAAATGCATTTTAAATACATGTCAAAATGTTAAAAAGAACATTCAAGGTACATTTGGTCATTCTAAGTGCTCACACGAAAGTTTCACGGATTTTATGAGTTGTGTAAAAAAGACACAATGATGTCTTGTGCAAATTCATTTGGAGCACCGGGGAATTTTCATTTTTACAGATTAAAAAAGTCTTTTCTGTGAAGCTTTGTGTCAGAACATAAATGGTCCAGATCTATACCCAATTTTTTTGTAATTTATTGACATTTTTAAAATACGGGCTTTTGTAGTGGGGATGTGGGATCATATGCTCCGACCACCCAAAACTGATTTTCGCAAATGTATTGATATATCAGCCAATATATACGAGTCTAGATCGATGAACCAACCTGTAATTGGATGGTTAGGAGGGTCGTTGTACTCATAACCCCTCGGAGACGAAACCCCATGCCTGACGTTGTTGTTTCTCATTTAGTTGGACTATTTTTCAGTGGGAGGGGACGTTTCCTATGACAGCAAGACGACCTCGTCAATTTTAAGACCTGATCCGTTGCCTCAGTCTCTTTGAGGTTCTGATAAGGGTAGCGTGTGCATCCGTGCATTTGTAGGAGTAAGTGTATACATGTATATGTTAGTGTTTAGTATGTTTCATAAAAAGTCTCAATAGATACAAGATAGTCGGATATTCAAAACGGGTGGTGGGTGCAGATGCACCCACTACCCAAAAAGCAATTTTCCAAATGTTAAAAAATTCAAAATAAAATTTTTGCATGTAGTCCAACACAATTCAAGTCAGCACAAAAAGTTACACTAACAAAAAACTTTTTTTGCAACCTGTGCAAAAAAGACAAATTCAGACATATCAAAATGTATATATACGTGTCAGGATTTTCTCTTTTTTGTACAGGTTGCTCAAAAAGTTTTTTCACCTTGCCAATTTTTGTGCTGACACATAATGTTCTAATATACATCCGGATTTTTTTCTGTAATTTTTTGACATTTGAAGAAAAAACTAAAAATCATTTACCTAATGGGTGCATCTGCACCCATGAGCCAAAATCGCCTCCTCCCAAGATAGTAGCATTTTGTAAATACCGTTAATACACGTACTTTCCGATATTTCTAGGGCCGATATTGACCTGATATGGATGATTTTTTATTTGATATGTCCATTGATATAGAGCAATTTGTAGGTTATCACAATTATTTCTCAAGAAAAATGTCGAAAGTAAAATTATGTGCTTACAATTTCCTCAAATTGTCAAAGGCATGCATAATACTTTGTAGAAACACATATACAATGTACATTTTGATGTCAGAGTAACGACTCGTTCGAGCGTGTATATTACTTTATTAGTTAAGTGACCAGCTAAAAATTGAAATCCACTTGGGGGTGAGATTAAACGAACAAGCCCTAATAGTTGTACCACCAAACTCATTCATCAACTTCGCAAGTCAAACAATAGCAAACATTCCAAAAATATACTCCCTCTGATCCAGAATAAGTGTCGCAGTTTGAGCTGGGGACTGACATGTATCATGGATCGGAAGCATTCATGAGTAATACAAATACCAGCATAAAAATTCTGAACTTCCCGTTCAACCTGGCAAAGGCACACGTAGAACAAGTATTTGCAATCCTCCGTGGAACACACATTTGCCAATTCTAATGCAAATGGACTCAAAACAAATGTAACCACATTATGTTTGACAGTCTGTACATCTCAAATTTCATTCGAGTTGGGCAATGATTACAAGCCAGACAATAACAAGGATTGCTATAGCAACGACAGATAGTGCAGGAACATGCAGGAGCAGCCACCGTTGACGCGTTCAGAACTGCAAGTCTCTTTTGCAGACGCTGAATCATAAGGGTTCTGCGTCAAAATTCCATTCACTGAAAGCTTGAAACTATTAATAACAAACAGGGATGTAACTTTCTTTCGAGGTCTAAGGATAGTGCTCAGAAAGAAGGTTAAATACAACCTGGAGACGCGAGTTTGCACCATCAACAAGATCATAATCCTGCAATCATGAAGATATGACATTGATTATCCAGTCTATAGAACAAAGATACATGTGACTTTACAGTAACAAATTAACAATAAGTCTTGTATGCAGGTCAAGTTTCAACTGTACATGAAATCTTAAGACCACAACTGGAAGATAACATAAGAACAAGTAGAAAAGAAGAGGTAGAAAAATAAAAGCATACGATGGATCTACAAAGAAAGTATATGTGAAAACGTACTGTTGTTATCTTCATACTTAGCATTGTTTCTACCCTACAGACAGAAATAAACCATGACACAACATTTTATTGAACCAACAGGTTTGACCGCTAAATCAGCACCCTGAACTGAGGAACTTACCAGAGGATAAAAACCACTCTGGGTTCAATAACTACGGACACATGAAACAAAAGCTTGGTGCAATATTCTTGTATCTGATGTCGGAAAGGGTGGAGGTTGATTTAATGGAGAAAAAAAACATCATCTAAGCATTGATGCAATAAAAAAATATCACCCTGGCGATGGTGATAAAATGTGCAACACTCGGTTTATTGTATATTGTACCTTGATTGGGATTGTATTGATTTGGAATAACTTGAGCATTTCCAGGAGCATGTTGTATCCTCGTCTCCATAGAAAGCATTTTCAGAGAAATCTTCCGCATATAATCAGGCTGAGTAATTCAAAGAAGCAATAAAGTTTTAAACCAAATTACTATAGAGTAATAATGGCTTCCTGAGAACCAAGCGGTGGCTTGGTGTCTAGAGCTCAGGGTGTTGAGACAGCCCTCCCAGGCTCGAGATACAGAGAAGCGCTCGGACTAAACGGGGTGCTATCCACGATTTTAAAAATCACGCGGAGAGTTCTCATCTATCTAAGAACATATAGCCAAGGAGGGATCCTTCCCCATTGGTCTACATTTTTGAATAATGGCTTCCAACAACCAGTTCTGCTGTGATTAGCAGCTTAGCAGGGTCAACAAGGTGCTTCACCTTTCAACATTTCAAACATAATCATACAAAAAAGGTCATCTAAGCAGCAAAGCAACGAACACAGAAAGGAACTGGTCTGCCAGAAATATGACAGACGACCAGAAATTCCAAGTAGACATAGTGATATGGTGTACAATAATACGAATAAATACATTTGAATTTGTTTACTGGACTGTAGTAGACGCAATTAATTTGAAGCCCCTTCAAATAGAGGGAAGGAGGGAGTAAGGTCTTCCTTGATATCTGATCTGGGATAAATAAGTGTATATACCATCATGTATCCATGGACTTGGGTGGTGATATCGTTTTAACAGAAGATAGTTCCATTTCATAAATGAAAACTTTGGATGCATGGACAGACGGCATACAAACATGAATTGGAAGAGTAACTGACTGAAAAAACTCAAGGTGCAACACTACAAGATTTGGCACATTATCAATAATACCCAAGATCATGATCAGCGTTTCGGTCTATCATTTATGATCATAACTAGGATTAAAAACATATTAGCTAATTAACTTACAATATTTTACTGGGATGCGCTCCAAATGGGCGAGTTGGCACACCCAAGGCCCCACAATAAAAGACAAGACTACTAAAGATACTTTAAGATGATGTACAAAACATGTGCAGCATTTGGAGACAGTATTGCTCTAATTCATTAGACCATAAACCCTGTTTGGCCCCCATAATTGAAGTTAGTGATCTGCTAGGAGGTAACGTTCCTAAAGAAAAATGCTAAGAGGTAGCAAAGATAGGTTAAGTTACCTGACTGGTCGCTGCAGTATAGATCTTCTCTTCGAATCGCACAGCGATTTTTTGAAGTTGGTTCACTCCTTCTGGCACTGATACAGGGAGATGTCTCTTCAAAGCTTCCCGTCTACATGTAAACGCAAATGTGAATATAGAGGGGAATGCATTGCCTTTAACGGTTGTATGCAGTAAAATATGCGGCATCTGCTATTTCAGGGGGAACAAGTAGGCAGAGCAGCCAACTGAGGTAGATCTCCAATTGTTAATCATATACTCCCTCACATGAGCAAAGGCACAATTTTCGTTGCCCTAAGACCAAGGAGATCACGTGGGTAAAATCCCTTGGGGAGGAATACTATAAACCAGACAATAAATTCCATCCTGAACGGTAATAGCAGCGTTTCTAATCTAAAGAGAATTTAGGATGGTTCGCCCTACGAGATAAAATGATGTGATATCTATGTTATACTGTATCGTGACATGACACGTTTGGACCTCTTCGTCAATAAACTTGTGCCAAAAATATTCAGATACAGTTCTAGTTAAATTAAAGTAATTGTGTGTGTTATACGAGTCGATTAGTGCATCCCCGAGTAGGAAATCTTGACCTAAGAATAGAGGTGCCGAGACAGGGAGCTGTGTAGATCCATGACGAATCTGTTGATGCGGCTACGGATACGGCTGATCAAAGCTATGTAGATGGATCAGTGAAAAAATTGACCCGAACACACACATGATCGAATCGATACGATTAGAGTGAGGGGAAATCAAGTCAAATCAATTAGTGTCCATACATCTGATTGACCATCCTGCTGCGTGATTCGGCGTCGAGCTGGGTTCGCCAGTCGCCTCCGGCGTCAGGAGCAGGGGTGTACAGGTCAACATCGGCGAGGGGTTGGACACCTGCATGGGCCGCCAGTTGGCGTCCATGGTGCGGACTAGTGATTCGTGTGTACGGCTTAGGTCTCGAGGGGACCGAGATGGAGGAGGTGCCTGCGCTCGCCTCCGCCTGCTTTTGTACATTAAAATGGGACGGCGGCGACGAGAGGGAGAGATATTCCATGGCGTGCCCGAGTGTTGCCGATTGCTGTATGCCAACCAGTGCTTGTATACTGGGGTTGTTTTGATTTGGCATCACTAGAGCATTTCCAGGAGCATGTTGTGTCCTCATCTCCATGGAGATCATTTTGAGAGAAATCTTCCGCATATAATCATGCTGAGTAATACAAAGAAAACAATGTAATTTTTTATATCAAACTACTAATAGACTAATAGTGAACTGGAACCAACGGTTGTGGTTGGATTAGCAGCTTAGCACGGCTGAGAAGGTACTTCGGCTTTGAACATTTGAATCATAATCATACAAATAAGGGATATTAACAGAAAATCCAAATGAAAATAGTGAGACCGACTCAGGCAATATGATGAAAACCGCGCGACACAGTACGGAATAGTCTGCCACAAATAAGCCAGGCGAGCAGAAATTCCAAATTGAAATAGTGATATGGTACAGTGCCAAAATAAATTCATTTGATGTTTTTTTTACCAGACTGTAGTACATACAATTAAATGAAGCCCGTTCAAACTAAGGGAAGGAGGTAATAAGGTTTTGTTTCATTTCTGGTGAAAGATAAATGATTCTACACCATTGTGTATCCATCCATGGACTTGGGTAGTGCTATCGTTTTAACAGAAGATAGTTCTACTTCATAAATAACAATTTCGAATGGATGGAGACATGGCATACCAACATCTCTTTCTAAAAAAATGGCATACCAACATGAATTGGAAGAGTAACTGACTCGAGGTGCAGCACTACAAGATTCAACATGTGATCAATAATAACCAAGATCGATCAGGGTTTTGGTCTATCATTTATGTAACATACCAGAAAAGATCAAAAACATACTAGCTTATTAACTTGCTATTCGTATGTATACTAAGTGCAAAAATGCTCCAAATGGTCTCCACGGCCCAAGTCCCGTTAGCACAGATTTTTTTTTTTTGTTCCCAACCGTGAGAAAAATCAGGACATGTTAATGTTCCCAAGAGCATGTAAAGAAAATGTTAGCAGCTCGAGAACATAAAGGTCACCCAAGATCCTAAAATAAAATAAATAAAAAATTGCTAAAGGTAAAATTACCTGGTCAACCGCTGCGGCATAGGTCTTCTCTTCGAATCGCACAGCAATTTTTCGAAGTTCATTCACTCCCTCTGGCACTGATACTGGCAGATGCCTGTTCAGAGTTTCCAGTCTACATGTGTAACGCAAAAATGTGAATAAATTGGGGGATGCATTGCTTTTAACGGCTGTGTGCAGTAGAAAATGTGAGTAGGCAGAGCATCCAACTGAGGCACATCACCAAATAGCATGGTCTCCCGGACCTAGGAGATCAAACTAATTTGTGGTGTATATGTGGGACACTATCGTGGCATGGCCACCTTGGCTTTAATTCATCGATTTTTTTTTTGTTCCCAATAGTTGTAGTAACTGAGATCTTGTGTGTAGATCGACGAAGAATCTGTTGCTGCCGCTATGGATACGGCTGGATCGAAGCCGTATAGATGGATCGGTAACAAAAAAAAATTGAGGCGGAGGAAGTGTCGAACTGATACGATCAGAGGGGAGGGGAATGCAAAGCAAATGGAATCGGTTAGGGTCCTTACATCTGATTGACAGTCCGACTGCGCGATTCGGGGTCTAGCTGGGCGCGCCAGTCGCCTCCGTCGGCGGCGGCGGCCGGGGCGTTCAGGTCAACTCCGGCGAGGGGGCTGGACCCCTGCACGGGCCGCCCGTTGGCGTCCATGCCGCGGATCGGCGATGGTTAGGTATCGAGGCGGGGACGGAGATGGAGCAGGGGACCGCCGGCGCCCGCCTCCGCCTGCCTTTGTGTATAAAAACGAGACGGCGGCGGCGGCGGCGACGACGAGGAGGATTGACACTCCGCGGCGAATCGCTGATGGGCCCGTCCAGAGTTTGAAACTAGTGCTATGCTATATTGAGAGAGGCGTTTTTGAACCCGAGCTACGTATTTTTTGGAAAATCCAAAGTCGACTTTTTTTAGTTTTCAAAAATCGTAAATCAAATCCCAGATGTAGATAATTTTAAGATCTGTAAGCGTGCAAAATTGCAACTAGAAATTCGTTGTATTATGGTCTGGATGAAAATGACAAATGAATCTTAGTGGTAAACATTACACATTTTATAAATTAACTTTTTGCCCGATTAGTCTTTTCTATGTAGCCAGGATACAAGGTAGTTTGAGTTGAAAGTTTGCACACTTGTAGGTCTCGACGGTATATACCTATGGAATTTTTTTCATAATTTTTGGAAACGAATAATGTCGTTTTTTTAATAAAAAAACGAGCTACATGTAGCTCGGGCTCCATTTGAAATTTTTGTATGTTCTACCGCTTTTGGTTGGCTGTATCTAGAGTTATCAATATGGTTATAAACGGTATGGAAAATTGCCGCACGTAATGGAATCTGTTTTTTAAGGATATGTAAATCATTTATGAAAATCCGCCAGATACGGTTGAGGATACTTAATGGGTATGGTACTTTTATTATCCGACTGATTTGGATTATCCCGATCAGCGGTATCCGCGCCTTGTCCAATTAAATGTTTGAACTAGTGCGATCGTCTACTGATGAAGTTGTGGTATCGTGACATAAATCGGCCTATTGGCGTGTTGCCATGTTTGGTTTCCGGTAAGTGATCGGAGTTCTGGGGTATATTCTGCCGCTTTTGGTTGCCCGTATGTAGGGAGGATAATTCGGCTTTAGGGTACAATTCGCCATGGCCCGGTGACAAACGTGATAGCGCCATACAATTTTCCATGCGGAGTTGTCAATTCAGCTGCACATGTGAATAGTCTTGCTCGACACAGATTATCAGTAGCAACAGTTTATAATAGTAGCAGCGGTGAAATAATACCAGCATTAAAGTAATGACAACAGTAGTGATTGCGGTAAACAGTAGGATTAAAACACTGTAGGCATAGGGATGGATGAACGGGCGTTGCATGGATAGGATAGTTCATATAATAATCAAGACATAGACATTGCAGATAATAATGATCAAGCATCCAAGTACTAAGTAACCATAGGCATGTGTTCTGTATATAATCGTACGTGTTCGCAATGAGAAACTTGCAAAACATATTCTGTCCTACCAGCCCGTTGCAGCGGGGCCTCAAGGGAAACTACTAGTAATTAAGGTACTCCTTTTAATAGAGTACCAGATCAAAGCATTAACACGCCGTGAACACACGTGATCCTCACATCGCAGTTATCCCCTCCGGTTGTCCCAATTATTGTCACTTTGGGGCCTCGGGTTCCGGACAACAATATGTGTATACAATTTGCAGGTAAGATCAATAAACAATGCATATCATTATGAAACAATAACATGTCCAGATCTGAAATCATGGCACTCGGACCCTAGTGACAAGCATTAAGCTCAACAAGTTGCAACAACGTCAATAAGTACTAACAACGGATACTAGGCACCATGCCCTAATGAGCTGGGCAATGTTTACATGTACTTTATGAAAGCAAGACAGTGACCACAAGAATCACAATAGATAGCACCAGGGACATGCATGAGAAGCATGCTGAAGGATGACGGTTTCAGCATCAAGATTCAATTCCTGAAGAAAATTTTAATATCAAAGAGCAAGAAAAAAAATTCAAGACCTATGGTATGGCGTAGAAAGAAGGGTCTGAAATATAACCTGGAGACACGAGTATGTACCATCAACATGATCGTCTAGGTCATCCTGCAATAATGAAGACATGGCACTGATTATATAGTAGAACAAACATACATGTGACTTTGCAATAACAAACTAACTATCAGTCTTGTGTGCAGGTCAAGTTTAAACTGCACATTAGAAGTAAGGCCACAACAGGATAATAGACGTAAGACGAGGAAAAGGATAAATAGAAGTAGAACAATAAGAGCATACCATGGATCTACGAAAAGTACATGTGAAAAGTTACTATTGTTATCTTCATACTTAACATTGTTTCTACCATACAAATCAAAAATAATTTTCAACAATAATGTATTAAACCAACATGTTGGACCGATGAAGCAATGATCTGACCACTAAACCGAGTCAATTACCATGACGATAACCGCTCCGGGTTAAATAAATACAGGCACATGGCACATAAGCTAGATGCAAAATTCTTATGCATGATGCCAAAGAGTGAAAGTGTATTTATTGCAAGAAAATTCTTATGCGTGATAAAAAAATGTCACCCAAGCGAAGAATATAAATTGTGCAACTCTCAGTTAGCTGTATACTGTACCTTGACCAAAGTTGTTTTGATTTGGGATCACTTGAGCATTTCTAGGAGCCCGTTGTCTCTTTGTCTTCATAGAGAGCATATTGAGAGAAAGCTCCCGCAAATAATCAGCCTGAGTAAGACAAAACAAAACAAAACAAAACAAAACAATGTACATTTTATACCAAATTACTAATCATAATCATACAAAAACGATCATCTAAGCAGCAAAAAACATGTCTCATATAAGCGATATCAACAGAAAATGCAAATCAAGATAGTGAGTCAAACAATATGATGAAGACCAAACCACCAGAAATTCCAAATAGAATAGTAATATGGTACACCGCAACTAAATAATTTTGATTTTTTTACGGGACTGGAGTAGATGCAATGAAGGTGAAGCTTGTTCAAACACAGGGAAGGAGCGAGTAAAGTTTTGTTTCATTTCTGGTCCGAGATAAATGATTGTATAACATCGCGTGCCCCAAAGATTTGCGTACTTCATAAATAACAACTTTGGATCGATGCATGGACACATGGCATATACAAACATGAATTGGAAGAGTAACTGACTGAAGCAACTCAAGGTGCAACACCACAAGATTGGACACGTCATCGATAATAGCCAAGATCATGATCAACCTTTTGTTCTAGCATTTCTTTACAAACACATTAGCTTGTTCACTTAATATTTGTATAATTGTATGCATATCAAGTGGGAAAATGTTCAAATAACTGGGATGTGCTCCAAACAGCTTGAGTGTGGGCGTTGGCACACCCATGCCCCAGGCACTACAGAATGTTTTTGTATTTGTTTCCAAGAATAAGAAAATCAGGATATGTTCTGAAGATCATGTGAAAAACTGCTGGCGGGTCGAGAACACAAAAGTCACCCACAGCCCTAAAATAAAAAAGGGAAATTGCTAAAAGTACTTAAACATGACGTAAACCTTCAACACCATTGGAGACAGTTCTGCTCTATTAATAGCTCATAAACCTGTTTGACCCACATAGCGCTCTGCTCTTTTTTCCGAGAATACGTAACGTTCTGCTCTGAGAAATACCAAAGATAGGATAAATTACCAGGTTGGTCACTGTGCTATAGATCTTGTCTTCGAGTAGCACAGCCGCTCTTTGAAGTACGTCCAGCATGAGAGGCGTTGCCAAAGGGTGATGCTTCTTCAGATCTTCCGCTCTACATGTATAACACAAAATGTAAATAATTGGGGGGATGCATTGCCTTTAAAAAGTGCGTGCAGCAAGACATTCGGCATCTGAGATGTCAGGTCAAACATGTAGGCAGAGCAGGTAATTGAGGTAACCTATAAAGCTGAAATCATATATTCACATAGACTATTCGGACAACAATTCAAGATAAAATTAAAGTAATTAAAGAAATTTTGGCCAAAGATCACAGCGCAGAAACAAACAGAGAGCTTGTGTGTGTATGTAGATCGAACAACGAATCTGCTGCTGCTGATACTGACAGTGCATGCCAGATCAAAGCTACATCTACGGCTCGGTGACGAAAACGGAGGAAGGATCGAATTGATATGTTTTTTTTTTTTTTGAAACGGTCGAATTGATATGTGATTAGAGGAAGGGGAACCAAAGCAAAGCAAATCGAACCAGTTAGAGTTCGTACAGCTTGTTGGCGATCCTGCCGCGCGCCTCGGGACTGATCTGGGCGCGCCAGTCGTCGGGGGGGTTGGACCCCTGCACGGGCTGCAAGTCGGCGGCCATGGTGTCAGGTCAAGACAAGCCTGAACTCCGAGTGCAAAGATCCGGTGATAGTTCTACAAGCAACCGGAAGATATAGCAAAGTCCATGGTGATAATTGTACACGCAACCGCGTCGGAATTGATTATGCGGGAGAATTGATTTTAACCCCCTAGCTCATATGCCTTTGATCATATACCCCTTTTTTCGTTTGACTTGTTCTGAGCCCCCAAATCTGTCTAATGGTAGCTGGTTGCCCCCTCCTGCTTTTTATCTCTTCAATTAGCTGCTAACGATTTAATTTGGGCTTAATTATTTTCGAAATGCCAAATCTGGCCTCCCCACTTACGATACACAGCACGCCAGACATGGCCTGTGCCCTCCCTACCTCAGGGTGCAAGCTGGACGCTCCGCGGGAGCCCGCCCGTACGCCGTATATGCCGCTTTGCTTAGGCGGTATGCCGCGTAGAGCCGCGTTGGTGCAGCGTATTTTTGCGGCGCCGCGCGCGCCGCGTATGCACTATGGTGCTAGGCTAGCGAGCCGCGTATCATCTATCTGTCTGCAAGTTTGATCGAACGACAGTCTGACAACTCGATCCAGAAAGGGGGCGCGGCCGCCACCGTCGTCTGGCATCTGCCGCGTTGAGACTTGAGACAGCTTGGACGGGTTAGGCTAGGCTAGCTTCCCCTTGTCGCAGTTGATGGACTTGGGCGCGCCGGTGACTGTGAGGCCGCAGGGGAGGACGTTGTCCTGGACCCGTCGCGGTCCAGCCTAATGAAAGGCTCGCGCACGTACCTCTACGATTCGCGCACGGGGCGAGGCGGGGCACGCCGCGGCGAGGCGGAGGAGCGGAGCTGCAGGCGTTTACTGCGGCACGACACGGGTACGACGGCGCTTGTGGGGAAGACGACCACGGGTCTTGCCTCTGGTCGCTGCGATATGCGGCGCAACGCGGCAACCGTGGGCCGGCCCGCATACGCCGGTTATTATTTGTTGAACTAAATGGGCCTAAATTTGTGGCGCCGCAGACGGCCCACTCCCGCTTACACCCTGATCCCTACTGACGAGGGGTTAACTCGGCAAATCCCAGGGTTGTGCACCCCGGGTTGATTGAGGGGGAGAGAGATGAGCGCTGGTGATCACGACGGCTGACAAGCAAGGATTACCCAGGTTCAGGCTCCCGGAGGATAACACCCTACTTCCTGCTTGTCTGTTATTGATGGCGAGTTGTGGCTACAATGGCGAGATGGCAATCTCGCTAGGGTTTGCGGTGGCGGCTATGAGCGTACCCTAGAACAAGGGACCCCCTAGCCTTTATATGGTAGGCTAGGTTTCGGGTGGACGGTGCCGATGGCATTTACAAGTTTGGTATGAGCCGTATGGCCTATTCGACTAACTTGGGCCGCACGTCGTCCTTCTTGAGCCTTCCTTGGGCCTTTGGCGTGACCCAGGTATCCTCATCGTGGGATAGTCGAAGGGTAGCCCCACAACAGGAGCCCCCGAGTGCTTGGTCGAATCGTAGAGTCGGGCAAAGGACTCCTTTCTCCTGGGCACGCCATAAGGTTCTTGAAAGAGCTCATGAGATCAGTCGACTCCAGCCATTCAAGGCTTATAGAGGATGCCTTGGTCGACTCGTCGACTGCTGAAAGATCAGCCGCGAATGCAATGTTTGCCTTGATGGTTACTTTCGACTGCCGTTGTCTTGAATCATTCAGGAGCGCGAACAGCGCTCCCGATGGGAGTAGACCCCGAGATTAAGCTGAATTGCTTGCAATTGAGGTTAAACTCAATATCCTTCAGTCGAAAAGCCCGCTCCCGATGGGAGTAAAGGAGTGACTCAACTTGCTGGAGTCATGGCCTTGTGTGACTTACTGCTTTGTTCAGCCTGTTGGCTTACTGCATGATTTTAACTCAGCCGTAAAGCTTACTGAATTTGCTCGCCACTCCCATGTTAGGTTCGAGTCATCTATCAGCGCTGTGGCTTACTACGTTATATTCAGCTGCTAAAAGTTTACTGTGCAACTTGTCTCAGCTATGCAGCTTACTGAATTTTCTGTCACCCGAAATAGTAATTCGGGTTCTCCATCAGCACTGTGGCTTACTGCGTTCAGCTGCGAAGCTTACTGGGTTCTCTGTTCACTCGAACGTGTTGTGCGGATTCGACCTCAGCGCTGTGGCTTACTTGGTACGCTTCATGACGTTGACGTCAGCGCTGACGCTTCTTTGCACGCCTCTGCGCCCGATGGGACGCGACGGTGTGGGCCCACTGTGAGCATTGACTGGAGACAGCGGTTACCGCTTTTGACTGACGCTTCGGCGCGAAAATTTCGCGCCGTGATGATGACGCCTCGATCTGCGTGCGTAGTGTACGGAGTGGCCGGCAACGGTTGCTCTCTCCATGCGACACGTGGTCGGCCAGATGTTGATGCAGATAGCCGTTTCCGCGTGGACGGCTGAGATCAGTTCTTCGCGCGGTATAAACGTTTCACCGCGGTGGGGAACAAACCATCACCTCTCCATTCTTGCATCTTCTTCTTCCTTGCGCCGTCTCCTTCTCTCGTCGCCATTGTTGCGCTCTGTACCATTTGCTGTCTCCACCCACTGCGAGCGGAGGGGTACGATGAAAAAAGCGAAGGCTGCCGCGGGCGCCGCCGCCGCCGAGTCGAGCGGGTTGAAGAAGCCGGAGGGCGATTGGAAGAAATCTTCGGTGAAGAGGGCCGAGCTCGAGGCCATGCGCGCGCAGGGGCTGCTGCCATCTGCGGCTGAAGCGACCTTCCGCGCGCCTGGGAAGGAGGTGTTTCCCGCCCCGCGCGAGGGGGAACGCGTGTGCTTCGGGGACTTCCTTCCACGGGGCTTCGGGTTCCCTCTCCACGATTTTGTTCGTGGTCTCTTGTATGCCTATGGGGTTCAGATCCACGATCTGACCCCCAATGGCGTCTTGAGCATCGCGAGCTTCATCATGCTCTGCGAGTGCTTCATGGGGATCGCACTCCATTGGCTTCTCTGGAAGTCGCTCTTCCTCGTGAGGAAGAATGTGGGGAAGAGCGGGCTGACGTACCCGGTGGGCGGCTTCGGCATCCAAGTGCGGGGTGACGTCTCGTCTTCCAGATGAAGAAGTCGGACTCCGTCCAGGGATGGCGGAAGAGATGGTTCTACATCAGGTGCTACCAAGTGGGGTTGCCTGATTTCGATGCGGATCGCGAGCTGCGGAAGACGCGCGCGTGGGCGCACCCGCTGTCGAAGGAGGAGAAGGACGCGACCCAGCCGTTGCTGGTGATTCTCCGCGGCTTGCTGAAGACCTTGGGGCGTGAATCGGGTGGCATCCACTTGATGGGCACCTTCTTCAGGCTTCGGGTGCAGCCACTCCGCGCTCGTGTCCACCCGATGTGGGCACCCGAAGAGGGTGGCGACCCCGAGCTTGACGATGAGGAGGTGGAGGCGAAGGTGAGGAGCATCACCAGTCTTCGAGCCGCGGACCCCTGCAACGCCAGGTGTCCGGTTGAAGTGTATGGGCCGAAGAACCCGGTTCCTGAGGTATGCTTCTATCTTCTACCTTCATTATTTGCTTTGCATTTTGCTTTGTCGAGTCCACCTGGTGTTGAATGCGACTGCTTTGTGCTGACAGGGTCTGTCCGCGTTCGTTAGCCTTCCTCCGTTGATGGAGAATGGCCCGCACGACGAGGCCGCGTTCCCTGAGGAGGAGGAGGAGGGTGATGAGGATGACATTCCCTCTGCTGCCTCCCCGAGTGAGGAGGTGGAGGAAGAGGATGATGATGAGCCGGCACGGAAGAAGCAGAGGCGCCAGAGTGGCGGTTCCGCGACTGCGTCGTCTCCTACGAAGGAGGCGGGTACAGAGATGGAGGAGGACGGCGAGTCTTCGTCGGGTGCCAAGTATTTGGACGACCCGACGGAGCCCTTGGTGGTGCCACCCATCCGCTCCGCGCCGCCGACTGCGTTCACGACCATGTGCTCTGTCTCCTTCGGCAGTGAAGAGGACGTGGCCACGTAAGTGTCATAGCCCTTTATTTCTGCTTGGGTTGTTGCTTGATATCTTTGAGTCGTTCCTGAGTTGCTTCTTGTCTTGTCAGCGAGCGTGTTGATGCTGCTGGGACGCCCTCGTGCGAGGTGGAGCATACTTCTGCTCCTCCAGTCGAGCCAACTCCGAAGGTGACTGAGGAGCTCGCTCGGGTGGAAGACTCCGCGGTGCTAAAGGCTTCGTCGTCCTCGGTGCCAAAGAGTGCGGCTGACGCGACTCCGGCCGAGGCTGGACTTCTTGACCATGTAAGTTTGCCTTCGACTTGTCCATCTAAATTTGGATCGGGTGCGCGAACAGCGCTCCCGATGGAGTAGCCCCCGAAGGTGTGCTTGACTAGAATAGTCGAGTGCAACTTGATATGCTCCGTGTTTTGTAGCCCTACTATCGTCAGCAGGTGGAGGGAGCCGCAGCTTTTGTCTGGATGGAGAAGGAGAGGGATGACCTGGCCACCTCCCTGCGGCAGGCCACCAAGCGAGTATCGGAGCTGGAGCAGAAGCTTCAGACTCATGCTGAAATGGAAAAGGCGCTGCAGGAGCTGAAGGAGCGCGAGAAGGCTCGGGATGACCGGGAGAAGAACCAGGTCGAGCGCTTGCTCACCCTTGCCGATACTGTTGGACGTAAGTGTATTCGGCGTAATGCCTACTTGATCTGTTTTGTCAACTGTTGTTGACATCTTTCAAAGTGTTGATCTTGTTTTCCTTGTGCAGAAACTTGCGGTGGCGCTCCACCCGCATGGACGTCCAGTGATAACGTCGACCTGGTGGGGGCGGTTGGCTTCGTCGACCGCGTCTGCGCGTACGCGTCGGTTGCGTTGCAGAGATCGGCGGGTGCGCTGGCGATTGTGCACCAGGGCATCTTCCCGAGTCAGCCAGCGCCGGCCGCCATCGAGGCGCTCGCGGCTCCTTTTGAAGGCAACGCGACTACGCTGGCGGACTACACCCGAGCGCAGACGGTACGCGGCTCCGAGCTCACCTTCCAGCTGATCCTTGGTCACCAAGTCGTGGGTGACTTCGAGTAAGTTGTCAGCGACTTCCCTCGAAGGCCCGATGGGAAGACCATGTCGCTTAGTGGGGTGAAGGCGCAGGCGAGTCAGCTGGCGGGGAAGCTGATCGCTACCTTCGAGAAGAGGATTGCCAAGCTTGCAGAGCAAGCCACCGCTAGGAAGGGCCGAGCTCAGTCGGAGTCGGTCGCATAGACCCTTGCGCCTTTAGGGCCTTTATTCCTTTTGCTTTTCCGTGCTTTGTAATGAACAAATATTGTTCGGGTCCTGGTGACCGTGACTTGCTAATTTGAAGAATGTCGAGTATCTTCCCTTGTATATATTTGCTGTGTCTGCCTTGATTGCTTCCTTGGTTTGACGCTGTCGAATTTGACAGTCTGAAATGGGCAAAGCGCCAGGAGTCGGCAGAGCGACTGGCGTCGACGATGAGCAGGATACGTCATCGGCTGCACCTACTCGTCGCCGTCGGGCTACCTCGACTCCCGTGCGGAGTGCCAATGATCAGCGGGTGATGACCTTCATGAGGAACAAGATTGTCGAGCTTGAGTCGAAACTGAAAAGCGCCGAGTCAGAACTGGAGCGTTTGAGGTCGCGGCCCGTGGCGCCATTCTCCCAGCATGAGGAGTTCCTTCTTGGAGAGATGGAGTTGATCAGTCGACAACTTCAAGGTTGGCTTGCTAGAACTTCTGGTGTAGATTGGCGTTTTTGCTTGTTGCGAGTGACACAATTTTATGGATGCAGATGTGAACCCTGACTGGAGAGCCGAAGACGCCCGGGTGGACGAGCGGGTGGAGGTTGAGGCTTCTGGCGACTCACCCGCGGCGCGCCAGTTCTGGTCTGACAAATCTCGGGGTAGGATTCTGGCGCGCATGCTGGATCGCACCTGGCGGGGGGCTTTGCTCTTGGAGGGTTGTCGGAAGACACTCTGGCAAGTAAACAGAGTGTACTTTCCGCACAACGAGCAACCGAGTGGGCTGGCTGCGCTTCTGGAGAGGTTCCGTGAGGGCAGTGCTCTGAAGGAAGTCGTGCACACTCAACTCGTTGGTGGTGCGAACGTGGCGTTGGCGTATGATACGTCTCCAACGTATCCATATTTCTGTTGTTCCATGTTATATTATACCATTTGCTACATGTTTTATATACACTTCATATCACTTTTATGCATTTTCTGGGACTAACCTATTAACAAGATGCCACAGTGCCAGTTCCCTGTTTTCTGCTGTTTTTGGTTTCAGAAAGTTACTTCTGGAAATATTCTCAGAATTGCACGAAACAAAAGGTCAGGTCCCTATTTTTCCAACACGTACACGGAGTCCGAAGGAGAGACGAAGTCGGGCCACGAGGTGGCCAAACCATAGGCCGGCGCGGCCCCCCTTCTGCCGCGCCGCCAGGTGGTTTGGGCCCCTCGGGGGTCCGCCGACACCGCCCCTTCGCCTATTTATTCCCCGAGACGTGAAAACCCTAAAACACCGAGCCTTTCATCCAGAACATATTCGCTGCCGCCGCCGTCGTCAACCCTAACTCGGGGGGGTTTCTGAAGCTCTTCCCGGCACCCTGCCGGAGAGGGGAATCATCACCGGAGGGCTCTACATCGCCATGCCCGCCTCCGGAGTGATGTGTGAGTAGTTCATACCTGGACTATGGGTCCATAGCAGTAGCTAGATGGTTGTCTTCTCCACTTGTGCCATCATGTTTAGATCTTGTGAGCTGCCTATCATGATAAAGATCATCTTATTGTAATGCTACATGTTGTGTTTGCTGGGATCCGACTTATATTGATACCTATGTGGAGCTGAATATTATATTGTCATGTCTATGTCATTTGTGATCTTGCATGCTCTCCGTTACTTGTTGAAGCCTTGGCCAAGTGAATACTTGTGACTCCAAGAGGGGGTATTTATGCATGATAGTTGGGTTCAACCTCTATTTAACCTGGGATAGTGACAGCACGTTTTAAGGTTGTAGATGTGTTGTTGCCACTAGGGGTAAAACAACAATGCTTTATTCAAGGATGAATGTATTGTTTACATTATGCACATTACTTAATGCAATTGTCGGTTGCTTGCAACTTAATACTGGAAGGGGTACGGATGTTAACCTCGGTTTCGTACTGAGGGAATGAAGGTGTTAACCTAGTTGTGTTCGGATACGACTTGGTTAACCAAAGAGTTCTAGATAGATTCCTACTAAGTTGTGTAGAATTCTGTTTAGGAAAGTTCTCATGTATGAGTCCAAGTAGATTTAGGATTCCTATTCCTAGTCTAAATTCCCTAGTACTCCTGGAGGTGTATAAAAGCACCGGTACGGCTGCTATGTAAAGACAACGAAAATTACAGAGAAATAAAGAAGAGAGCAAGGACAGGCACGATACGGGCCTGTGGCAATCAAATCCGTTTTTCCATGTTTTCGTTCCGTCGCCAAGTTCGCACCGTCGCTGAGAAGTTCCGATCGTTCAGATCCGAGCTAGCTAGCTGATTCACGAACAAGAA
The DNA here is from genome assembly GCA_947311845.1 of Poa pratensis. Classification (NCBI taxonomy): domain Eukaryota; kingdom Viridiplantae; phylum Streptophyta; class Magnoliopsida; order Poales; family Poaceae; genus Poa; species Poa pratensis. Next base: position 163,603,321 of record CAMZMU010000063.1, read on the forward strand.
TCCTAGCTGCTCACGTACGGATCACACGGGTGTACTAGCCGATCGATCAAAGAAGCTAGCTTTGCACTGCATACTTCATACGTGCTTGAGTTTTGCTTTGCAAGCGGCAACGATCTAAAGGCTAGAAAACCAACATTTGGTATCAGAGCCGCGTCAAGAAGACGATGGGCAAAAGCGACAACGAATCTGTCAAGAGCTCGAAGTCCGTCAAGACCGGCAAGTCCGACGGCTCCAAGGCGAACAAGAACGGCGACGTCAAGTCCGTCAAGTCCGAGCAAAAGAGTAACGGCTCGAAGGCGAATAAGAACGGCGACAAGATCGTGAAGGAGGCCAAGAACACAGCAACGAGCAGGGTGCGCAGTACCAACGTAATGGCGCACCGCAATATCCCGGTGCAGTACCCGATGCTAACCGACACAAACTATGGTGTTTGGGCGGTCAAGATGAAGATTATTCTCCGATCACTCCGAGTGTGGCAGGCTATCACTGACGATGACGTCGACGACGAGTGCGACGAAGGTGCCATGGCCGCCATAGCCCAGTCTGTGCCGGATTCCGTGCTGATGACATTGGCGGAGTTCGAGACGGCAAGAGAGGTGTGGGACGCACTCAAGGAGATGAGGATTGGAGAAGATCGCGTCACGAAGGCTCGGGCACAAGTGTTGAAGCGCCAATTTCACAATTTACAGATGGAGGAAACAGAATCGGTGAACGACTACGCCATGCGTCTCACCACGTTGGTAGGAGAGATCCGCGCACTTGGTGCAAAGCTCAATGAAGTCGACGTCGTGGAAAAGTTTTTCAGCTCAGTTACTGATAAATTCACGTACATCATCGGCACGCTCGAGCAGCTCACCGACATCGAGAACATGACCATAACGGAGGCGATCGGACGCTTGCGGACGTGGGAAGAAAATTCTCGTGGTTGTCGGAGAGGCAAAGGAGGAGGCGGCGATCAACTCTTCTACGCACGCGCTGACTGGGAAGCCCCAAGCAGAAAAGGAAGGCGCGATGATGAAGAATCGAGCTACTCTAGTCAAGATGAGCACGATGAAAAGGGCAAAGGAAAAGGCAAGCCACGAGGGCGTGGCAAAGGTGATCAATCTAACGAGCAGAGGCCACGGAAATTGGATATGTCCAAAGTCAAGTGCTATAACTGCAATACGATGGGTCATTTTGCAAAGCAATGTCCGGAGCCAAACAAGCGGGAGATGAGAGCAAATTTGGCGAAGTATGAAGACGATGATCCAGTTCTTTATATGGCCGAAGTTTGCGATCTCACCCAAACGGTGGTTGCGAAGCCAAACCGGAAGGTGCTACTTCATGAGAAGAAGGTAACACCTAAGTTATCCGGGAATAAGGACACGCGCGACCAAGGTGACCGAGGTGATCACGATCACCACGATGCGGACACCGACGACGACGATGACATGTGTGAAGATCTTGGCAACGAAGACGCCGCAGATGAAGCGGTGCACGGTGATCTTGATGATCACCACGAGGCGCAAAGTGATGACGACCACAACGACGATGGTCACAGTCACAACGACTACGCCAACGACCCGGCGCAAAGTGACAACGACCACAACAACGATAGTGACGATCACGACGACTACGCCGACGACACGGACGCCAACGACCCGGCGCCAAGCATGCCAAGAACTTTGCCACCATCCTCAATCGCATCGACACCTACACAATTTGTGTCTCCTAACGTTGAGGAGCCGGCAAATTTTGTAGAGGCGAGCAAAGATCCAAGTTGGAAGCACGCCATGGATGAGGAGATGAAGGCGATTGAGAGCAACAATACATGGTCCTTGGTAACCCAACCTCCCAACTATAAGACTATTGGTTTGAAGTGGGTTTACACGTTGAAGAAGGACACGATGGGTGTTGTTGTAGACTACAAGGCAAGACTCATTGCGAAGGGCTACGTGCAACGTCAAGGAGTTGACCACAAGGAGGTGTGTGCACCGGTTGCTCAACTCGAGATCGATGATCTCACGGAAGAAGTGTACGTAGAACAACCCCTCGGCTACGAGAAGAAAGACGAAGAAGAGAAGGTTTACAAGCTCAAGAAGGCACTATATGGGCTCAAGAAAGTGCCACGAGCTTGGAATTCAAAGTTGGACCAAAGTTTGGTCTCACTCGGGTTCACTAGATGTCCCCTTGAGCACACGGTCTATACGAAGCCCTACAAAGATTCGAACCTGCAAGTTGGCAGCAACATGGCAGACGATGTTGATGATCGGAAAGGCACATCGGACATGGTATTCTACCTAGGTCCGAATCCGGTCAGCGGGAATTCTCAAAAGCAAAAGGTGATGGCACTCTATTCATGCGAGGCAGAGTACATTGCGGCGAGCACGACGGCTTGTCAAGGTGTGTGGCTGAGAAAACTCCTAGCTGATCTTACGAAGAGGGAGGTGCAGAAGGTGTCACTCAAGATCGACAACCAAGCTGTAATCTCATTGTGCAAGAACCCGATTCATCACGAGAGGAGCAAGCACATAGACACTCGATCCCGTTACATCCGGGAGTGCATTGAGGAGGGGACGATCGAAGTTCAACACGTGAACAACAAAGACCAGCTTGCTGACATTCTTACCAAGTCCCTCGATAAAGAGAAGTTTATCGAGATGAGGAAGAACGTCGGAGTGCAAGAAGTGAAGAAAAGCAACCAGGTTAAGGAGGTGAATGAAGGTGTTAACCTAGTTGTGTTCGGATACGACTTGGTTAACCAAAGAGTTCTAGATAGATTCCTACTAAGTTGTGTAGAATTCTGTTTAGGAAAGTTCTCATGTATGAGTCCAAGTAGATTTAGGATTCCTATTCCTAGTCTAAATTCCCTAGTACTCCTGGAGGTGTATAAAAGCACCGGTACGGCTGCTATGTAAAGACAACGAAAATTACAGAGAAATAAAGAAGAGAGCAAGGACAGGCACGATACGGGCCTGTGGCAATCAAATCCGTTTTTCCGTGTTTTCGTTCCGTCGCCAAGTTCGCACCGTCGCTGAGAAGTTCCGATCGTTCCGATCCGAGCTAGCTAGCTGATTCACGTACAAGAATCCTAGCTGCTCACGTACGGATCACATGGGTGTACTAGCCGATCGATCAAAGAAGCTAGCTTTGCACTGCATACTTCATACGTGCTTGAGTTTTGCTTTGCAAGCGGCAACGATCTAAAGGCTAGAAAATTTTATGTAGGATTAAATTTTTTCTCAAGGAACTTGTTGGATTCGGCCTCTGGAGGAACCTTTATGTCCATCACTTTAGGTGCAGCAACAAAGCTACTTGATGATATGATGATCAACTATTCCGAATGGCACACCGAAAGGGCTCCTCAAGGTAAGAAGGTAAATTCTGTTGAAGAAACCTCCTCTTTGAGTGATAAGATTGATGCTATTATGTCTATGCTTGTGAATGGTAGATCTCATGTTGATCCTAATAATTTAGGATGGTTCACCCTACGAGATAAAATGATGTGATATCTATGTTATACTGTATCGTGACATGACACGTCTGGACCTCTTCGTCAATAAACTTGTGCCAAAAATATTCGGATACAGTTCTAGTTAAATTAAAGTAATTGTGTGTGTTACACGAGTCGATTAGTGCATCCCCGAGTAGGAAATCTTGACCTAAGAATAGAGATGCCGAGACAGGTAGCTGTGTAGATCCATGATGAATCTGTTGATGCCGCTACGGATACGGCTGATCAAAGCTATGCAGATGGATCAGTGAAAAAATTGACCCGAACACACACATGATCGAATCGATACGGTTAGAGTGAGGAGAAATCAAGTCAAATCAATTAGTGTCCTTACATCTGATTGACCATCCTGCTGCGTGATTCGGCGTCGAGCTGGGTTCGCCAGTCGCCTCCGGCGTCAGGAGCAGGGGCATACAGGTCAACATCGGCGAGGGGTTGGACACCTGCATGGGCCGCCAGTTGGCGTCCATGGTGCGGACTGGTATTCGTGTGTACGGCTTAGGTCTCGAGGGGACCGAGATGGAGGAGGTGCCTGCACTCGCCTCCGCCTGCTTTTGTACATTCAAATGGGACGGCGGCGACGAGATGGAGAGATGTTCCATGGCGTGCCCGAGTGGTGCCGATTGCTGTATGCCAACCAGTGCTTGTATACTGGGGTTGTTTTGATTTGGCATCACTAGAGCATTTCCAGGAGCATGTTGTGTCCTCGTCTCCATGGAGATCATTTTGAGAGAAATCTTCCGCATATAATCATGCTGAGTAATACAAAGAAAACAATGTAATTTTTTTTTATATCAAACTACTAATAGACTAATAGTGAACTGGAACCAACAGTTCTGGTTAGATTAGCAGCTTAGCACGGCTGAGAAGGTACTTCGGCTTTGAACATTTGAATCGTAATCATACAAACAAGGGATATGAACAGAAAATCCAAATGAAGATAGTGAGACCGACCCAGGCAATATGATGAAAACCGCTCCGACACAGTACGGAATAGTCTGCCACAAATAAGCCAGGCGAGCAGAAATTCCAAATAGAAATAGTGATATGGTAGTATGGTACAATGCCAAAATAAATTCATTTGATGTTTTTTTACCAGACTGGAGTACATACAATTAAATGAAGCCCGTTCAAACTAAGGGAAGAAAGTAATAAGGTTTTGTTTCATTTCTGTTCAAAGATACATGATTCTGCACCATTGTGTATCCATCCATGGACTTGGGTAGTGCCATCGTTTTAACAGAATATAGTTCTACTTCATAAATAACAATTTCGAATGGATGGAGACATGGCATACCAACATCTTTTCTTAAAAAAATGGCATACCAACATGAATTGGAAGAGTAACTGACTCAAAAGCAACTCAAGGTGCAGCACTACAAGATTCAACACGTGATCAATAATACGGAGTAACCAAGATCGATCAGGGTTTTGGTCTATCATTTATGTAACATCAGGGTTTTGGATTAACATGCTATTCGTATGCATACTAAGTGCAAAAATGCTAAAATATCTGGGATGTGCTCCAAATGGTCTCCACGGCCCAAGTCCCGTTAGCACAGATTTTTTTTATTTGTTCCCAACCGTGAGAAAAATCAGGACAAGTTAATGTTCCCAAGAGCATGTAAAGAAAATGTTAGCAGCTAGAGAACAAAAAGGTCACCCAAGATCCTAAATAAAAGAAGAGAAATTGCTAAAGGTAAAATTACCTGGTCAACCGCTGCGGCATAGGTCTTCTCTTCGAATCGCACCGCAATTTTTCGAAGTTCATTCACTCCCTCTGGCACTGATACTGGCAGATGCCTATTCAGAGTTTCCATTCTACATGGTATCGCAAAAATGTGAATAAATTGGGGGATGCATTGCTGTTTAACGGTTGTGTGCAGTAAAATGTATGGCATCTGAGATGTTTAACGAATAACGGCGCGGAAACTGTGATCGACGACGTATCCGTTGCTGCCGGCCTGCCGCTAGGGATACGGCTGGACTACACGGATCGGTGACAAAATTGACCCGAAAACGGAGAAGGATCAACTGATACGATTAGAGGGGAGGGGAAAGCAAAGCGAATCGAATTGGTCAGGGTCCGTACATCTGATTGACAGTCTGGCTGCGCGATTCCGGGTCGAGCTGGGCGCGCCAGTCGCCTCCGGCGGCGGCGGCGGCGGCCGGGGCGTTCAGGTCAGCTCCGGCGAGGGGGCTGGACACCTGCATGGGCCGCCAGTTGGCGTCCATGCCGCGGATCGGCGGTGGTTAGGTCTCGAGGCGGGAACGGAGATGGAGCAGGGGACCGCCGGCGCGCGACTCCGCCTGCTTTTGTGTTATATTGTGATCCAAATTCAATTTCGGCCCAAGCGGCAGCCCCCCGCGGTATGGATCGTTGCCACCGACTATTTATATACCTTGTAAGCCGCCGGCTAGGGTTTTATCGCGTCTATTCGATAACCCACGGCGTTTGTAAACACCCACCGAAATAGTGAAGTTGTTTGCTGGCTGGCGCCCGTGGTTTTTCCCCTTGTGTGTTGCAAGGGTTTTCCACGTTAAATCTCGTGTCCTCTGCAGTGTTTACTTATCGTTCTTCGTTATTATTCATCTCGTATTATAACATTTTGTGTATAAAATTGAGACGGCGGCGGCGGCGACGAGGAGGATTGACACTCCGCGGCGAGTTTGAAACTAGTGCTATGCTTTTTTTTTTTTTTGACTTTATGCTATGCTATATTTGAGAGAGGCGTTTTTGGAACCTGAGCTACATGCTTTTTGAAAAACCCAAAATTAATTTTCTTCGTTTTCAAAAATCATAAAACAAATCCCAGATGTACATAATTTCAAGATCTGTAAGCGTGCAAAACTGCAACTCGAAATTCGTTATACTATGGTTTGGACGAAAATGACAAATGAATCTTAGTGGTAAACATTACATAGTTTTATAAATCAACTTTTTGCCCGATTACTCTTTTCTATGTAGCAAGGATACAAGGTAGTTTGAGTTGAAAGTTTGCACACTTGTAGCTCTCGACGGTATATACCTATGGATTTTTTTTATAATTTTTGGAAACGAAATAATGTCTTTTTTTAATAAAAAAACGAGCTACATGTAGCTCGGGCTCCATTTGAACTTTTTGTATATTCTACCGCTTTTGGTTGACTGTATCTACAGTTATAAATATGGTTATAAACGGTATGGAAAATTTCCCGCACGTAATGGTATCTGTTTTTTAAGGATATGTAAATCATTTATGAAAATCCGCCAGATACGGTTGAGGATACTTAATGGGTATGGTACTTTTATTATTCGACTGATTTGGATTATCCCCATCAGCGGTATGCGCACCTTGTCCAATTAGAAGTTTAAACTAGTGTTATCGTCTACTGATGGAGTTGGGGTGTCGTGACATAAACCGGCCTATTGGCGTGTTGCCATGTTCTGTATATTCTGCCGCTTTTGGTTGCCCGTATCTAGGGAGGATAATTCGGCTTTAGGGTACAATTTTCCGTGGCCCGGTACCAAACGTGATAGCGCCATACAATTTGCCATGGCCCGGTGCAAACGTTGTCGATTTATATCTAGGTTGCATATGAAACATATTTGAGTTGGGCAAAGTTTACAAGTACTTCATGAAAGCCAGACACTGACCACAAGAATCACAATAAATAGCAGCAGGGACATGCAGAAGCAGCATGCTGAAGGATGAGGGTTTCAGCGTCAACATTCAATTCCTGAAGAAAATATTAATATCAAAGAGCAAGAACAAAATCAAGACCTATGGTAAGGCGCAAAAAGAAGGGTCTGAAATATAACCTGGAGCACAAGTTTGTACCATCAACATGATTCTCTAGGTCATCCTGCAACCATAAGACACGACACTAATTATACTGTCTAAAGAACAAACATAAATGTGACTGTGCAGTAACAAACAAACTACCAGTCTTGTGCGCAAGTCAAGTTTAAACTGCACATTAGAAGTAAGGCCACAACATGAAAATAGACGTAAGAATGAGAAATGAAAAAAAAAGTAGAACAATAAGAGCACACCATGGATCTACGAAGAAAGTATATGTGATAAATTACTATTGTTATCTTCATACTTAACATTGTTTCTACCATACAAATCGAAAATACCGTGCAACAATATTGCATTAAACCAACATGTTGGACGGAAGAACCAGCGATCTGACCACTAAACTGAGTCAATAACCGCTCCGGGTTTAATAAATATGGACATATTACACATACGCTAGATGCAAAATCCTTATGCATGATGCCAGAGAGTGGAAGTGTATTTATTGCAATAAAGCACATTTATTCAGCAATTGATGCGATAAAAAAAAATCACCCAAGTGAAGAATATAGAATGTGCAACTCTCAGTTAGCTGTATACAGTACCTTGACCGAGGTTGTTTTGATTTGGGATCACTTGAACATTTTCAGGAGCCTGTTGTCTCTCCATAGAGAGCATTTTTATAGAAATCTTCCGCAAATAATCATCCTGAGTAATACAAAACAAAACAATATACAGTTTTATACCAAATTACTAATCATAATCATACAACCACGATCATCTAAGCAAAATAATACATGTCAAGCGACATGAACAGAAAATCCAAATCAAGATAGTGAGTCAGGCAATATGATGAAGACCAGTCCAACAGAAAAAGGAAGTGGTTTGCAACAACCAGAAATTCCAAATAGAATAGTGATATGGTACACCGCAACTAAATAAATTTGGATTTCTTAGGGACTGGAGTAGATGCAATGAAGATGAAGCCCATTCAAACAGTTTGAGTGTGAAAATGTTCAAATAACTGGGATGTGCTCCAAATGGTTTGAGTGTGGGCGTTGGCACACCCATGGCCCACGTTCAAGTCCCGGCACCAGAGAAAATTTTGTATATGTTCCAAGCATGAGAAAATCAGGGCATGTTCTGAAGATCATGTGAAAAAAAAATGTTGGCAGCTAGAGAACACGAAAGTCACCCACAGCCCTAAAATAAAACGAGAAATTGCTAAAGGAGACAGTTCTACTCTATTATTAGCTCATAGCTAAACCTGTTTGACCCCCATAGCGCTCTGCTCTTTTTCTGTTTTGAAAAATACATAACGCCCTGGTCTGAGAAATACCAAAGATGGGTTAAATTACCTGGTTGGTTGCTATGCTATAGATCTTCTCTTCAAATCGCACAGCGATTGTTTGAAGTACGTCGAGCGCTACCTCTGATAAAGGCATATGCTTCTTCATACTTTCCACTCTACATGTACAGCTCAAAATGTAAATAATTGACAGATGCGTTGCCTGTAAAAAATTCGGCATCTGAGATGTCAGATGGAACATGTACGCAGAGCAGCTAATTGAGGTAGACCTATAAATCCGAAATCGTATATCCCATCATATATTCATATGTACTCCCTCCCTTCCTTGTGATCAAACGTTGTGGTATCTGGAACTGGTGTATATCATGACAAATTTTGACCTAAGAACAGAGCAGAGAACTTGTATGTAGATCGAACAACGAATCTGCTGCTGCCGCTACTGATAGGGCCAGATCGAAAAACGAATCTGCGGCTGCCGCTACTGATAGGACCGGTGACGAAACTGACCCGAAAAGGAGGAAGGATCGGGCTGATATGTGATTAGAGTTCGTAACCCTACATCTTGTTGACGATCCTGCCGCGCGCGTCGGGCTGGAGCTGGGCGCGCCAGTCGTCGGGGGCGTTGGACCCTTGCACGGGCTGCCAGTCAGCCTCCATGGTGTCAGGTCAAGACAAGTCTGAATTCCGATCGTTGGAAGCAAGGGGTAGAGGACCTCGATCGGGTGCAAAGATAGTTCTGCTGCTACGAAAAGAAAAGAAGAGCACGAGGTAGGTACCGGAAAGAAGACACCCACGAAAATAGCACAGAGACCAGTTTTAACAAGGAGAGTCCCACGGATAAAAGCTACTCCGTACATTAATATGTGAAATCTGTTTTGCCTCTTACGTGTAAATGCACCCACTATTTAAAAAACGTAATTTAAAATGTCAAAAAGATTCAAACAAAATTTGGGATATATATATGTTTTATGTGTGCACAAAAAGTTTGGCATAGCCTATGCAAAAAAGAAAATATTGGTTCTCTAAAATGATTTTTCGTTAGACATATCATTCTGTCTTTTCATGCAGACCACAATAATATCATTTTTGTCAAACATTTTATACAGACATAAAATATCCAGATATGCACCCAAAAGTTTTGTTTAGATTTTTTTGACACTTTTTAATGTATTTCAGTTTTTTTTCATAATGGGTTCATCTAGAGTATGAAACAAATTATACAAGGACCCTTAGAAAGAAGAAAATACAAAAACACCCCTACATTTGACAGAAAAGACCAAAGAAAACATGGAAAATGTGGGATATGTATACAAGCATTTTATGTATTCACAAAATGGCAAACAAAAATTATATGGCCTATGCTAAAAAATGGTGTTCAAAAATGATTTTTCATGAGACATCACTTTTTCTCTTTTTCAAAAAATTATATGGCCCCGACAAATAGATTTTTTTCAAAACTTTTTATGTGGTTATGAAATGTCTGAATACACACCCAAAATGTGCATGGAATTTTTTGATATATTTATTGTATTTAAGATATTTTTCACAATTAGTGCATCTAGGCTTATGAGGCAAAACATTGTGTCGCATTAAGATTGAGCGTTGGGCGGCGTTACAAATCGTACAAAGACCCGTAAAAAAGAAGAAAATACAACAACACCCCTATATTTTACAGAAAAAGGCCTTGAAAATGTAATCGAGGTCCTGACCACAAGTCCTAAAACTAGTGGCTCCAATCTTGGAATTGGTGTTGTTTAGTGTGGCATTTGGTGGAGGGCAAGGAGGGAGGCATACATGTGCCAGTTTTGAACGGACACAAGTAGCTCTGGCTGACATTGGATGGTTTATTAATTGTGCAAGGGGACGGACAAGGTGAGAGCTTGAACGAGGGAGCTTCAAGTTATAAGTAGGCGAGGCGCCCGCAACGAAAACCTCACACAAGCATAGCTATCACTGCCAGTGAGCAAGCAAGAGCATCGTAGCATAGCAATGGCGCCGTCTTCCAACAACACCACAAGCAGGCCGCATGTGCTGCTTCTGCCGTACCCGGCGCAGGGCCACGTGAACCCGTTCCTCCGGCTGGCCAAGGCCCTGCACGCGCGCGGCTTCCACGTCACCTTCGTCCACACCGAGTACAACCACGGCCGCCTCCTCCGCTCCCGCGGGCCCGCCGCCGCCAACTCCCCCGCCGACGGCTTCCGCTTCGAGACCATCCCCGACGGGCTGCCCCGCTGCGACCTCGACGAGACGCAGGACATCTGGGCGCTCTGCGAGGCCACGCGGCGGGCGTGCCCGGCCCACCTCCGGGACCTCGTCCAGCGGCTCGGCCGCACCGAGGGCGTCCCGCCGGTGTCCTGCGTGGTCGCCGACGGCGCCATGGGGTTCGCCGTCCACGTGGCCAAGGAGATGGGCCTCCCCGCCTACCTCTTCTTCACCACCAGCGCGTGCGGGTTCCTGGGCTACCTCAACTTCGACCAGCTCGTCAAGCGAGGCTACGTCCCGCTCAAGGACTCGAGCTGCCTCACCAACGGGTACCTGGACACGCCCCTGGGCCACTGGATGACCGGCATGACCAGCGGCGTCCGGCTCCGCGACCTCCCGACGTTCATCCGCACCACGGACGCCGAGGACGTGATGCTCACCATCAACATCAAGCAGTGCGAGCTGGACGCCCCCGCCGCCGACGGCATCCTCCTCAACACCTTCGACGACCTGGAGCTCCCGGCGCTGGAGGCCATCCGCGCGCGCCTGCCCAACACCTTCACCGTGGGGCCCCTGGGCCCGGAGCCGACGTACCTGCCGTCGCTCACCTCCAGCCTGTGGAAGGAGGACGACCGGTGCGGGGCCTGGCTGGACGCGCAGCCGGCGGACGGGTCCGTGCTGTACGTCAACTTCGGGAGCATCACGGTGGTGACGCGGGAGCAGATGGCGGAGTTCGCGCGCGGGCTGGCCGCCGCGGGGTGCCCGTTCCTGTGGGTGGTGCGGCCCGACATGGCGCCCGTGCCGGAGGGGTTCGCGGAGGAGGTGGCCGGCCGCGGGATGATGTCCGGGTGGTGCGACCAGGAGGCGGTGCTGGGACACCGCGCCACGGGCGGCTTCCTCAGCCACTGCGGGTGGAACTCCACGGCCGAGAGCCTCTGCGCCGGCGTGCCCATGCTGTGCTGGCCCTTCTTCGCGGAGCAGGTGACCAACTGCCGGTACGCGTGCGAGGAGTGGGGCGTCGGCGTGGAGCTGGCCAACGACGCGGGGATGGCGGAGGTGCAGGCCGCGGTGGGGAAGCTGATGGGCGACGGGGAGAAGGCGGCGGCCATGAGGCGCAAGGCGAAAGAGTGGAAGGACATGGCCGCCAGGGCGGTGGCGGCCGGCGGGTCGTCGCGGCTGGGGATCGAGAGGTTCGTCGACGAGATGGCGCGCGCGTCTGCGGCGGCTAGCGACGCTCGTTCGTCGCCGACTTTGGGAAGCCTCACGACGAACTCCGGAATTCATGTGTAGCTGTGTACTTTGCTAGCGCGCGATCGAGTAGGTCGATTTCCGTTTACTTAGTTTCGTGTTAGTTTGCTTCGATCCACGCACCATGAATTCATGATCGTAGCTAGATCCTGGATTAGTTGATCATGGAAACTAAATTTGTAGGGCTTTGTTTTTCAGTTAGAATAAAAGCTCGATCGAAGCGCAGAAAAAACTCATCTCTCGCGCGTGCATGCTTCCGTCTTCTTGCCTGCGCTGCACTCGTAGTGACTAGACGTGTGATCTTAGGTGATCATGTTAGCTAGGAATATCACGACTTGTGTTCTCATCAAGTTATGTAAACGTACGTATACAGGTAGAGATAATCTGCAGAGAACCTCTTATACATCTAGAATAACACAATAGGGTGGTGTACGTACGGCAAAATAATAGAAAACTCTAACATCCTCTCAAACTCATGATAGACTATATATGTTTTTTACCGTCAAAAAAGAGTATATATGTTTTAGAGAAATCCACAAACTTTAACTCAGAATACACATGCTATATCCGGCGAAGAGGCTCTAGCACTCGGCGAAGAGGGGACACGGGGAAGAGAGCACACGGCGAACTAGAACGCTGGCACTCGGTGAAGCGCGACACGGCGAAGAAGCTCTGGCACTCGGCGAAGCGCAGCACGGCGAAGACGTTCGCCGGCACCCAGTTGGAGCACACGTGGCGCCATCTGGTCGTTCCTTTTTCGCCGAGTGCCTGTACAACAAGTCCCGGCGAAGTTCTGACACATGTCTGACGCTCATCTGACAAGGGACGATCGAGATTGCCTTTTCTTCGCCGGGTATCCGATAAAAAGTCTCGGCGAAGAGTTCGTCGTGCATCCCCGACAAAAAGCACCCGACGGAGCGGCATCGCCGAGGCATATTTCGCCGAGATGGCTCTGCCGAGTGCCATGCTCGGCGAAGTGTTCGCCGAGGCCAAATCCAACGTTCGCCGTGTATTTTGACCACCCGGTGGAGAGGCATTTTCTAGTAGTGTATAGAGCAATAACATCATCATGTGCACGAGTGTACAAAAGGATGCATCAACACCAACATTTTTGGTAAGTTGATTCTTCACAGGTACGGTCACGCGTGGTAGTAATATAGCACATGTATTGTTTCACAAAAATAGGACTAGGTGTAATGACGGAAACACAAATTTCTCACGCACAACCACCGTAATCAAGTTCATGGCACGCAACTTAGATTATTCACTCGAACGGGATACTACAGTTTTTTTTTCTAGAGAATAAATGAGATTCACCAAAAAAGACACGTTAAACACAAACGAGCGTTGATCAGAGTGACACTATCCGGATCTGCCTAAAGTTATAAGGAACTGACATGGTGGAAGAAATACGCGAGCGAGTGTTTCACGAAGATACATTAACCACTCCATTTTCATCCCTAGAAAGCGATGCCTAGCTTTCCCGACGCTCTCCCAAACGGCATCGCCATCCGGTCGAGTCTAAGGGGTGGCACCAAATTTGTTCATAGATATATATCTAGTAGGTTTAGGAGTAGTAGTGTGTTTTGGCGGGTTACCGATGAAATGGTTACATACGATATGCTGGGAGGACGACGCCAGGTCTCCTCGGTCGGAGATGGCGCTGCATGTTGATCTTTCTCATCGACGCAGTGCTCCGATGGTCGGAGACGCAGGTGGCGGCGTTGGAAACTGCGCACTACTCAAGGTATTTTCTGTAAAACTTTGGCACTAGTTTGTAATTTTTCTTTGCGGTCCATGCATGATGTAATTTGTGCCTGCCTGCACTGCTGAATACTAACTGCATCCGGGCCATTAGAGGCCACTCCAAGTTCAAATAAACATTATTGCAGGATACGTTTATTTATATGTATGGAGGCAGCACAAGTAGGCTTAAACATGATTTAAACGAACTCTTAAATATGCCTGACAGGCCACTTGAACTGCTTGGATCCCAGTGCTGCCAGGCAGCAGTCACAACTCACAACTCACAAGTTGCCGGACCGTCAACTTCACGCTTATTGGCTTAATCTTCTCGAGGATTGTGTGTAATTAAAAAGTTTTGTCATCTCCGATCTCTGCAGCTCAACTAGGCTTCAAATCTAAATTAAACGATCTCCTAAAAATGCCTGACATGTGCAAGGGATCCCCTGTCCAAAATCAGTCAGCTTGATTCCCGATCTTGTGTCCTCCTTTTGTCATATACTCTTGCACTGTGTCAGGTTCGGGAGTAATTAAGCCTCTGTTTACGCTCCTGCATTTTTGGATCGGATAGTATTCGGTCATGGGCACCCATATTCCTAGCAGTGAGTGTAGAATGGAGTGACGCAAAACTTCGTTGTCTGTTATCACCATGGGATAATTTGGTATTCGATCTCTTAGAAATGACAGTGGTGGATAATGTCATGGTGGCTAAGGTCGGATGTCTAATAATGGTGAACCGAGTTTTCAAGGCGATGAGAAATTTGCTTGGTGATTTGTGACTTGTAGCAGAGGCATTGGCTAGTGGGGGCGGCAACACATGAGGAGTGCGGAGTCTTATCTTTCAAGGTGAAAATTCAAGTTTGGCCTTAATTGGTTGTGTATGACAATAGCCTTGTTAAAGACATTGTTATCTAGAGCAAAAACTTATACCACGGTGAAAAATCTAAGACCTATGATGGGGCGGCGACTGCCTTTGTCCACTATTTCCTCCTTGGATGCGTCACTTTTGAATAATTTATACTCTGAGGCGTTGTCTAGACGGTGGTTTGTTTTGCTGCCAAAGAAATAGATCACTATAGCAAATAGATCACTATAGCGGGATACTTGTTTTTTCTTCTTCTTTTTTCTTAGAGTTGTGTGCATCCTAATTTTTTTTTGAACATTTCATTGTTTAATAGATTGGGCGTAATTAGTATCTTAGATATTTATAGATTTCTTTTATCTGAAAAATAAATAGGTTCCGGTCCCCGAAGTTTCGTCGAAGATAGGAGGAACACCAGCTGTTGCATAGGGCTGAGAAAAACGTAATAGGCTAATAGCACATAAATCTAGTGCGTATATTAGTTTTGTCCAAACTAGTGCGACTCACCATTTTGCCATATACTTTCTTGTTAAGGAGTATCAAAATACCGTGTAAATTAGTTTTTGTCTTATGGCAAGCCTTGTAAAGTTTGACAATTTATAGGAAGAATATAAAATAAATAATTTGAAACTTTATTTAGTGATGGATCGATCTAACTCGTTATTATTTCGTATTACAGGACAAAAATATAAATGTGGTCAATCTTTACCAACCTTGACTTATGACAAAAACTAATATGCATAATATTTTGGCAGGTTTAATGATATCAATCATGTATTGTACTCCCTCTGTTCCAAATTAATTGACTCAGATTTAGTACGGAGGGAGATGTTAATGCATTTTCCTATAAGTTTGGTTAAAGTAACCAGCTTGACCTAAGAAAAAATTTACATGCATAATATTTCGTCACATGTGTAAAGATTGAGTTCGCTTTGTTTCTCTCCATTACTATGCTTGTGAGAAGCTGAGTGCTATGAGTCCAGTATTTTACCCGCATAATCTATAAGACAAATATCCTCAAACTCAAGAGTGTGCAGTGCAATATTTATCCAAAAGATGCAATGTAGATTACAATTTATCTGCAATAATTTCTTCAAACTAATATGCCGAAGATAAAAAGAACAACAATTCAGCAAACATGAAAATATCCGAGATTTGTGCAAGCATACAGGCAAAGCGAAATTGATCATATTATTTTTTAAAGTCTGTACATTTGAAACTGATTTGAGTTGGGCAAAGGTTACATGTACTTCATGAGAAGCCAGACAATGACCACAAGCATCACTATAGCGACGACCGACAACAGCATGGACATGCAGGAGCAGCCACCCTTGGCGCGCTTGTTCAGAACCGCGAGCCTCTTTTGCACACGCTGAATGAGAAGAGTTTTACGTCAAAATTCAGTCCGTGCAAAGCTTGCAACTATCAATAACAAAGAGAAATAGAAATTTCTTCGAGATCTAAGGGTAATGCATGGAGCAGAGGGTTTGAAATACAACCTGCAGGCGTGAGTTGGTACCATCAACATCATCGTTTAAGTCTTCCTACAACCATGAAGATGGAGCAGTGATTATCAAATCTAAAGAACAGATACAACTGTGGCTTTGCAGTAAGAGACTAACAATCAGTCTTGTGTGTAGGTCAAGTTCTTCGTTGACTGCTAATGCAATATGTTTTGTGCTCAGCACCGTCTCTTCCAGCCTATCAAGACCCTCATCTTGTTCTGCAAATTATCAGGGCAGACAGGGTCACTGAATCAGCCAATTGCCATTTGGTCATCACTTTGTAAAACGCAGTTTTCTAGCCCACAGAAACAACCACATCAAATATGTACGTGAGGCACTGAATTTTTGTGTGCATGCCATCAGAAACAGGCTAATTGCATTCTCATGCCACTGAAATGGTGAGGAATGCATTGAGAATGTCTACTGTGAGGCACGGAAGGAATTTCATTGTCTAGTTTAACTGCTTAACCAGAGATAAATGCATTACTTCTCTTGGATACACTAAAAAAGAAGACAAAATTTTCTCCTTTATTAGTTTGATAAGCTCAACACAATCACTAAACACTTCTCAACATGCACAACCACATTTGTGTATTTGTCGAGGGCGATGAAAATGGAAGGTGACAGGCCAGCCATCACATCTAGCAACCCCCTTGAGATGGTCGGAGCACCTTATTGTCACAACGGCATGATAATAGGCCATACAGAAGTACCTTTGATGATTTGCTTCTGAAGGCCAACGATCCCTTGGTTATCCAACCCCGCTACTCTGTTTATGCCATCAGCAGCTTTCTTAGCCTCACCAAGCAAATCCTCCCTAAATTACGAAAACACATATGTGATACATTAATTATTCTCATTAATACGCATATGAACAGTTTCTAACAAGATAAGCATTGGTTTTTATAAATAAAAAAAGAGTAATCATGGTGATGGTGGATACCAAAATGTAGAACACACCTGTTGGCTAATGTCGACATGTTGAAACTTGCCGCCATCTGTTTTGTCCTGCATTTCAAATTTGAAAGCATTTCTTGGCGCTTACGCAACTCCTTTTCAGTGCTGCGCAACATGGTAATGATCTATTATAAGTGAAATTTTTTATATAACCATAGATATAAATTTTAGAAAGTACCAAGAGAAGTTCTTGCATAGCAGCATATGCGTGAACGGTATCTTGATGTAATGGGAGCTGATTGTGATGAAGTACTACTATTGTCATCACAAGAGCAATCAACATGTACCATATACCATGCACACCATCGTAGGGAACATACATACGAACGGGTAAACTACTCCAAATGCTATGTCCTAAGAAACGAATCACCAAACATGCATGAACGTACTTACCACTGTGAATAAGAGACAGAAATACGATCTCTGTTCCCACTTTTGGAGCTCCAATTTTCATCCTCTCCGTAACTAGCCTCTCATAGTCAATTCTCAGACAGTACAAAACTAGTTGAATTTTGATTCTACAGGGGATGCGCCAAACATGGCATGAACAGGATTTCACCAACATTTACACAAGTTCACCCACACCCTACAGCGTCATGCTACTGTTTCCATTTCCGCAGACACAGATTTGCAGTAGGTGACATGACATTC
Organism: Poa pratensis; assembly: GCA_947311845.1. NCBI lineage: Eukaryota > Viridiplantae > Streptophyta > Magnoliopsida > Poales > Poaceae > Poa > Poa pratensis. Next base: position 163,621,073 of record CAMZMU010000063.1, read on the forward strand.
ATACCACAACGCAATCATCCTAAACATTCCAATCCACGACCTATCTTCGATACCAGTCGTATTATACACCTCGAGACATGGATACAGGTAGTGATGCCTGCGAGCAAACACGTACGTACGTACATGGATTTGGGAGGTGCCTGGTCCCGAGGATGGCGACCTTCCTCCGGATGGCCGACGCGTCCGGGCCGGGCCGCGGGAGCTCCGCTACCGTGGAGGCAACCTCGTCGGCCAGCCGCGCCGCCTCGCCGTACTCCCGCGCCCACGGATCCGCCGCCATCGCGGGGAGCGAAATGGACCCTATCGTGCCTTGGCGGGGGAGGGGGAGGGGGAGGAGGAGGGGCCGATCGGCGGACCTGGTGAGATTCGGCGCCGCCGGCGGTCCGGATGGTTGCTTCCTCCGGCGGGGCGGCGAGGATGGCGTGTGGATTGGTGGTGGTTTGCTTCGCCGTGGGTTGGGTTTGTTTGACGAAGCGTAGCTGCGGGGAAGAAGGGATTAGAGCGACCGGATCATTAGCGGATTAATTTCGGATTAAGTTTTGTATGGGATTAGAGGGGTGATGTGTTTACAGGCCATGTTTGGGGACAACGGCCTAGATGGGCCCATAGCTTTATTTGCGACGCCTTTCGGCCCGTGTAGTTCAGTGGCACAAAAAAAAATATCAAAGGGCGCAGTTTGCTCTAGAAAACAACCTAAAAAAAAGTTGCTCTAGAAAAAACCTCAAAAAGGAAGTTGCTCTACAACATGTACCAGCAGAAGCTAATCTATCATCAGCAGAAACAATTTCCCCCCAAGCAAAAATCCCCTATTAAAATAGACTTTGCTAACGCCACGTCTAGTCTACTATCTAAATATTAGCCTAAAGTTATGTGGCACATCACGAGAGCGTTTCGCTCGTTGTTTCGTCACGCTCCACGGCTCCGTCCTTCTTCCCACCCCCCTCACTCTGGCGGCCAGAGTGCCCCGCCCACGCCCCAACTCCTAATGGCGACGACAGAACCGAAGCCCAATAAGAGGCGGGTATCCGTCGCCCCCGACATCTATTACGTGCATCTCTATGCCAAATTTTTTTACTCTCACCCGCGTTCCTTCTCGCCCACGAAATTTTGATTTCGGCCCACGCTGCTGCTAGCCTGCCATAGCTACGACGAGATATTTCCTCCCATTTGTCTCTTTTCTTGCTTCCCAGGTTGATTGTGTAGCGGGAGTTGGGTCATGCAAATTCTTATTATTCACCACAATTTGTACATACATAATGGACGCATGTTTGGTAGATAATTACAGTACAGACATAATCACAGCTGTGATGGCTGAATAACACTTGTGTAGTAGTGGTAGTAGTTGATCCAAGTTGCATTCAGGTTGAAGATACAACGGTTGATTCGGGTATTAGTGTCGGTGGTATTGTTTGTACTCCTAGAACGACTGTTAATTTGTTTTCAACCCATGCTATGTAGCCACCTCCCACGTTCTTCACATTCACGTACCCCTGCAGATGTGTCCATTCATCACATGTTCATATTAGTAATATATACTACTATGTCTATCACATATTCATAGGAGTATTTATCTATCTAGTCGGACACAGAGAAAGATAAAAGAGCTGCTACTTACTACTGCTAGAAGATCGATGCATGCTAGCTCCGACCTCTTGCCGCTCTGGCAGCCCTGCATGACAAAAATCGACAATTCAGACAAAGATACTGTACATACAAGTAACATTACTCTACTGAATCACTCAAAAAAAAACAGTACTGTACTGATTGGAGTTGCAAGTAGTAGTAGCAGTTGGTGTAAAATCACGTACGACGAGTATGCATTGGTCTGTGGTGAAGTGCGAGGCGACCTGCTCCACGAACGCGGGGTTTTTCTCCCGGGTCCCTGCTCACACAAAAGCAGACACCGACTTGTTATTAACTTACTTTCATTATTCCATCCATTCACTTTAATCAGGAATTAGGTAGGCAAATGGACGGCTGCACGTCCAGATACACGATGCACATAGACGGTGTTTGTTGGAAGAATAGAATTAACTTTTTCTTTAACAGAGGGCAAAAGTCTTTCCCAATCTATTAATTAAGAAGAAAAGAGCCACCCAGATAATTAACGAAAAACCGGGCGAAAACCGAAGAATTAACTTCTAGAGTGTGTTCATGGTGTAATTTGGCTAGCAGTTTTCAGGATGAGCCAAATTAATTTAATCGTCGATCAAGTGATTGACAAATTGCTGAAGAATGGTAACAGGAATTCTTAGTGGACGTAGGACAAGTCCGAGCTGGAATCAGAAGTATTTGGAGGTGCAACGCTACTCTCCAGGACAAGTTTTAAGCAGTCTCGGATGAACGTCAATCTGAATAATGTTTGGAAGAGTTGTATGCTTAGCTATGCTAGAAGAAAAATCAGGTTTGCATACCGGTAAAGATCGTAATTATATCTAGTGTGATTAGCGTCCTGGCCGGAATATATTATTCAAGGAAAGAAATCTTGTACGTGAATATGGCCGACGTACTACAGATTAGTTAGTAGCTTTGAAAGGCATGTATTGTAACCGGATCAAGGAAGGAGAAATCCTATTCGGTTTAGCTTCTGCAGTTTTATTCTTGTACGCCAAGTCCAGCGAGCCATATAAATATAAGGCCGTGGCCGATTGAAAAAACCCCCAATCGATATTCAACAAACAACGCATCTACTTTTTACGTATCTTTTTACTTATGTTTTCTTCATAGTTCTTCTCTGCCGAATCCTAGCAGCCCTAGGGTTTGGCTTATCTTTGCCGTTTTGCGCTGAAAAGCGGTCGTCTCTCCTCCACGAAAGCGAGGGGATCTTTGTTGCTTTGCTCGGAAAGCAATCGGTTCGTCGTCACGAAAGTACGACGGTTATCGTGTTGCTGTGCAATTTTGCGTGGCAACACAATTGGCGACTCCGCTGGGGACGAAGAATCAAGACCTACACACGATGGACACCGCCATCAAGAACGGCAACAACGTCGACCCCGACATTACCACTGCCGTTACCCTCGATGATCTGTCAGAAGAGGATCGGCGCGAGATCGAACGGGAGATCGAGGAAGACCAAGCCAAGATGATGAAACTGATGTTGGCTGGATACCGGAAGACAAGAGACGGCGTCGTCAAGAAGGTATCTGCGCCGAGTTCTTCAGATCCACTCGGCGCTGAGGTAAAAAAGCCAACCGAAAATATTACTCATCTCATTGATGTGTCCGTAGCTAGTAAACATGATTCCGACATAACAGACATGTCACGCACGCTTAGAGCTGTAGCAAGTAAGTTTGAAAAATTTAAGGAGCAACTTGAAGCTAGTATACCTCGTAATGTTAGCTCGGTATTGATACAAATTAGCGATGAAAAATCTGGTATAAAGCCGATGCTTCCGGCCGAAAGCAGTAGATCAATTAATTTTCATAATCAAACTACTGGCGCTTCGGCTAATCTAGCACAGCAGCCTGACGTTGCTTTAAATAGCGATCAAATTGGCCGGAACCATGCTGGTTCGGTTGACAATTTTATTTCCGTAGTGCTCCAAAGCAACGATGAATATTCAGAGAAAAAGCCGACGCATCCGGCTAGTAGCAAATTTAATTATGTACATACGTACACACATATATCCGATGCATCACATCATGGTGCCCAGCCTCAGGTCCCTTTACATGATTATCAAAGTGGCCGAAATTATATGAGCAGTTCGGCTAATCTTGAAAATAATATAGCTCCTATGTGCGTTCATTATTGCTCCAAAATAACCATGCATATTATGAAAAAAGCCTGATGTCTCCGGAAAGTAGCACGTTATTTAATTTTTCTAACCATAGCTACACACCAGGAACATCAGCAAGTACTGCACAACAGATGTACGTTCCTTTAAATATTAATCAAGGTGGCCAGAATTATGCTAGCAGTTCGGCCAGTAATATTGTTTCTCATGCTGCTGTTCCTGTTATTTCTACTTCGGTTCCACAAATTTACAATAGCAACAACCGAAGTGGAGTTTTTAGTTCTAATTTGCAGCAACCTAATTATCAGACAGTTGCATACAATACACCACCATTACTGCCTGTCGATACCGGGGTTCCACATGGGCCGGTACATGATTCCTTTTTTAGTGGGTCTCCGTTGCAAATGTCGCATGCTCAAATTTCTTTGCCGGAGATCCAACCGCGTGCTTATGTTTCATCTGCACGACAAACCAATTCTCCACAGCCCAATGGTAGTTTTAAGGATCAGCTTGATAGTATACTTAAGAATTTGGTTTAGAACCTAAGGGTAGAGCACGTGCAAATCAAAAACCATACCCTGATTACTTTGACTCGACACCATATCCTCCTAATTTTAGAATTCCGAACTTTGTTAAGTTCACAGGGGAGGATAGTAGATCAACTTTTGAGCATGTAAGGTATTTTTTATCACAATGTAGTGAAGCCAGCACATCGGATGTTCATAGAGTTAAATTATTTCCGTTGTCTTTGTCTGGCACTGCATTTGATTGGTTTACATCGCTTATTCCAAATTCTATTTCAACATGGGCACAATTAGAGGAAAAATTTCATGAGTATTTTTATCAAGGTGAAACTGAACTTCGGCTTTCCGATTTGACTATGGTTAGGCAGGAATATAACGAGCATGTCGATGATTATATTAGGAGGTTTAGAGATGTCAAAAGCCGATGTTTTAGATTGACCATAGCCGAAAAGGATTTAGCTGATCTTGCTTTTTCGGGCCTGCTCCCTCATATTAAGGATAAGTTAGAAGGGCATGAATTTTTAGATGTTAATCAGGTATTACAAAAGGCTTTGGCAAAAGAAAATCAGGCTAAGGAAATTAAACAACATAGCCGATTTAGTGATACCAAAAATAATGAGAAGGGGGACCATGCAGTTGATGATGTTGATTATGGTAGTGGTTCGGCTAGTGAAGACGACATTGACCTATGTGTAGCCGAATGGGTTCAAATGCCAAAGTCTAATCCTTTTGCATGTTCCGCTCCAAAGCTCACACCTGCTAAAAGAGAGGAAATAAAATATACTTTTGATGTTAGCAAGTGTGATGAGATTTTTGAAGTTTTACTACAAGGAAAAGTAATTAGAGTGAGAGAAGGTCATACTATTCCACCTCCAGACGAATTGGGTAAAGGAGCTTATTGTAAGTTGCACAATTCATTTTCTCACTCTACTAATGATTGTGATGTGTTTCGAAGACTGGTGCAATCGGCCATTAATGAAGGACGATTGACATTTATAAAGAGTACTAACCTGAAACAAAATAGTAATTCTTCTCCTCCTATTAATGTGATTGAGCTTGAGAAGAAGAAAGTTCTTATTCGGTCGGATCAGACCAAATCTATCAAAGGGAAAAATGTCGTCGTTGATGATAATGCTGCACCAAGGATGATCAAATCAAAAAGTCCAGAAGTGGAGAGATGGAAAGTCAATGGCAAAAAGAGACAAGCTCCAAGAATAAAGCCGACAGTTAGCATGTTGTTGGAAAAATACACTTCACGCAAGGCCAACAATGTGTCTAATCGGCTTGGAGGAGTTAAGCATCCTAGGTCTCCTTTTGGACCTCGTGGTCATGAGCGATGGAGAAGAAATTCATATGATCACCAGCCATACTATCCAATGAAGTCGGCTTATTGGGGCTGTACACCTCCTATGTATCCACAATTTTCTCCGAGGGAATTTTATCCTTGGGCGCCATACCCAAACCCAACAGGGTCAAGAGGTTATTTTCATCCAAGTGGGTGCCATCAGTGCCTATGCACAGAGAACCATGGCGTAAAAAGGAGCTAAGTTTTATCACGCAGTTAGACCACGGGATGCTATTGTAATCCATGGTAATGATGAGAGGTCAGTTTTGGGAAGTTCAAATCCAAGTGAGAGACGCACCACAGGTGGCATAGTACATAGAGGTGGTCAGAAGTATGCATGGGTGCCGATAAATCGTGAAAGCCATACAAAGAATATTGTCACAGGTGATGGACCTGAACATGGTTGCACCAAGAATATTACAGCTGAAGACATGAGTGTGTGTGCTAGTTTGGAGCGTGATACACAGATACATTCAGAGAACGCAGTTGTACCAGCTAGTGCTAGTGAGTCTGCTGATCCGTCTACTGATCGACATGCGAGAGGCAAGAGAGTATTTAAGATCGGTAGTACATCTGATCAGCTGAGAGTTAGTTCGGTCAAGGACAGAATATTTATCCCAAGAACAATAGCACGGCGCTACAGACCGAGAGACTCGGGGGGCAGCAAAATTAAATCAGTTGCTCCAGGAACCAAACCAAAACATTGCTGGTGCCCGGCGGGACTAACAAATACTCAGAAACGACAAGTGCAACGGCTGTGGGCATTAGAGATCAAGGAAAAAATAGCTGAGGAAAAACACCATGAATTATTCAATCAAGAGAGACCAATGATTCCTAGAACAATTTGGAGGAAGAAGCGCCTTGTAGGGGAGAATAAATCTGCAGATGACACGATGCATGATGAGAACTCAGAGAATGATGAAGATATACCTAATGGTATGGATGTTATAGTGTTACCTGCTGAATTTTGCATGCCGGAGGCTGAAGTTGGAGAAAAGCAAGGGGAGAAGTTGTTCAAACCTCTCAATGGAAAATGTTTGCAAGAGCACTATCCTATCATGTGTGAAGCTGCTTGATGGGTCTATGGCCGATATATTATTCAAAATATTGTCCTAAGAATATTTGGCCGATGTGTGGTTTGGACATCGTCCTAAGAAATTAATGAGCCGATGAAGTGATCAATATCATCCAAAGGTATTGCTATAGTGTTTTTGGTAAATACAATTGCACCAAAAACAGGGGGGCATGTGTTCATGGTGTAATTTGGCTAGCAGTTTTCAGGATGAGCCAAATTAATTTAATCGTCGATCAAGTGATTGACAAATTGCTGAAGAATGGTAACAGGAATTCTTAGTGGACGTAGGACAAGTCCGAGCTGGAATCAGAAGTATTTGGAGGTGCAACGCTACTCTCCAGGACAAGTTTTAAGCAGTCTCGGATGAACGTCAATCTGAATAATGTTTGGAAGAGTTGTATGCTTAGCTATGCTAGAAGAAAAATCAGGTTTGCATACCGGTAAAGATCGTAATTATATCTAGTGTGATTAGCGTCCTGGCCGGAATATATTATTCAAGGAAAGAAATCTTGTACGTGAATATGGCCGACGTACTACAGATTAGTTAGTAGCTTTGAAAGGCATGTATTGTAACCGGATCAAGGAAGGAGAAATCCTATTCGGTTTAGCTTCTGCAGTTTTATTCTTGTACGCCAAGTCCAGCGAGCCATATAAATATAAGGCCGTGGCCGATTGAAAAAACCCCCCAATCGATATTCAACAAACAACGCATCTACTTTTTACGTATCTTTTTACTTATGTTTTCTTCATAGTTCTTCTCTGCCGAATCCTAGCAGCCCTAGGGTTTGGCTTATCTTTGCCGTTTTGCGCTGAAAAGCGGTCGTCTCTCCTCCACGAAAGCGAGGGGATCTTTGTTGCTTTGCTCGGAAAGCAATCGGTTCGTCGTCACGAAAGTACGACGGTTATCGTGTTGCTGTGCAATTTTGCGTGGCAACAGAGTGCTCTTTGGTTAGATGGAAGCACATATAGCCCAGCTCTTGAAGAATTTGTAAGACGGTGGAGCTAGAAAAGACAAAATGCAACCGAAGCTTTGCGAGACGACCATCATGATCGATACTCCACGTCTCCACTGGGGCAAGTGGGGCAAGCCATAACTGAATTTGTTGATTTGTGGACTATGATTCAGGCTCGACCTCCTCTGGCTTTGCGAGACAACCACTTGCGATGTGATCAGACAAAGAGGAGAGAAGAGAAGAGAAAGAAAAATGAAAAAAAATGACCCATTGATCGGTGTAAAGACAAAATAAGATGAGGGCCGGCTACAAATATGGGGGTAATTGCTGGAGTTGGTGTGATTCTGTTGCGTCTGGGCAATAGGACCCCAAAGGCCATTTGGGGCATGTCTTCTTTGGAGGTTATTGCTCGAGATGCTCTTAGTCTTAGATGGGCAACGGAAGTTTGTTAATTTGCCTAGTTTTCCTCCTCAAATTAATCGAGACTTGTATATATGGCAGTATTTTATTTATATAAATGGGACTGTCCCCTTCATATTTTTTACTATTATACTTTGGCAATAATTAACATGTTTAGATGATGATTTTTTGTCCAAAAAGGAAATAAGGAGGTTAATTTGCATATGCATGCCTTGTGGAGTGACGAACATGTAGGGGACATTAATGGAGTTGTGCAGGTGTCCCTTGGCCATCTCCTCCTCCGTCCTCACATCCAGGTACTGCCACACCTCCTGCTGATCAGCTTCTCCTCCTGCTTCTTCTTCACCTGCAGCTCGCTCGCCGCTGTTACCACGTCCACCGTCACTACCATCGGCAGCGGCAGCCCCGACTCCGATACCGGCACGGGCACTGATTCCGACCTGTAAATAAGATAAAACCAAATAAGTGTACTTTATAGATATGCTGAGAAAATAATCAACGTTAGTTGCCATGGGTGGATGGGGTGATCTGACGGAGGACCTGCTGGTCTCTTGGGGAGGAGGCGCCATGATCTTCAGCTGTTGCAGGTAATAGCATGCCCTTACACTGTGGTTATTGCAAAACCAACGACAACTGGTTAATGGAAATGTCGTTCACACCCTTTTGTGTGAAGCTAACAGTTTCAAGTAGTGTGGTATCAATTATTTTTTATATTTCTGCTAGATCAGTTGTCCTGTACTACTGACCACAGTAGTTATTAGTGTCGTTGGACAATCTTGAAAAAACAATAATCCTATGATTTTTCTTCAGTGGACGTTTTTTCTACTGTCAGATGGTTTGGCTAGATATTTTTGTGGCATATCCGTTGTCATTCTAATTAGCCACTAGGATATTAAATGCAGCCTTGCTTTGTGTTGGTATAAGCTACGTGTTGGTATGCTTTTCCTGCAGTCTAATTCTTCAGTTTCGACACCATAGTTAAATGCTTTATGATGAACACATGATCAAAATGACAAGACTGGATTCATCATAAAAACTGCTTCCATCACGAATTACAGCTTTTGTTATTTCTGGCATATTTTTGTTAGAGGAGGTGGTCAAAGTATTGTATACCGAGCAGTGTAAAGTAAAATTTATTTATTACCGAAGAAAGTACTAATTAATAAGATGGTGTATGATCAATTGCTTGAGGATTCTACGCCATGAATTTGATTTAATTTAATTTCATTAGTTGGCACATTTCTACTCCATGACCGCTTGACATGTCCATAATAATGAAGAATATTCGAATGATTTTTTAAGCTAGATGGTTCTCAACTGGTCCCTTTATCATGTGACTCTAAGGGAGATATTTGAACCAGTGGTCTCCTAGCCTCTACTGAGACCAGATGGCCACATAATATGCTAACAATAGAAGTTGAAAGTGCACCGTTGCACTGCAAATTACCGACTGATATCTCTGTTCCTACTGCTGTATTTTTGCCACAATGCTGAAATGATTCAGCTTTGGTGTTTCTGGTACCACCTCCACAATGTGAAGTTTATGGTTACTGTTTGAATCATCAACATGTGTGAGATGCTATAGCTTTAACGGATTTTCCATAAATACATAGTACACTTTTTTTTTTACACATTGGTTTGACTAATGACATGAATTGCTCCACAGGTACCTAGAATTGTTGTCCGGTAGATGTGATGGAGGAAATGGCTTGTTTGCTATAGCTTCTTCTGTTTTTGGTAACTTTCACGTGGTGATCGAGATCTGCATAGCATGCACTGGTCAACTGGGAAGTGGACTTGTATGAGTTAACAGTTAAGTTTGCCAGCTCTGATCCATCATCTTATTTTGGAGACAATTAGCCAGCAGGCATGATGACGACCTGCTTGTATTAAGTAGTACTTAGCTTGTGGCTCATTTGCTTTAAGCTTTCCAAGCAAGCACTTTCTGCCAGATGATCTTTTAGTTACTTTTTGTATGTGTACGTATGCCTTTTATCTTCTCACTGTTTGACTATTTTCCAAGTTGTACCATGTCGGGAGGTTTAGATGCCGAATGTCTGGTCCCATTCTGTGGGTGCCTGTGTTGAATTTCCATATCCCTTAGCCCAGGTAGGGTGTGGCCGATTCTTTTTCGGGATCATGTTGTATGTGCGGCATCTACAGTAACTTGGTTGCTGTTATCAAGACAGGCACAAGCAAGACAAAGCAATATTAGCGACAAACTAGGAGCTGGTGGCCGGTGTGGGCTCATTTCGTACTGATCTTGAAGATGGTGTCTCGCGTGGCTGGTCGTAGCGGCGCAGCAATGGCAGTCACAAAGCACGAATGTTTATGCTAGTAGTGGCAGGGATAATCATAGCGACGTAGGTCAGATAATCACGATTGTTGCTCTCCATGTTAATCCTAGGCAAATTTGTCGGCGAAAAACCGGTGCAGAGGAATACAAAATCACAAATTCGCCGGCGAAAACCCGTGCGGAGGAAACCCGTACGGAAGCACGATATATCTTATTTTCCAGTGTCCTTTTTTAGCATAAGCCAGACTGGTCCATTAATCATACACAAGTTCATATAAATACAAGCAATCTCAGGAAGAGATGAAAGCTAAACGACTCTACCAACATGAAGTGTGGTAGATCACTCAAGAACTTGTGATGACGGAGAAAGTATTGAGAGTACTCTTCATGTTCATGGAAGGCTTAATGTCCCGTAAATAGCAAGAATCTTGACGAAGTCACCATGTGGTAGCATCTCCGTTAGAATAACCATCTTTTTGTAAGCAGCGTTACAATGACTACCGAAATTTGTTTCAAAAAACAAAATGACTACCCAAAAACAATGACTATCGAGGCCTGCAAGTCATCTTGGGCTTCATTCCGGCCTTGTTGGCTTGAGTGATAAGATACACCGCCGTCCTGGCATTTCTTCCCGCATCTGCAGAGAGCCGATGACCTAAAAAAACAAAAATCGGCAGCGAGAGGAGCGAGATGAGCATCCACCGCCGCCGCCCCAGCTCGCCGGCGGCGGCGCCGCCGCTGGAGGACGAGAACCTTCTCGCCGAGATCCTCCTCCGCCTCCCCCCGGAGCCCTCCTCCCTCCCGCGCGCATCTGCGGTCTGCAACCGCTGGCGCCACATCATCTCCGACGCCCGCTTCATCCGCCGCTTCCGCCTCCACCACCGCCGCAACCCTCCACTCCTCGGACTCTGGAGAACCCTAATCGTGTCGCGCCCGACCGCTTCTCCTTGCCCGGCGATGGCCTCCTGCCCCTCGGATGCCGTCATGGTCTCGTCCTAACGTTGTTTCGGAAGCGGAAACAGGCCCTGGTTTGGGACCCCGTCGCCGGCGACCGGCACCATATTGACCTTCCCCCGAGGTTCGATGCGGTGGACCCCCTGCCCCACGGGGCGGTGCTTCGCGCTGTCGGAGACGTCCACTTTCGGGTCGTGTTGATAACCAGCGACGACGAAGTACCTACACGATGGTACGCCTGTGTTTACTTGTCGGAGACCGGCTTATGGGGTAATCTCATCTCAACGTCGCTTGCCTCCACCGCTTTTCTGTCTCCCAACCCTGCGGTGCTCGTTGGGGATGCCTTTTACTGGACTCTTTTTGGGGAGTTTACTGAAATACTCGAGTTTGATTTGGAGAGACAGACCCTAGCTGTGATACAATTGCCAATGGGCATCAACGTCCAATACGAAAACCAGTTAACGGTTATGCGGGCAGAGGGTGGTGGGCTTGGTCTCCTCCTTCTGTCCAGAAAGGACCTCAGCGCCAAATTATGGAAGAGGAAGACAGGTTGTGACGGTGTTGCTTCATGGGAGCGAGGAAGAACTATTGAACTGGACAATCTACTTTCGCTCGATTCAGTGGAGGAAAGACATTGGAGACATTGGAGCATAATAGGGTTTGCTGAGTGCAACAGTGTGGTGTTCCTATGGACAGTTGTGGGCGTCGTCATGGTCGAGCTTGAGTCACTGAAGTTCAAGAAAGGTTCTGAAGCCCATGACTTGCTTCACTGTTTACCATTTGAAAGTGTCTACGCTGCAGGTAATAGCAGGCCTCTACACTGCGCGTATGGTAGAACAAATTATTCGACGATTGGTTGATGGAATGTGGTTCACGCCCTTTCATGTCAAGCTAATTGTTTCAAGTAGTGTTTTTTCAATTATATATATTGCTGTTAGAGATCTGTACTATTCTGTCCGAATAATCTGAGGTATCAGAGAATCACTTTGCATAACTTCTCTCTTGTGATTTAGCTAAATATCTACATTTGACAATATGTGTGGTTTGTCTATTCATTTATAATATTGTGTCAAACCTAAACTTTTATCAAATTACACCTGTGAGTTTATCTAAATATCTTATTGACGCCTTCTTATGTTTATTTGGCTTTCCCTTGAAATGTCATTGGTTCTGCTTTCTACTCATATGTCCATGATCATGAAGTATATTTCAGATGATTTGGTAAGCTAGATGGTTCAGGATTTGTCTCTGTGCGATATATTTGAACCACTGGTCTCCTAGCCTCTCTGAGACCAGATGCCAAAAATATTCGAGTATGCTAACAATATAAAAGAAGTTGAAAGTATGCCATTACACTACCAATTACATATTGCTATTCTCTATTTTTACTACGGTTGCTCGTACCAATTTCCAAAATGGTGAAGCTAATATTTACTTTTTGAATGGTAGAAAAGCTGTGAGATTGTATTAACTTTAACGGGTCTTAACATGAATGAATAGTACAAATTGGTTTGACTAATGATGTCGATTGATTTATGGGTTATCTAGAATTGTATGCTGGTTGCTGAGATGGAGGAAAGAACTTTTGTGCTCTTTGCTATAGTTGTTCTCTGTTTTTGGAAACTTCAGGTGGAGATCGACCATCAAAATACATAGCGTGCAGGATGAAGGTCAACTAGGAAGTGGACCTGTAGGAGCCAAGTTCTTTTTATTATCTAATTTCTGGACACAATCAGCCAACTGGCATGATGAAGGCGTTGTGAATTGCTAAGATTAAGTCGTACTTACCTTGTGGGATACATTGACTACATTTTTTCCTAGTAAGAGCATTGAAGCAAGCTTGCCTGCCAGGTCAATTTTAAGATAGACTAAGTTGGATTTACCTGACCCCTTGCAATCCTGGTTTTGTCTTCTTCGATTATAAGAAGTCAATATGTTGTTTTCTTCAATTTATACTGAACAAATTATCGAAGTATAAAGTCTCGATTCATCATGAATTGCAACTAATCTTTTACTGACATATAATTGTTAGAAGCACTGACTAGTCCAAGTGTTATTAGCAGTGTAAAAAATGACTTCTGTTTTGTAATGGAGGAAGTTATTAATAAGATAGTGCATGAACCTTTGCCTGATAATGAGAAGATAACTCTTATATTTTAAAAAAAACTATGCCTACGAGCTAGAAAACAGAATTTTCTGCTTTTCTATTCCATTAGCCCCTAATAATAATATGTCCATGGTAATATTGAATATTTCCAATGTGTAAGCCCTAGATGGTACATGATTTGCCTCTATGGGATCTATTTGAACCACCAGTCTCCTAGGCTCATCGGAGATCAGATGACAAAAATACCCAAGATTGTGCTAGCAATAGAGGTTGAAAATGTGGCCACAACACTACATATTTACCTATTCCTATTCTGTGTTTCTATTGGTTATTCTTTCAGTAATGGTGAGATATTATTCAACCTTGGAAGTTTTTGGTAGAATATTCCAGTTTTTATCATAAAAACATCATGTTGAACCTTAATGTCTTTTCCATGATTGGTACAAACTGGTTTGACTAATGACCTTTCTTTGTTCCACAGGTATCTAGAATTGTATTCCCGGCTGCTGAGATGCAGGAATGGCCTTGTTTGCTGAAGGTTTATATTTTGACAACTTCAGGCGGACCATCTACACAGCTAATCAACTGGGAAGTGAACTTGTAGGAGTTAACCGTTTAATGTTGGCAACGTCAACCTATTATCAAATTATGGACACAACTAGCCAACTGGCATGATGAAGATACACTGACTTGCTTTGATTAAGTAGTACACAGTACTTGAGGTGTGGTTCATTTGCTTTAAGCTTCTCATGCAATGTGTTGTGTCTTCATCTTTTGACTTTTAATATGATCTAAGCTGTATCAGGTTGGGAGATTTTGACGTGAAGTTTCTGCTTATGTCCCATTATGTTTGTGTCTATGTTTGTTGAATCATTTATCTGATTTCATTGGACGTCCAATTTCAGCTAATGTCTCATTCCGTGCCTGTCCGTGTTTGTTGAATTTTTACCTGATTCCAGTGTTATTCGTTTCTGCATATCCGTCAATCCAAGCAGGTGCTATTCTGCAAACTGCGACTATTCGTTTCCCTTTTATTTGAAATGTGGTTCTGGGAAGTGAACCAGGAGATGGAGGATGCGGAGGCCGCCGAACTGGCTCGTGACGGCGATGGTGACTTTGTGTTAGAGGATGCCGGCGGCGATGGGGACGAAACCACCACCACCGATGGCGGCGACCACACGGATGTCGGGGGTGGCGACCACACGGATGGCGGTGGTGCCAGTAACCTGACCGCTAAGAGGCATAAGAAGCCGAGGAAGGACCGGACACCGCAAGCGGTCGCCACCGTCACAGACACGTTCACTATGGTCTCGAAAAGTGGCCAACACTGGAGCCTAGGAACATCGCAAGCGGGTACGGCATGCAACTAGGGTGCATCCTCCGGGAAACCGTGTCGATCAACACGTATGACCTCAGGAGCAAGGAGAATGAGGCTTTGCGCACATACCTCCTCAAGAAGCTTCACCAACGATACATATTTCCCGGATGATGGAAACAAAAAGGTGGACAACTTCGCCATCACGAAGATGAGCACCGCCTTGACCAGCTGGAGAGGCCGGGTGAAGGCGAAGATTGAAAAGGGTCTTAGCTGGGAGGAGATCAGTGCCAAAGAGCCGTACATCGACATAGAAGAGTTCGAGGCATTCAAGTTGTCCTTGGCATCTCCGGAGGCTCAAAAATGGACCGAGTGGGGGAAGAAGATGCGGGCACTGAACTTAGGTAACCACCATTTGGGAAGCGGCGGTTACGCAGGAAAACAACCCGTTTGGGACAAGGAGGATGCCGAGGTTGCGAAACTTGGGAAAGAGAACCCGTGGCTTAAAATCACGGACGAGCAAGTTAGGAACTTTGTTCGGTCCCGCTACTATCTGAAGCCGGGGACGGGGGAATTCGTTACCGACTATAAAGATGTGCTGGATTTCGAGAAAACGCTGGTAAGGAACTTAATTACCGCGGATATCTCAAAGTCCATTTGCGTTGATTTCTACATGGGTTCACGTTTATTTCCTTTGTCCGCAGGAGGATGAGTTGAAGGCTGAGGCTGAGGCCGGCCCGTCGTCCCAGGAGGCTCAGGCCGGCCCGTGGGACACGACTTTCAACCGGGCGATGAACGTTTACAAGGGGAGGGACAAGTCAAAGCCGCCGACGTCAGCTGGCCGTGTGACCGGCTTTGGTACGAGCATGAAGTTCCTCGAGTACTACAGCACGGACACCGAGAGAAAAAGGAGAGGAGGAAGCCGGCTAAAGATAAAGCCGAGGTTCTCGAGCTAAGGAAGAAGCTGGAGACACTAGAGAAAGAAAAGGTGGACTCCAGCATGGTGGACAAGCTAGTGGCCGAGAAGGTGGACGAGAAGCTCCGGAGTTTGTTACCCCCTGCATTGATGGAGGGGATAGCTGCTTGGCAAGCGGGAGGTCAACAGGGGCCGATACACGTGCCCAGCTTCGCCGGCAGCACCTCCAGCAATAACGTGTCGCCGGTCCTGGTGACCCCACCGGTGCCCCCTGTCGTGGATCAACATACACCAAGGCCGGAGAATAATGAAATGCACACGAGCGGCCGGAGAATGATAGGCCGGCCGCCGGCACCGGCGCCCTTGTCTCGACATTAGCCGAGCTCGACGCCATCACCAAGGTAACTAATTAGTTAGTCCGCGACATCTTCTATGACTATATATGCCTTTGATGACTGCCATATCTCATGCATGGTGCCCAACATGTGTTGACTCCCAGGACATGCCTTGCATACTCCTGCATAGGGTGGGGGTCGGCGGCGAGTTGAAGGAAGTCGCAACGGCCAAGATCATACAACCTTTGACCCGCGATATGCACAACACCCGAATGAGCGAGGTCGTGATGAAAGTCAATGTGAGCGAGGTACTGCCTGAGTTCCGTGACATCGACCCCCCACGCAACCTCCGGGAGCCGAGAAACACATGAAGCTTGGCGAATGCGGGAAGTGGATGATGGAATGGCCGAAGACCCAGATTCGTCTTGGGGATGTTCTTCATGGGGTCAGGCGCACCGGCGGCGCCACCTCGAGGCCCCGGCCCCCGTCGAGGCGGCCACAAAAAGCTGTTGCGGATGAACCGGCGCCACAAGCAGCCGTCGCCACCACCCAGAAGGAACCGCCGGTCGCCGCCACCACCGGCCGGAAGCTACCGCCGGTCGCCGCCACCACCGGCCGGAAGCTACCGCCGGTCGTCGCCGCCACCAACCGCCACAAACAGTTGTTGGGAACGTCTTCACCGCAACCGTCCAAGGTTAGTTCTGACTTTCCGAATTCCCCGACTTTCCGACTTTCCCGACTAACGGATGTGCTATTGTTTATGTTTAGGACAAAGCCGTTGCACCTCAACTTGGTGGCAACGACGGCAATGAGGAGGAGGAGAATGATGTCAACGTCGATGACTACATCAACACTGGCGCCTGCATGGATGGTATGTACATGCCTCTTGTGGATGAAGAACCCTTCCGCGACCACCGCGGTCAACCTGCTCGTCCCACTTCATGCACACAACGCCTGGCCTTCACCGACACGCCTCCGGATGCCGGCGATCATCAAGCTCAACCGGGTAACATTTTCAGCCCTAACACACTGCAAGAAACTGTTAAAGCGGGGTTCACTTCACCCCCACAATCCCCAGAGATGAAGAACAAGAAGAAGCACAGGAAGAGAAAAGGATCCTCCACCTCTGCGAGCCAGCCAGCTCCTAAGATCCGGGGTCTTGAAGACACGATTCCACCCCGTGCGGATGGCTTCCCCCGAGTTCATGAAGCTGGTAAACCTATCTTGTCTGGGGACTTGCTCCGCCTTGCAGAAGGACCCATGATTGCCTTGCAGGAATCTATCTTGCATCTAGAGGAGCTCCTTCTTAAAGACAAGAAGCCGAGTTACCCGGCGTTCGCGGTCAAGGTGCCAAAGAGCTGGTGGACTTCGTCCAGGAAGACCCCGCGGATGTGTTCTTCATAGCGTACGAGGACATCTTCAACCTGTTTCACACTAAACGGCTGGACTATAACATGGTCCGCCTATATGCGCTCGATGTGGCGATGAAGATCAGGAGAGATGATACCCCGTACGTCGCGATAGTGGATCCCTACTACATGCGCGACAGCCATCTGGTGGAAGGATCAAAGACACGGGAAACGGCCACGGAGTACCTCGTAAGGGTCATGCTGGCCAACAAGAGGAAGAACGCCCTTCTTCTGCCTTTCTTTTTCGAGTAAGTACACATCCGCTCGCCACCGTCGTATCTTATGCCTTCTTGTACATTTCTTCCATCGCTGATCCTTTGTCCAACATTCCGTTTCAATTGTGTTGAGCAGGGACAAGTACTGCGCACTCATCTACGTATCCCCGAGGTGGTCCATTGCCACTTATTTGGACTCGGGGAATAAATCCACGCCGAGACGATACACCAGAATAAAGGGTGTTCTCGATGACGCTCTCGAGGCCTATGCCCAAAAGGGCGGCCCCTTCCATAAGAAGTCGGAATTTTTCACGGAGGACAACACACACAAGTTCCAGCATGGGACCGGATTCCATTGCATCAAGCAACTGGATGGCAGCGTGAAGGAGGCCTACTACGCCCTCCATCACCTTAAAGCGATTGTCCGGGATTGCGAGAAAACGAAGATTCCATCTGGTCTCGCAGAATACACCAAAATGGCGGATGCTCTCACCGATGCTGATTACAGAACAGACTTCCATCGCATCCGGCTGCAGTTATCAACGATCATCCTCGACGATGTCATTCACAAATCAGGGTCCTTCCACTACCCCAGAGGTAGGATGTATTATAAAAGAAAGCCTTGCTAAGCATTACTAGTGTATTTTTTGTAGAAGTGCATGTGTAGGGTTATATATTATATATATGCTATGCTATGAAACCCAAATAGGATAGCCATATGATTTCCAACCATGACAATTGATTGATTGTCTTGCCTCTCTACTTAGATGAATAAATTATACTCTATGTATATCACTAACCAATATATATCCCAATCCATCTTCAGGTTGTCTCAGAGGGCTATCGAAGAACGACTAGAGGCGCAAAATGACACCAGGGAGTGGAGGACGAAAGGGCTTTCTACCGTTCCCGGCGCCGCTCAAGAAGAGGACTACATGATCATGCTCCATCATCGCGGCGGTGACAACTTCATTTGTACTAAGACTTGTGTGTGACATGAGATGAACCTTTGTACCAATTAAGACTTGTGTGACATGATCGAGATGGAACTTTTGTAGACTTGTGTTTTGGCACTTGTCACTATATGTATGTATCTTGGGCTCTAAGTGTTTGTGATGACATAGTAATGTGTTGTTTTCATATACCGTGTCAAAATATATTATTGTTTCTATTATTCCTGTATTTCCTGCAATATATCTGTATTTGTACAGGAAAATGTGAATTTATGTATTTCTGGAAAATACTTCTTTGGCGCATCAAATGTTTTTTTGTGACGCACCTATTTTTGTGGCGCACGGTTTAGGGATGCGCCACAGAATTCCTCTGTTGTGTCCACGGCGACATGATTCTGTGGCGCACGGCCTTGGTGCGCCACAGAAAGTTGGTCTTTCTGTGGCGCACGGCCTGGGTGCGCCACAGAAATAATTTTAGTGATGAGAATTCTGTGGCGCACCCAGCAAATCTGGGGGTGCGCCACAGAATTTCAAATTGGTGCGCCACTGATAGCCAATTCTGTACTGGTGAAATTGGTTTCACTAATGACGTTCTTGGCTCGACAGGTATCTAGAATCGTATTCCGGTTGCTGATCGAGATACAGGAATATGCTTTTCTGCCGAAGACTCTTCTGTTTTGATAACTTTCCGTGGACCATCTACATAGCCTCCAGTCCGCTGATCATCTGCTCTGATCATCTGGGAAGTGGACTTGTAGAAGTTAACCGTTTTGTTTTGCCAACTTCCATCCATTATCTGGTTCTGGACACAATTAGCCAACATGATCAAGATACAGTGACTGATCATCTGGGAAGTACTACTTACCTTGTGGTTCATTTGTTGTGCCTGTGTTTGCTGAACTATCTGATTCTCGTGATATTTGTTACCGCATACTCGTCGATCCAGGCTATTTTGCATTTGATCAACTGGAAAGTGGACGTTTTCTTCCATTTCCTTTTCTTTGAGATGCAGCTAGGGACCGAAGGGTTTCATGACCTATATATGTATCACCTATATCTATATATGTGCCATCATGCACAGATGTGACGAGCAGCGTCTATCTGCTGACATGCGACACGAAGTGCGAGACGCATTGCAAAGCAACATACCGCGAGAGCGGGCGCTGCGACGTGAATCTGGCCGTGAATCTGGGTGGCCATTGCGCCTGCTCTAGGTGCATCAGTGCATGCACACGAGGCGGCCCCTTAGCAGAATCTTCATATTCAGTGTTTTCGGCACGCGGGCGTGGGCGCGTCCGACGGGCCTCGCCGCGGTCGACCCGTTGGTGGCGACGCCGCCACCTTTGTGTCACCGGAGCGGCGCCGGTGGCGCACGGACGCGGCGGAGGCGGCGATCGCCGCGGCGGCGATTCCCGCGCCCGTGCGGCGGCGCGTCGGCCGATCTGCGGGCAGGAGATGAAGGCGGAGACGGCGGAGCTGTCCGTTCCCGTGGATCTGGCCGGGGAGGGCCGTGGCGGCGGCGACCCGCGGCGTCGCACGGGGAGAGGAAGGGAGAAGGGGGGTGTGCCGGCTAGTTTGCACGGACGTCCTTGCACTTTGCAAAATTTACAAATCGGTCCTTCCGCGGGGGGGGGTTTCCGGAAAACTGTGAGCCAAATATCGTGCAGGGGGTGACCGGGGGCGAGCCGGTTGCTCCGCTTGGTAACCGGGGCGACATGTCCGCACCCTATTGGTAGAAAATAGGGCGTCGCAAAGGGCGACGTGGAGAGCTGTGGACCGTCCGATCGGGCGATCGAACGGCTGTGAATTGGCAGCGACGTGGACAAATGAGGGAGGGCGGATTCCTCTGTCTTTTATATATAGTAAGATGTCAAATGCCTGTGTGTTTTACGCTAGTCTGCAGTCTACAACAGGTATTGTGATGGTTGGTGTCTTAGGTGCTTTAACAAATGAAATAATAAATTGATCATATGGTATGAGGGTACTGAGATATGATCACATTGTTATGTAGTCTGATGTGAAATGCCTGTGTGTTTTACACTAGACGTGACATCTACTCTGTTCTGGGAGCCTGGGATTGCTGTTTCATGTACGCTCGCTAGCCACCAGCATTCGACGTGATTTACATGGGTTGGTCGCTCGGTCAGCACGGTCTGACATCCAATATGACGGAATAGATGGCCGCACCGCAAGGTGGAGGACGGGTTGCATGGAGCCTTTTTTCAAAAAATAATTATAAATGACGTTTCTAAGTTTCAAAAAATTGTGAAAAAACATCCTAAATATGGACAATGATTATTTCTACTGATGTGCAAATTTCTATATCTTGGGTTGTGTAAAGATGACAATTTTATGGAGCTGAGATGTGTGGTGTAAAATTCAAAAAATTCAGATTTGTCAGGACTTTACATTTTTTTGTTAGCCCGGATTACAAGGTTGAAAATTGCAGGACAGTATCATACGGCATTTTGAACATTTAGCATATTTAAAAAAAACTATCAATTTTGAAAACTTTAAAAAATAGGCTCTATGGAGTATGCGCCGAGAAGCAATTTCCCCATGACAAAGGTTGTACTATAATGATCGATCACAATTCGACGGTTGTTACCCATGGTTAGTCTATGTCAATGTGTCATTGTTAATTGTGAAGAAATAACAACCACTTTTTTCATTGATAAAAACAATTCCACCGACTACTTTATACTCAGTATTTAACAACCATCATATGACGCTTTAGGCCGAATGCAGCTTTAGGGGATTAACATAGGTAATTTCTTGATCAGAATCATATATACATCCACGCACACAAATATCTTTAAAAAAATTGTAGTCGAGGAACACCATCATACATATTGATGACATGTATATCATATCCTTCATCAACATATTTGTCCTGGAAAATATTAATTGTTTATGAAAATCAGCATATCAGAATGAATTCGCACAAACTTAAATAGCAATATCAAGCATGTAAAGTTCATTTTAGACCAAGTATTATTGTATAATATAATTTTGTGATAGCTTTAACTTGTTGTGCATATTCTTCTGTATTCCTCAATTACTTCCACAGTTCGGTTTTTTCGGGCTGTTTTCCTCTCTAATTTTCCATATTCTGTGTACACTTTTCTCCATTATTGGTACTACCAGTTTCTTCTCTTAATGAATTGAAGCAGTGCTGCTGCCTTCTTTAAACGAAAATAGTACAAAGCGATGTTAGCGTGAGGACAGGTTTATTTTTTTTGCGTGGGGTCGAGATGGGATTGGATCTAGTGTTGGGCCAAATCGTCCTGCTCTGGAGCCATCCGTGGGCTCCTGTGTTTGTAAACCATGTGCTTCTCGCTAGAAGCGCTGATATCCTCCCTTCTCACAGGTTTGTTGCGAGTGTGAGGCACATCGATCTCCCGCATCATCCGCCTGAGAGCGTTGCCCTAAAAAAAAGCAGCTAGAGAGCGAGATGAGCGCCCGCCGCCGCCGTCCCAGCTCGCCGGCGGCGGCGCCGCCACTGGAGGACGAGAACCTTCTCGCCGAGATCCTCCTCCGCCTCCCCCCGGAGCCCTCCTCCCTCCCGCGCGCATCTGCGGTCTGCAACCGCTGGCGCCACATCATGTCCGACGCCCGCTTCATCCGCCGCTTCCGCCTCCACCACCGCCGCAACCCTCCACTGCTCGGCTTCTTCAAACCTTATGGAGGCTCATTCCAGCCAACTCTGGAGAACCCTAATCGTGTCGCGCCCGACCGCTTCTCCTTGCAGGAGGACCCGGCGATGGCCTCCTGCAACTCGGATGCCGTCATGGCCTCGTGCTATTGTTGGATCCGAAGCGGAAGCAGGCCCTGGTTTGGGATCCCGTCACCGGCGACCAGCACCGTATTGCCCTTCCCCCGCGGTTCGATGGGGATCTGACCCGCACCCAGGGGGCGGTGCTTTGTGCTGCCGGAGACGTCCACTTCCAGGTCGTCTTGGTTGTGATAGCCAGCAACGACGAACTACATACACGAGCGCTGGGTTGTGTTTACTCGTCGGAGACCGGCCTATGGGGTAATCTCATGTCACCACCGATTCCGTGCACATTTGTTTTCGCCGACGATGATGCCCTGTATCAAATGCCTCCAGACTTTACTAGCATGTCTGCTGTGCTAGTCGGGAATTTCCTTTACTGGATTCTTATTGGGGACTTTCCGGGGATTCTCGAGTTTGATTTGGAGAGACAGAGCCTAGCTGTGATACCATTGCCAATGGGCATCGTCTTCGCACATGACCACGAGTTAACGGTTATGCGGGCAGAGGGTGGTGGCCTTGGTTTGCTCCTCATGACAGACATAGACTTCATCGCCCAATTATGGAAGAGGAAGACAGATTGTGACGGTGTTGCGTCATGGGAGCTAGGAAGAACTATTGAACTAGACAAGCTAATTCCCTTGAATTCAGTGGAGGAGAGAGATTGCATAATGATTCTAGGGCTTGCTGAGTGCAACAATGTGGTGTTCATGTGGACAGTTGTAGGCTTCTTCATGGTCAATCTTGAGTCACTGCATTGCAAGCAAGTTTGTGAAGGCCATGACTACATGAGGTTCTGTAAACCATTTGAAAGTGTGTATGCTGCAGGTAATATCATGCTTCTACGTTGTGAGTATAACAAAACTAATTATCGACAATTGGTTGATGGAATGTCGTTTACTCCCTTTCGTGTCAAGCTAATAGTTTCAAGTAGAGATTTATCAATTATATTTATTGCTGCTAGAGATCTGTAATATTATGTCCCAGTACTGTGACGATTGGTTGGACGAGGAAGCAAACTGTCTCTGCCGGTGTATGGAATTAGTGGAGTTTATTCCCTCGAGATGGGATATACATAACTGTCTCTACCAACTAAAATGGCAAATTTAGAGCATCTCCAACCACACCCCTCAAACTGTCCCCAAACCGGTTTATTATGGTTTATTTGTGTCCGGGCGCGTCCGGGCGCGTCCGCCCTGTCCGGCACACCCCAAACTCACCCCATATGTGGGGAGAGTTTGTGGAGAATCCGTACGTCCGGGCGCATGTCCGGGCGCATGTAGGACAAGGGGAATCCTTTCTTTATCCTTTCTTTTGTCCTTCAATTATTCTCCTCTCTCCTTCTCCACCAATCATATGCAAGAGGACCACAATTTGGGGTGATATTTGTGGACCATGGTTGGAGGAGGCCACTTTTTAGGGGTGTCCGCGGACAGCTGCCCGGACAGTTTAGGGGCGGATTTGGGGGTCCGACTGGAGATGCTCTTATAGCTCAATATGTGCATCAGGAAGCTTACATGTAGTTGATCTTTTTTTGGAAGTTTACAACTAGTTATTACATTTTGGAAGCTTACTACTAATATCCTTTTAGTTAATATTCTTATCTATCCTAATAATCTTAAATCGAGTTGTTTTAAAATATTCAAAACAGTTGTTTATTTTATCACTTGTAGGGTAGTCCTGCCGTGAGTGTCAATGCCATTTGTTCCAGGGAAAAAAGTTGAACTCATTTCACATTTTCAGGCTATGTTTACTTGAATTTGAATAGTCACGATCACTTCTGTTGCTACTTTTATCAGTATAGGCATATTTTGTTTTGTTCAATATGGTGTGGAATCAGCTGGAGAGTCACTCTACATAACTTCTCTCTTGTGATTTCACTAAATATCTGCATTTTACAATAGGTGTGGTTTGTCTATTCGGTTATAATATTGTGCCAAACCTAAGCTTTTATTAAATTACATCTGTGAGTTTATCTAAATATCTTATTGATGCCTTCTCATGTTTATTTAGCTTTCCTTGAAATGTATTGGTTATTATTTCTACTCGTATGTCCATGACCATGAAGAATATTGTATGATTTGGTAAGCTGATGGTTCAGCATTTGTATCTGTGCAATGGATTTGAACCACTGGTCCCCTGGCCTCTCTCACACCAGATGGCAAAAATACTCAAGTATGCGTACAATACAATAAAAGTTGAAAGCGTGCCATTACACTAAAAATTACATATTGCTATCTCTATTTTTACAACTGATTTTTGGTACCAATTTCCACAATGGTGAAGATAATATTTACTGTTTCAATGATAAAAAACTGTGAGATTGTATTAACTTTAACAGGTCTTAATGATGTTGATTGCTTTATGGGTTATCTGGAATTGTATCCTGGTTGCTGAGATGGAGGGAATGACTTGATGCTGTAGTTTTTCTCTGTTTTTGGTAACTTCACGTGCTGATCGACCATCTACATACATAACATGCGTGATGAAGGTTAACGAGAAAGTGGATCTGTAGGAGCCAAGTTCTTTTTATTATCTAATTTCTGGACACAATCAGCCAACTGGCATGATGAAGACAGCAGTGGATTGCTAAGATTAAGTCATACTTACCTTGTGTGATACATTGGCTATGTTTTTCCTAGTAAGCGCATTGTAGCAAGCTTGCCTGCCTAATGATCTTTGCTTGATTCTTTACTCTTCTCACTGCAATTAATAATGAATACCATAATGTGGTTGCCTACCGCAAAGGAAGTGTAATGTTTTTTCATGTTGGCAATCGGAAGTGTCAATGGTCAGATCAATTTTAAGATAGACTAAATTGGATTGGCCCTTTGCAATCCTAGTTTTGTTCTCATTGAGTATAAGAAGTCAGAAATGTTGTTTTCTTCAATTTATACTGAACAAAATATCGAAGTAATAAGACTCGACTCATCATGAGTTGTAACTTTACTTTCACTGACATAGAATTGTTAGAAGCACTGCTTCTGGTCCAAGTGTTGTTAGAAGAAGTGTAAAAAATGACTTCTTCTTTGCAATGAAGGAGGTAGTTATTAAAAGATGATGCATGGACCCTTCCCTGACAGTGAAAAAAACTCCTATATTTCTAAACAAAATATTCCTATGAGCTAGAAACCAGATTTTTTGCTTTTGTTTCTGTGAGCCCCTCGTATGTCCGTGGTAATAAAGAATATTTCTAATGAGTAAGCCCTAGATGGTAAGGGATTTGCCTCTGTGAGGTATTTGAACCACAAAAATACTCAAGATTGTGCTAGCAACAGAAGTTGAAAATGTGGCCACTACACTACATATTATTGATTGCTTTTCTCTATTTCTATTGGGTTGTTTTCTATTATTGGTTGGATTATCCAGCCTTGGGAGTTTTTGGTTTATTTTCCAGTTTAACCATTAAAACATAAGATTGTGTAACTTTATTGTCCTTTCCATGAATGAATAGTGCAAATGGGTTTTCACTAATGACGTTCTTGGCTCAACAGGTATCTAGAATCGTATTCCAGTTGCTGAGATGCAGGAATATGCTTTTCTGCTGAAGATTCTTCTGCTTTGATAACTGTCCGTGGACAATCTACATAGCCTGCACTGATCATCTGGGAAGTGGACTTGTAGGAGTTAACTGTTTAGGTTTTGCCAACTTTTATCTGGTTCTGGACACAATTAGCCAGCATGATCAAGATACAGTGACTGTCTTCTATTAAGTATTACTTGCCTTGTGGTGATATTTGTTACCGTATACTTGTCGATCCAGGCTATTTCGCAACTGATCAACTGGAAGGTGGATGTTTCCTTCCATTTCCTTTTCGTTGAGATGCGGCGACCAAAGGGTTTCATGACCTATATATGTATCACCTATATCTATCTATGTGCTATCATGCACAGATGCGACGGGCAGCATCTATCTGCTGACATGCGACACGAAGTGCCAGACGCAGTGCAAGGCAACATACTGCGAGAGCGGGGACTGTGATGTGAATCCGGGTGGTCAGTGCGCCTGCTAGGACTTTAGGTTTGTGATGTCATTAAGTCTGTGATGTCGAATGCCTGTGTGGTTTACACTTCTGCAGTCTGCACCAGGTATTGTGATGGTTGGTGTCTTGGGTGCTTTAACAAATGAAATAATAAATTGATCACATTGTTCTGTAGTCTGTGATGTCAAATGCATGTGTGTTTTGTGTACGCTCCGTTCTGGGAGCCTGGGATTGCTGTTTCATGTACACTCGACCGCCATCAGCATCGACGTGATTTACCAATGTGGAAAAAATCAGTGCGAAATATTCTATGGAGCCTGGGAATACCAGATGTACGCTCCGTTCCGGTTTGGTTGCTTGGTGGTCTGACGTGCAATTGGAGGGAACAGATGGCCGCAAGGCCTGTGGAGGACGGGTTCCACGAAGTCCTTTTTTTTTGAAATTTTAAAAATGACGTTTCTAAGTTTCAAAACATTGTAAAAATATCTTTAATATAGACAATGATTATTTTTACCAATGTGCAAAAAATCAATGTGAAATATTATATGAGATACAATCACATTGTTGTAAGTACGAAATCAGATCAGTTGGTACTCTTGCTCAATTGGACATCTGAGCGTGCGGTCTTACGTGCGTTTACCCGCTTCGACGTGATTAACATGGGTTGGTCACAGTGGCGTATCTAGTGGGGGTGCCATGGATGCCATGGCACCGCCCTAAAATTGCACCCTTTTCAATCTAGTAATCAAATAATCATATAATATGTGTAATCAATGTGATAAAAATCGTTGTACATGATAAATTTAAGCTACGAATAATGAGTTGGCACCCCATATTGTTTAGTCCTGCCTCCGCCACTGGTTGGTCACTAGGTCAGCACGGTCTGACATGCAATGGGACAGAACTGTTGGTAGGAAGGTGGAGGATGGGCTCCATGAGCTCTTTTTTTAAATGCGTTTCTAATTTTTGAAAATTGTGGAAAAATCGTAAATATTGATATGATTACTTCGAAAACAACAACAAAGACTTTTATTGCCAAGCAAGCTGGGTTCTAGAGGTGAAACCCACAATATATCAAAACTAACTCATGTTTCTGACACATGGATAGCTAACTTCCACGCACCCTTGTCCATGGCTAGTTTTTTCGTGATATTCCACTCCTTCAGATCTCTCTTACAGACTCATCCCATGTCAAGTTTGGTCTACCACGATCCTTTTTAACATTCTCATCACGATTTATCCGTCCACTATGCACTGCCGCTTTTGGAGGCTTGCGTTGTATATACCCAAACCATCTGAGACAATGTTGGACGAACTCCTCTTCAATCGCGCTACGCAAGCTTCTCTTCTACAATGTTCAAGAAATAAATCTGACATGTTCTATATTTTGGGATGTGTAAAAATGACAAATTTATGAGATTTACATTGCAAAATTAGAAATATATCAGATTTGTCAGGACTTTACTTTTTTGTTATGCTCGAATACAAACTAATTTGCGGTTGAAATTTGCAGGATCATAGATTACGTCGTTCTCAACATTTATGATATTTTCTTAATAGATAAAACTTTGAAATATCGATTTAAAAGCTTAAAAAAAGGCTCTATGGAGTACCTGCTTCAAAAGCAATTTCCACAAGACAAGTTGTAGTATTATGGTCGGCCACAATTTGGTGGTTGTGAGCCGTGTTTATAGCCTTTGTAAATGTGTCGTTGTTAATTGTGAGGAAATAACGACCACTTTTTTCATTTATACAAACAATTTCACCGACTACTTCATATTTAATGACCATCATATGGCGCTTTAGGCCGAGTGCAGCTTTAGTAAATTAACAAAGGAAATTTCTTAATCAGAATCATATATACATCCACACACACAAGTATCTTTTTAAAAAAATTATAGTCGAGGAACACCAGCATACATATTGAAGACATGTATACCATTTCCTTCATCAACATATTTGTCCTACAAAAATCTGAATGATTTATGAAAATCAACATACTTGAATGAATTCACACAAACTTGAATGGCAATATCAAACATGTAAATCTCAAGTATTATTGTAGACTATAAGTTTGTGATAGTTTTAACTTGTTGTGCATATTCTTCTCTATTCGTCATTTTCCTCAATTATTTCCACCGTTCGGTTCTTTCGGGCTGTTTTCATCTCTAATTTTCAATCTCCTTAATGAAGAATTGAGGCAGTGCTGCTGCCTTGTTTAAGGGCGTCTCCAATGTTTAATTCTTAAGGAGGTCTTAAGGTGGACCCCACGTCATGTGCTATAGCGAAGTACAATCTTCACAATGTTTAAGTACTGGATGGGTCTTAAGCTGGGGTCCAGTTGCCAGTTTTCTTTATTTCTACACCTAACCGTCGTTCGTTCTTCTTCCTACAGCTAGCCAAAAATCCCCAATCTCATCCTGATTCGCTCCCTTCCCATTCCAGCGCCGCCTCACCTCCGGCAGGAATTCACTCGCCTCCGCGTCCTTGTATTATTCCGTATCCATGCTGGGCGGTGCCGCAACCACAGAGTTGGATTGTCCTAGTTCTCTGCCGTTCCCCTGCCAAGCATCTCTTCCACCTTCCAGTTTGGGATCTTGCTGAGGTCGTGGTGGTCGGTGACGATTCGGCAGGGGCGTTGACTAGGATGGCAAGGCACCGTGGATCCACGCAGCTGTGCTGGAGTCAACGACAGGTTGGTGTCCATGTCGTCGCTGGCCTCGTCGCCGGCACTTGCAGTCCGACAAGGCCATACTTGTCTCCGGGCTCGCGACATTTGACCGTCAGCGAGTTCGTTCCCGTGCTCTTCGTCACCGGCGCCATGGACATCTGCGAGTTCAAGGTCCGGTTGTTTGCCCGTGCTTCCCTCGCTGCTCGGCCGCTAGCGTCGATGAGCTCGTGGGGCTGCTGGTCCGCCCGCGTCGATGAACTCGCGGGAGGGAAACTGCTTTTACACTTTTTTTGAAAGTAACCATATATTCCATTAGAAAATCCTATTACAGATAGTACATAAATGATCACGAAATGACATAAACACGCTTGTCAAGCAGAATTACACAAAAAACCCTTCAAGAAGTAAAATTACAAATCCACCCTTGAAGAATCTTGTGCCTCGCCGAACCGTCGTCCACCATCGTCCTCCGCCGCCACCATGGCCGCGCCGGAAAAATAGGCGAGCAGCCGCCAAAACTAGATCTAGGAGAGCACCTTCGCATACATGGATGCTTTCTGAGCCGATGAACCGGGTCGTCGCAAGCAACGAGACTGAGACTTTGTGGCACGTCGACCGGGGATCTTCCCCGTGGTCACCAGATCCCGACGCCGTCAACTTCATCCGACGCAGTCGAAGAAGAGGAACGCCGCCGCCTGCCGTCATCCACACACCCAACTGCATGACACTAGACACAACTGCAGCAGCCACCGGAACCGCCACCCAAGAGAGTGCCGAACGCCGACGACCAGACACTAAACTCACCAGATCCAGAGATCGGCGAGATGACCATGCCATCTGCCCCTCGACGCCGCCGGAAGGAGCGACATCGAGATGGAGGAAAAGCAGAGACAAATTATTCCGACGCGACGCCGTCTCCTCCAAAGAAGCAACGCCTCAAGGAAAAACTAGGCCAACCCTAACTACAGACCGGAGCCGAAGCGTCGTGGTCCCCACCCCTCCCGTCGCCGGAGAGACGACGGTGAGGGCAGGGACCGGCCGCTTGGCCGGCGTAGTTGGGGGCAGATTCAATCTCCCGGGAGCCCTCCTCTTGTGTCTCGCGTCCTTGGGAACGAGGGGTGAAGGGCCCGCTCGCCCCCACCCCCCACGTTGAGGGGACCACAAAACGGTACTAATTTGAACGAACTGCTTTTACACTTATGCGGTGTGCCAGGATAGATGAGAGAGAAACAAGCGTTTTTTATTTCTTGTGACCAAGCCATACCGGTGAGACGGACCTCAAGATTTTTTAGCTTACGACCGAGGCTCACAATGTTTGAGGGTGGGTCTTAAGCTGTTTTTTTTCCTTATGGCCTCTCCTTATCTCCACATTGGAGACGCCTAAGAAAAAGAGTACAAAACAGTTACCGTGAGGACAGTCTTTTTTTTTTTGCGTGAGGACGTGTGTTGGGCCAATTCGTATTGCTCTGGAGCCATCTTCAGCATCAGTTTGGCCCACCTGCAACTTCACTTCTCACATGATATCGATCCCTTAGTCTCAAAAAAAAAAAAAAACATGATATCGATCCCAAGTTTTTTAATATCGATACCGCATCAGCAGCCAGAGTGCGTTGCCCTAAACAAAAGCATCCAGAGAGAGAGCGACATGAGCTCGCCGGCGGCGGCGGCGCCGCCGCTTGAAGACGAGAACCTGCTCTCGGAGATCCTCCTCCGCCTTCCCCCGGACCCCTCCTCCCTCCCGCGCGCATCCGCGGTCTGCAACCGCTGGCGCCTCCTCGTCTCCGACCCCCGCTTCACCCGCCGCTTCCGCCTCCACCACCGCCGCAACCCTCTCATCCTCGGCTTCTTCCACCATTTTTACCGCATCTCCTTCGAGCCAACTCTGGAGGCCCCCAATCGTGTCGCGCCCGGGCGCTTCTCGCTGCAGCGGACCCGCGGCGACGGCCTCCTGCCCCTCGGATCCCGTCACGGCCTCGTGCTAATGCTGGATCCAAAGCGGAGACAGGTCCTGGTCTGGGACCCCGTCACCGGCGGCCAGAACCGTGTTGCGCTTCCCCCGTGGTTCGATGTGCAGAAACCCCAGACCAGCGGGGCGGTGCTTCGAGCTGCCGGATATGTCCACTTCCAGGTTGTCTTGGTAATGGCAACCAGCGACGACGAACTGCATACACGAGTGCGAGTGCTCGGCTGTGTTTACTCGTCGGAGACCGGCTCGTGGAGTAATCTCATCTCAACACTGAGGGCTAATGCTGGGGAGGTTCCTGGATTTTTCGCTGCTGGAATGCGCGCTGTTCTCGTTGGGGATTCCCTTTACTGGACTCTTGTTGGGGAGCCTCCTGGAGTTCTCGAGTTTGATTTGAAGAGACAGAGCCTAGCTGTGATACCGTTGCCAATGGATATGTTGGGAGATGATTTCGAATTAACGGTTATCCGGGCAGAGGGTGGTGGCCTTGGTTTCCTCTTTGTGTCCAATCTCAGCGCCCAATTATGGAAGAGGACAGATTGTGAAGGTGTTGCTTCATGGGAGCTAGGAAGAACTATTCAACTGGACAGGCTACTTTCCCTTAATTCAGTGGAGGAGAAAACAACCGTAATGATTGGAGGGTTTGCTGAGTGCAATAATGTGGTGTTCTTGTGGATAGGTTTCAGACGTTTCATGGTCCATCTCGAGTCGTTGCAGTTCAAGGAAGTCCTCCAAGCCAACAGCTCGGGTTGGTGTCAACCATTCGAAAGTGTCTACGCTGCAGGTAATAGCACGCCTTTGCTGTTAGTATAACAAAACCAATTTTCGACAACTGGTTGATGGAATGTCGTTTACACCCCTTTGTGTCAAGCTAACAGTCTCAGGTAGTGTCATATCAGTTATTTCTATTGCTGCTAGTAGATCAGTTGTTCTGTGCTACTGAACCACAATCTTGAAAAAGGATATATCCATGATTTTACTTTCTGTTATGTAGTTATGTGGACGATTTTTCTACTGTTAGACGGTTCGGCTAGACAATTTGTGGCATATCCCGTGTCAGTCTAATCAGCCACTAGCATATTAAATGTAGCTATGCATATAACAAAACCAGCGGAAATGACTTGCTGCTGTAGTTTTCCTCTGTTTTGGCAACTTCACGTAGTGATCGACCATCTACATAGCATGCATGACGAAGGTTAACTAGGAAGTGGATCTGTAGGAGCCAAGTTCTTTTTATCATCTAATTTCTGGACACAATCAGCCAAGTGGCATGATTAAGGTGCAGTGGATTGCTAAGATTAAGTCGTACTTACCTTGTGTGATATATTGGCTATATTTTTTCCTACTAAGCGCATTGTAGCAAGCTTGCCTGCCTGATGATCTTTGCTTGATTATTTACTCTTCTCGCTGCAATGAATAATGAATGCCAAAATGTTGTTGCCTACCTCAAAGGAAGCATAATGTTTTTTCATGTTGGCAATCGTAAGTGTCAATGGTCAGATCAATTTTAAGATAGACTAAGTTGGATTGACCTGACCCTTTGCCATCCTAGTTTTGTTTTCTTCGAGTAAAAGCAGTCAGAAATGTTGTTTTCTTCAATTTATACTGAACAAGGTATCGAAGTAATAAGACTCGATTCATCATGAATTGCAACTATACTTTCAGTGACATATAACTGTTAGAAGCATTGATTCTGGTCCAAGTGTTGTTAGAAGTGTAAAAAATGACTTCTGTTTTGTAATGAAGGAGGTAGTTATTAATAAGATGATGCATGAACCCTTCCCTGATAGTGAAAAAAAAACTCCTAGATTTCTTAAAAACATGCGTATGAGTTAAAACCAGATTTCTATAAGCCCCTCATATGTCCGTGGTAATAAAGAATATTTCCAATGAGTAAGCCCTAGGCTGTAAAGGATTTGCCTATATGGGAGGTACTTTAACCACTGGTCTCTTATGCTCTACTGAGATCAGATGGCAAAAATACTCAAGATTGTGATAGCAACAGAAGTTGAAAATGTGGCCACTACACTACATATTATTGATTGCTTTTCTCTATTTCTATTGGTGGGTTTTCTAGTACTGGTTGGATGATCCAGCCTTGGGAGTTTTTGGTTTATTTTCCAGTTTAACCATAAAACATGAGATTGTATAACTTTAATGTCCTTTCCATGTATGGATAGTGCAAATGGGTTTCACTAATGACTTTCTTGGCTCACAGTATATAGAATCGTATTCAGGTTGCTGGGATGCAGGAATATGCTTTTCTGTCGAGGATTCTTCTGCTTTCATAACTATCCGTGGACCATCTACATAGTCTGCACTGATCATCTGGGAAGTGGACTTGTAGGAGTTAACCGTTTAGTTTTACCAA
Organism: Poa pratensis; assembly: GCA_947311845.1. Taxonomy (NCBI): domain Eukaryota; kingdom Viridiplantae; phylum Streptophyta; class Magnoliopsida; order Poales; family Poaceae; genus Poa; species Poa pratensis. Next base: position 163,654,386 of record CAMZMU010000063.1, read on the forward strand.
CTTTCATCATTATCTATTTCTGGACACAATTAGCAAGCAGGCATGATCAAGATACAGTGACTTTTGTTGATTAAGTACTAATTATCTCGTGGTTCATCCACTTAAGCTTTCCATACAAGCATGTGTCGTCTTCATCTTCTCACTGCTTGATATGTTTTAAGCTGTACCAGGTTGGGGGATTTCGATGCTTTATTCATGCCTCTGTCCCATTCTATGTTTGCCTGTGTTTGTTGAATTTATCTGATTATGGTGATATTCGTTACCGCATACCCGTCGATCGAATGCTATTTTGCAGCTGGAGGGCTTTCTTCCCTTTCCTACTCTTTCGGATGAGGTGACCTGAGGGTCTGATGACATGTCTGACAGTTGATTCGTTTTTGTGAGTTAAGCTTCTGAAGAATATGAGGTCTCACTTATTTGTGGCAATAAAAGATGGATAATTTTGTTGGTGTGGTCAGGATAGTGATTATTGCAAGTAAGCAAAGCAGTATTAGCAGCAAAAGTGTATGTTCCTGAATCCTGACACTTTCAAGACAATCTGGTGGCTTGTGTGGGGTCAATTCATACTGCTGTGGGGCTGGTGTTCATACTGTTGGACTGCTGGTCATCAGTCTCCTGAAATTCCTCATTCAGTGCGAGCACCACCAGTTATGCTATTGGCAGGGACTGATCATAGCGACGTAGCTCAGATAATGACGGTTGTTTTTACCCGTGTTAAATCCGAGGCTCATAATTTTTTGCGTGTCCAGCCAACACGCAAATTCACAGGAAAACCTCTGCGCAGGAATACAGAAGCATCATATAAATTTATTTTGAGGAGTCTTTTTTTAACATCATAAAAATCTCAGGAAGAGATGGTAGATCAGTCAAGAGAGTATCGAGAATCGATTACTGTAATAAAAAAAGAGTATCAAGAAGACTATTCAGATTCATGACGCTTAAATAACAAAAAATCTTGACGAAATCACCATGTGGTAGCGTCTCCTTGACTTTTGTTTTTGATTTGTCTATTGACTGTCGAGATATGCAGGTATATTGGGCTTCATTTCGGCCTTGCTTCTCAGATACAGGCGTGATATACTCGCGTCCTCAGCTTCACTCTGGGCCACCTGCATCAGAAGCCAGAGAGCGAGATGAGCATCCACCTCCGCAGCTCCAGATCGCCGCCGGCCCGCCGCTGGAAGACGAGAAACTTCTCTCCGAGATCCTCCTCCGCCTTCCACCGGATCCCTCCTCCCTCCCACGCGCATCCGCCGTCTACAACCGCTGGCGCCACCTCGTCTCTGACCCCCGCTTCCGCCTCCACCACCGCCGCAACCCTCCCTTCTCGGCTTCATCGACCATATTCTCGGCTGCGTCTTCTTCACACCAACTCTGGTGGCCCCCAACCGTGTCGCGCCGGAGCGCTTCTCCTTGGAGCAGGACCCCGACGGCTTCCTCCTTCCTCTGGGATCCCGTCATGGCCTCGTGCTAGTATTGGACACGTATCAAAAGCAGGTCCTGGTTTGGGACCCCGTCACCGGCGACCAGGACCGTATCGCCCTCCCCCCACGGTTCGATGCGGAGGAGCCCCATGCCCATGGTGATGTGATTCGCGCTGCCGGAGACGTCCACTTCCAGTTCCAGGTCGTCTTGGTAGTGGCAGCCAGCGATGACGAAGACGAACTACATAGAGGAGTGCTCGCCTGCGTTTACTCGTCTGAAACCGGCGTATGGGGTAATCTCATCTCAGCAATGCTTCCCGCCAATGTTTCCTACGAGGATGATGTTGTGCATGAAATGGCTGCTGTTCTCGTTGGCAATTCCCTATATTGGACAACCATTGGGAGTCTCCTGGAATTCTCGAGTTTGATTTGGAGAGACAGAGCCTAGCTGTTATACCATTGCCAATGAATATGTTGGGCGATTATTATAAATTTATGGTTACGCGGGCAGAGGGTGGTGGGCTTGGTCTCTTCCTTGTGTCCGAGGAGGGCCTTAGCGCCCACTTATGTAAGAGGAATACAGATTGTGACGGTGTTGCTTCATGGGAGCTAGGAAGGACTGTTGAACTGGACAAGCTACTAACCCTGAACTCAGTGGAGGAGAGAAGGTCCCTAACGATTGTCGGGTATGCTGAGTGCAATAATGCGATTTTCTTGTGGACATCTACCAGACTTTTCATACTCCATCTTGAGTCGTTCCAGTTCACGAACGTTCTCCAAACCGACAGCTTTGGTTGCTGTCAACCATTCGAAATTGTCTACGCTGCAGGTAATAGCATGCCTTTACACTAAGGGTTTCAAATAGTAGTCTGAGTTATCAGTATTGGTTTCAACCCTTTCACGTCAAGCTATTGGTTTCAAGTAGTAGTCTGAGTTATCAGTATCATTGGAAAATCTTGAAAAACCATATTCCTATGATTTTACTTTCAGTTACGTTGTTTTGTGGACAATTTTTCTAGTGTTAGACGGTAAGCTAGACATTTTGTGGCATATCCCTTGTCAGTATAAATATCCACTACCATATTAAACGTAGCTATGCTTTGTGTTGGTCTAAGCTACATGTGGGTACGTAGAAGTGTAAAGTAACATTTATTTACTACTGAAGTAAGTATTAATTAATGAAACGTTGTATGATCCATTGCTCAAGAATTCTATGGCATGAATTTACTTTAATTCAGTTTTCTTAGTTGGCAAATTTCAGCTTTTCTACTCCATGAGCCCCTCAAATGTCCATGATAATGAATATTCAATTGATTTGTTAAACTATATGGTTAGTCCACTAGTCTCTTAGCCTCTACTGAGTCCAGATAGCCACAGAACATGCTAACAATAGAAGTTGAAAGTGCACCATTGGACTAGAAATTATCAATTGATATCCCCGTTTCTATTGCTGTATTTCCCAACAATGCTGAAATGATTCAACTTTGGTGTTTTGGTGCCATTTCCATGATGTGAAGCTAATGCGTATTGTTTGAATCATAAACATTTGTGAGATTGTATAGCTTTGATGGGCTTTCTGTAAATACAGAGCACAAATTGGTTTGACTAATTTCATGGATTGCTTCACAGGTACCTAGAGTTGTATTCGGGTGGCTGGTATGGAGGATAGGGCTTATTCGCTGTAGGTTCTTCTGTTTTTGGTAACTTCACGTGGAGGTTAACCATCTGCAGAGCACAACACTTATTATCTGGGAAGTGTGGTCTTGAAAGGATTAGCCAGCAGGCACGATGAAGATACGATTTCATGATTCGATTAAGTAGTACTTGCCTTGTGGTCCATTTGCTTTAAGCTTTTCAAGCGAGCACGTTGAAGCAAGCTTCCCACCTGATGTTCTTTAGTTACATTATGTGTGTGTGTGTGTGTGTCTTTTATGTTCTCACTGTTTGACTATGTTCCAAGTTGTCCCTGGTCGGGAGATTTTGATGCCGAATATTCTCTGTTTTGTCCCATTTTTGCGGGTGCCTGTGTTTGTTGAATTTTTATATGATTCTGGTGGTATTTGTTGTAGCATATCTGTTAATCCAGGCAGGTCGTGGCTGACCACATCATGCTCGTGCTACTAGCAGCAGCGGTATGAATTCACTTTCTTTCCTTTGAGATGAGGTGAAGCGTCCAACGAGCTAGCTAACATTTGAAATATTATGTGAGTTCAACTTGTAAAGAAAAGAAGTTCGCTCTTATTCATGGCAAAAAGAGAGAAAAAGGTGAATAATGTGGTTGTAGTGACTCGACAGGGGTAAATTTATTGGCGGCAAACTCCTGATTCAGTGTGGTGAGTAGCAGAATATCTGCAGAGCTGTGGTTGGTCTTGTTTGTAACAGGCGATCTACCTAAACCGGTGTGCCGAATATAACCACGTGTTCCTGAAGCATTTTGCACAAATGGTTAGGTTAGTGATAGGGACTGAATCGTACCTCAGATAATAAGCACGATTGGTTGCCAGATATCTTTTTCGTAGATTATCACCGTATCACCGTCTCTTGTTTCAAGTTAACTCACGGTTGCTGATCATGGCGCATAATCGCCACCGATGGTTGTGGCACCATATGCCCCAAGTCAAACAAGCTTCTACTTGCCTTAAAGAAATATGCTAATTCACACAACGTCGTCTCCACCTTCGACCCGCTCCTTCCAAACAGGATGGAATCGGTAGCAACTGTTCTTTTGCCACATAACATTATATATTCTTCAAGATACATAGGTGTGTACTATACATCCATCTCTAAAATTCCATATGGGAAATATGATCGGACACGTCTTTTACAGAAAAAACCCGATACCACTCAAATCGTGCAAAATGTAAATGGTCACGTAGTCACCTTCAAAACATCCTAATTGATCTGTGCATCTGCATTGAAAATAAAATTATACCACTATTTGAACCGTGCGAAAAATGTCTCAATTTTTGGATAACTATTTTGATGGAGTTTATGAACTTTTGAAAACTCACAAACTTCATCGTGGGCCTTATACTTGTCGTGGGCTTCATCCAATTCTACAGCCTAGTTTTGGGCTGTGAACCAGAAGCCCAGTAGAACACCTCATCGCTTGCCCACGCGCCTTGAAAAAAAAACCTCATTTCACAGCAGTACACGACACGCATCCAAATCAGCAACATGAGCAGCTTCCGCCGCCGCCTCCGCTCGCCGGCGGTGCCGCCGCCGCCGCTGGAAGACGACGATCTGCTATCCGAGATCCTCCTCCGCCTCCCTCCTAATCCCTCCTCCCTCCCCCGCGCCTCCCTCGTCTGCAGCAGCTGGCGCGGCCTCGTCGCCGACCCCCGATTCCTCCGCCGCTTCCGCCTCCGCCACCGCCGAAACGCTCCCCTCCTCGGTTTCTTCCACCGAACTGATCACGGCCTGCTATCCTTTGTGCCTACTCTTGATGCTCCCAATCGTGTTCCGCCTGGGCGATTCTCCTTGCAGTTCGTAGACCACTTCCAGATCCTCGATTGCCGCCATGGCCTACTACTAATCTTCGACCAGAATCCGCTGCAGTTCCTGGTGTGGGACCCCGTCACCGGCCAACAGAACCGGCTAGCCGTTCCCCCGGGGTTCGATCCGACCAAGGCCTATGTCAACGGTGCGGTGCTCTGCTCTGCTGCTGTTGCCGGAGACGTCCAACACTTCAAGGTGGTCTTGGTAGTGGCAGACAACAAGGACAGCCAAAACAGACGATGGCTCAGCTGCGTTTACTCGTCCGAGACCGGGGATTGGGGTAATGTCATCTCAACACCGAATCCATCTCTGGACTTCGTTGATGTTACCTCTATGCCTGCTGTGTTAGTTGGGAATTCGCTTCATTGGCAACTTATTGGTACTAAGCTGAATATACTTGAGTTTGATTTGGAGACGGAGAGCCTATTGGCGATACGGATCTCATGGTCGGATGACGTCCTGTGCTTCACGGTCATGCCGGCAGAGGGTGGTGGGCTGGGTTTTCTCTTCTTGTCGGGCTTCACCGCCCAGTTGTGGAAGAGGAAGACCGATTCTAATGGTGTTGTGTCATGGGTGATGGGAACAACTATTGAACTGGACAAGCTACTTTCCCTGAATTCAGACTCAGATGACTACATAAGGATATGAGGGTTAGCCGAGGATAGTAATTCGGTGTTCCTGTTTAATGCTGTCAGCCTCTTCCTTGTCCAGTTTGACTCATTGCAGTTCAAGAAACTTACCAAGCCGGAAATGGTGGATTACTGTCATCCATTTGAAAGTGTGTATGCCACAGGTAATAGCATTTGTACTCCTGGTATACCAAATCAAGTTACTTTTTGTTAATTGGTTGATGAAATTCCTTTCACGTTCTTTCGTGTTAAATTAACCGCTTATAAGTAGTGTCACATAAATTATTCTTTTGCTGCTTCATGATTTGTTCAACATATATCATTTGTGTTCTATAGTGTTCTCTCCTAATGCTTCTGTGGTATTTATGTAATTGTTATGATATGGAAATTTGCTTGCGGTGTCTGATTTTGTTTATACTTCAAGTTAAAATTTTCTATACTGCAAGTTCTTATGTAGCCAGGATTGTCAGATAAATAACTGAACTTAATTTCATTGTTGCACGCCTATTGACATATGCAAGAACTGTATAATTATAGTGCTAGTGCACAGCTACTGTGCAGCTTGTTTCTCAAGATAAGATATATATGACAGTTCGAACTTGGACGTTGAACGATGAAATTTAGCTGTAGGCCATAGCTATGCTTTATGTGCAATCTAGTTTCTTCAATTTGGCCACCGTAGGTGATTAATACTAGATTCATCCTACCAACTGATTTCATCACATATTACAGATTTTGGTTTTACTAATATATTATCATCAGATGTAGTGGTCAGTGTTGTATTTGATGCTGGCCATTGTAAAAATATGACGTCTATTTTTGTACCAATAGAAGCATTAATTAATACGATGGTGGATGATCCCTTGCTTGAGGTTTCTATGGCATGAAAACATAATATTCAGTTAGTGACTAGCTAGCTTGTAAATTTTATAGAATATGCTTACGAGCTAGAAGTCAGATGTTTCTGCTCTTTTACTCCATCAGGTCCTCGTATGTCCTAACAGTAGAAGTTGAAAGTGTGTCGTTCACTACACCGCAAATTACCGACTGATATCTCTGTTTCCCTTGCTGTTTTTTTAACTATCCTGAGATGATTGAACTTGGTGTTTTTATAAATAGTTCCGCAAAGTGAAGCTATTGTTTACTGATTGAATCATAAACATTTGGGAGATTGTATAGGTTTAACGGTTTTCCATAAATGAGTTCATTGGTTTGACTAATGACATGGATTACTCTTCAGGTATCTAGAATTGTATTCCGGTTGCAGAGATGGAGGAAAGGGCCTGTTTGCTGTAGGGCTTTCTATTTCTGGTAACTTCACGTGGAGATCCACCATCTACATAGCGTGCACTAGTTTCCAATTTCCAGCCATTATCTAGTTTCTGGACACAATTAGCCATTTGGCATGTTGAAGTCAAAGTGGATTGCTAAGATTAAGTAGTACTTGCCTTGTGGTTCGTTGGCTAATTTCTTTCCTAGCAAGCACGTTGAAGCAAGCTTGCCTGCCTGATGTCTTTGCTTGCTTATGTTCTCTTCTCACTGCAATAGACGGTGAGTGAATACAATAAGGTGGTTGCCCACCGCAAAAACGAGACATTTAATTATTTTCATGTTGTCAATTGTAAGTGCTGCTTTCTTGAAATGATCAGATCAATTTTAAGACGACTTCAGTTGGATTTACCTGTCCCTATGCAATCCTGCTCTTGTTTCCTTCCACTATAGCAAAGCAAAAATGCTGTTATTTCGTCTTATGATCCTATAAGTGATCATAGAAGAGGAGTACAGACACAAGGCAGAAAGCTCAAGATGACTGTTCTAACAAGCTCTTATATGATTCTGTACATATAGAAAATAGCAGCGAAAACTTGAATGTTATATACTGTAGTGAAAGATTCTGTACAAAGAAGTCAGGTGCCAACCTTAGCTTAGCATTTCTATGAAGCAAAGTTTCTGTCTATAGAAGTAAAATCCTCCATAAGAACCTCTTACTTTTCCATCCCGTTACTGTAAGACTGCCAAAGCATATGATGTAATTAAGGAAAATGTATGTTACCAACTCCCAGTTAATCTCTAATTCGAAACAGAAAAGGCTGGGCACTGCTGCCAACAAGCTAACTGTATGGATAATTATCTTGCCCTCAGAGAAAGGATGATATCAATGCTGATTGCTGAACTAATAAAATGCTGATAATTATCTTGTTCCAAAATGTTAGTACCCACTTCTGAAGAAAAACCCAGGCCTGCACCAATGTATGCTGAAGCTCGAAGTGTACATGACGGATAGTTATATTTCCTTAAAGCGTAGCTGCCAACCTAAATCGAAATATTTAAACCCTAAAGAGTTGCATTTTCTAATTCTGCTTAGAGAAGAGTTGTGGCCACTTTTTTTCAGACCAAGTTGCCGTCAATATAGGCTTACCAAAACCTCTTTACGCTTTTCGTGGGCCTCGTTTTATCTCCAGCCTCTCAACCTCGGCCCAGTATCACACGTTCCAGGTTCCAGCTCTTCGTAGCCGGTGACGAGGGCGAGATGAGCAACCGCCGCCCCCGCTCGCCGGCGCCGGCGCCGCCGCTGGAAGACGAGGACCTGCTCTCGGAGATCCTACTGCGCCTTCCCCCGCAGCCCTCCACCCTCCCGCGCGTCTCCGCCGTCTGCAAGAGCTGGCGCAGCCTCGTCACGGACGCCCGATTCATCCGCCGCTTCCGCCTCCACCACCGCCACAACCCTCCCCACCTAGGCTACTACGTAAGAGATTTCGACAACCTCTCCTTCGTGCCCACCCTCGAGGCCCCCGACCGCGTCCCGCTCAGGAGCTTGCGGTTCGACCGTGGCGACGCCTTCCAGCTCGTCGGATGCCGCCATGGCCTCCTGCTCTTCGTCCGCGCCTTGGGGAATCGGATCGTCGTGTGGGATCCCGTCACCGGAGAGGAGCACAGCATTGCCGTTCCCCCGGGTTAGAGAACCAAGCGCTGACGCGCTGTGCGGTGCTTCGCGCTGCCGGTCCCGGAGACGTCCACTTCCATGTGGTCTTGGTAGTGGCAGCCTACGACGAGGAGCTAGATAGTAGGCTAGCGATCGCCTGCCTATACTCGTCGGAGACCGGCGTATGGGGTGATCTCATTTCAGCACCAGTTCCATCCCATGTTAATACAGTCGTGGGCGCTGTGCTGGTTGAGAATTCCCTTTGCTGGTTGCTTGGAACGAAGAATGTTGGTGAAATTCTTGAGTTTAACTTGGAGAGGCAGAGCCTAGCTGTGATGCTACTTCCAATGGATATGTCTGAATTAGATGAGGACAACTTCACAGTTATGCGGGCAGAGGGTGGTGGGTTGGGTTTCCTCTTCGTGTCATATCTCACTACCCAAGCTCAATTATGGAAGAGGAAGATTGATTCCGATGTTGTTGTTTCATGGGGGTTGACAAGAGCTCTTGAACTGGACAAGCTACTTTCCTGGAATTTGAAGGAGAAACGTCCAGCCCTACATATACTAGGGTATGCTGAGGAAAATAATGTCTTGCTCCTGCGAACAGTCTTCGGCATCTTCATGGTTCAACTTGAGTCGTTGCAGTTCAGGAAACTTCCCAAAATCTGCAGCTGGACTTATTATATTCCATTTGAAAGTGTCTATATTGAAGGTAATGGAAAGCCTTTGTACTGTGGGTATAACAAAACCATATTATTTTCCATTATTTGGCCGATGGACTGTTGTTCACATTCTTTGGGTTTAAGCTAACAATTTTAGGTAGTGTTGCATATTAATTATTTATGTTAATGTTTAATTTCAACATTTAGTGATGTTATTCAGTCCGTATACTTGTGTGGTTGTGTCCTATGTAATGGTTATGATATAGATGTTTTTTGTTACCGGTACCTAGTTTAGGGAGGGATTTGCTGAAACTAGACTGAACCAACTAAAATATCAAACAGATAACTCAATGTGTACATTCCGAAGATAATACTTGCTTGGCTAATAATCATAAATCTATACAACGAGTTGGTTTTCAATTTACAAAACTATAGCTCATTCACTTGTGCGAGAGTCCTGCTTTGAGTGGCAAGTCATTTTGTTTCAGAGAAATACAGTTGAGTTCCATTCATATTTTCAGGCTGAATTTTCTTACAGATAATCTAGATCGGAATAGTAATATTCTTATGTTGCTTAATTATTAGTATGATCATATTTTGTTTTGGTCGACATAACGGTGGAACGAGCCTAAGATAATTCTCGTTAACTTCTCTATTTTGATTAGCAGATAGTTCTACTTTGCATGGTTTTCATTTTCACGATATAATGAGTATATACTGTTTTTACGGATATTCTTGAATTTAACAATAACTGTGATTAGTTTATCTATTATTAAGTATGTATCAAAGATTCTAAGTTGAGCTATTTTTTCCTTCTCAAAATACACATATGAGTTTAACTAAATATCACATTGATGCCTTCTCATATCTATTTGGCTTCCATTGGAAATGTCATTGGTTGTTTCATTGTTTGGCTTCTAGTGGTTGTAGGAACCGGCACTGATGGTGGACATGGTGGAGCAGAACTTATGCACAATACATAAGATGCTTGCCTGGTTAGATATGCTATTATGAGGGGTTGGCTGAGCTGGTAAGCTTATCTTTTGCATGTTGTCGTATCTGACATGTTCTTTTGATAATAAAAAATATTGCAAATGATGTGTTAGTTTAGATGGTTCAGCATTTTCCTCTATAGGAGGTATGTGAACCACTGCTCTCTTAGCCTCCACCCAGACGAGATGGCAAAAATACACAAGAATATGCTAACAATAGAGTTGAAAGTGTACACCTACACTATAAATTACTTAACTGTTATTCGATGTTTCTGTTGCTGGTTTTTTCCAACATTGCTGAAGATGTTTTTTGCACAGTATCCACAATGGTGAAGCTAATGTTTACTGTTCGAATCATACAAAAATTGTGAAATTAGTGTAACTTGAACAGGCTGAATGAATATTACAGTTTGGTTTGACTAATGGCATTCATTTCTCCACAGGTATCTAAATTGTATTTTGCTGCCGAAATGCGGCAATGGGCTTGTTTGCTGAAGGTTCTTCCATTTGTTAACTTCATGTGGAGATTGACCAACTGCATAGCGGGTGCCAGTGAAGTGGACTTGTAGTACTTTATCATTTAATTTGCCAATTTCTCTCTGTTATAGTGGTATCTGGTTTCTGGATATAATTAGCCAACCAGGATGTGAAGATACATTGACTGGCTTTGAGTGGTTACCTTCTGGTTCATTTGCTATATGCTTTCCAAGCACGTTGATGCAAACTTGGCTACCTGATGATCATTGCTTGCATTTTTGTGTCTGTTTACACGCATATTCTCACTGCAATAAACAGTAAACACCGTAAGGTGCTTGCCCACTGCAATGTAAAACATGTTTTCATGTCACTACAAAGCAAATAAGGGCATTCTCTTCAGAAATGACACTTTCTGAATAAAATCTAGGCACATAGAGCCTTGCTGCATTTGCTAATTAATAAGCATTGAATCACAATTACAACTTAATAGGAGACTGAGAGATGGGGGAAAAAGTATCAACTTGGTGGTAGACTGGCACTTGAAATGTGACTGATGGATGAAGAACTGTGGCATTTTTTATGTTTCTAATCTTATGGTGATATAAGGGTGAAAACTTCTACTCTGTATTATAAATGATCTCTACTTGGTCACAAGATTCAGTATTTCAGCAACTGAGCAGTCCCATCGGTTTCGAAATGATCAGCTAAATCCTGGATGTAATTGTCAAATGTTCTACCATACAGAGCCTTATATTTGTTCATGTTAGAGTTGTTACTGAAACTTCTTTAGAATGGAATAATTAAACTCTCAATAAATGAAATAATTACGTTTTTTTGCGGGGAGGAAATAAATAAGTTACAACTCGATTCCATCATTCTTTTTGCCCGTGCTGCGGCGAGGTCCCTGGGAGTGCATGGCATAGGTTTGCTGGATGTGCTGTGTTGAGGTCCCTCGTAGTGCATGGTGCAGGTTTGGTGAGGTCCCTCGTACTCGTAGTGCATGGCGTAGTTTTATTGGACGACGTCGATGAACTTGAGAAATAGCAATCCAATAATGAGACCATTTCACACAGTTCGAATAGTGGTATAAATTTATTTCAATGCAGTACGCACTGATAATTTCGGATGTTTTGAAGGTGACTATGTGACCATTTAGATTTTGCACGATTTGAGTGGTATAATCAGGTTTTTCTGTAAAAGACGTGTCCCATCATATTTTCCATACGGAATTTTAGAGATGGATATATAGTACACCGCCTACCTATCGCGGAGAATAAATAATGTTACGTGGCAAAAGAACTGTTGCACATTACCGATTCCATCTCCACTGGCATCCTGTTTGGAAGGAGCGGGTCGAAGGTGGAGACGGTGTTGTGCGAATTTGCATATTCCTTTAAGGCGAGTAGAAGCTTGTTAGACGGGGCATATGCGCCAAGATCAGCAACCGTGAGTTAACGTGAAACAAGCAAGAGACGGTGATAATCTACGAAAAAGAGATCTGACAACCAATCGTGCTTATTATCTGAGCTACGATTCAGTCCCTATCACTTACCTAACCATTTTGCAAAATGCTTCAGGAAAACGTAGATCGCCTGTTAGAAACAAGACCAACCACAGCTCTGCAGATATTCTGCTACTCACCACACTGAATAAGGAGTTTGCCGCCAATAAATTTACCCCTGTCGAGTCACTACAACCACATTATTCACCTTTTTCTCTCTTTTTGCCATAAATAAGAGCGAACTTCTTTTCTTTAGAAGTTGAACTCACATAATATTTCAAATGTTAGCTAACTCGTTGGACGCTTCACCTCATCTCAAAGGAAAGAAAGTGAATTCATACCGCTGCTGCCAGTAGCACGAGCATGATGTGGTCAGCCACGACCTGCCTGGATTAACAGATATATGCTGCAACAAATACCACCAGAATCATATAAAAATTCAACAAACACAGGCACCCGCAAAAATGGGACAAAACAGAGAATATTCGGCATCGAAGTCTCCCGACCAGGGACAACTTGGAACATAGTCAAACAGTGAGAACATAAAAGACACACACACATAATGTAACTAAAGAACATCAGGTGGGAAGCTTGCTTCAACGTGCTCGCTTGGAAAGCTTAAAGGAAATGAACCACAAGGCAAGTACTACTTCATCGAAACATGAAATCGTATCTTCATCGTGCCTGCTGGCTAATCCTTCCAAGACCACACTTCCCAGATAATTAGTGCGTGCTCTGCAGATGGTTAACCTCCACGTGAAGTTACCAAAAACAGAAGAACCTACAGCGAATAAGCCCTTTCCTCCATCCCAGCCACCCGAATACAACTCTAGGTACCTGTGAGCAATCCATGAAATTAGTCAAACCAATTTGTGCTCTGTATTTACAGAAAACCCATCAAAGATATACAATCTCACAAATGTTTATGATTCAAACAATACGCATTAGCTTCACATCGTGGAAATGGCACCAAAACACCAAAGTTGAATCATTCCAGCATTGTTGGGAAATACAGCAATAGAAACAGGGATATCAATCCGTAATTTGTAGTACAATGGTGCACTTTCAACTTCTATTGTTAGCATATTCTGTGGCTATCTGGACTCAGTAGAGGCTAAGAGACTAGTGGACTAACCATATAGTTTAACAAATCAATTGAATATTCATTATCATGGACATTTGAGGGGCTCATGGAGTAGAAAAGCTGAAATTTGCCAACTAAGAAAGCTGAATTAAAGTAAATTCATGCCGTAGAATTCTTGAGCAATGGATCATACACCGTTTCATTAATTAATACTTACTTCAGTAGTAAATAAATGTTACTTTACACTGCTACGTACCCACATGTAGCTTAGACCAACACAAAGCATAGCTACGTTTAATATGGTAGTGGATATTTATACTGACAAGGGATATGCCACAAAATGTCTAGCTTACCGTCTAACAGTAGAAAAATTGTCCACAAAACAACGTAACTGAAAGTAAAATCATAGGAATATGGTTTTTCAAGATTTTCCAACGATACTGATAACTCAGACTACTACTTGAAACCAATAGCTTGACGTGAAAGGGTTGAAACCAATACAGATAACTCAGACTACTATTTGAAACCCGTAGTGTAAAGGCATGCTATTACCTGCAGCGTAGAAAATTTCGAATGGTTGACAGCAACCAAAGCTGTCGGTTTGGAGAACGTTCGTGAACTGGAACGACTCAAGATGGAGTATTAAAAGTCTGGTAGATGTCCACAAGAAAATCGCATTATTGCACTCAGCATACCCGACAATCGTTAGGACCTTCTCTCCTCCACTGAGTTCAGGGAAAGCAGCTTGTCCAGTTCAACAGTCCTTCCTAGCTCCCATGAAGCAACACCGTCACAATCTGTGTTCCTCTTACATAAGTGGGCGCTGAGGTCGTCCTGGGACACAAGGAAGAGACCAAGCCCACCACCCTGTGCCCGCGTAACCGTAAATTTATAATAATCGCCCAACATATTCATTGGTAACTGTATAACCGCTAGGCTCTGTCTCTCCAAATCAAACTCGAGAATTGCAGGAGACTCCCCAATAGTTGTCCAATAAAGGGAGTTGCCAACGAGAACATCAGCCATTTCATGCACAACATCATCCTCGTAGGAAACATTGGAGGGAAGCAGTGTTGAGATGAGATTACCCCATACGCCGGTTTCAGACGAGTAAACGCAGACGAGCACTCCTCTATGTAGTTTGTCTTCGTCGTCGCTGGCTGCCACTACCAAGACGACCTGGAACTGGAAGTGGACATCTCCGGCAGCGCGAACCACAACCCCGTGGGCATGGGGTTCCTCCGCATCGAACCGTGGGGGGAGGATGATACGGTCCTGGTCGCCGGTGACGGGGTCCCAAACCAGGACCTTTTTCTGATACTGGTCCAACACTAGCACGAGGCCATGACGGGATCCCAGAGGAAGGAGGAAGCCGTCGGCGTCCTGCTCCAAGGAGAAGCGCTCCGGCGCGACACGGTTGGGGCCGCCAGAGTTGGTGTGAAGAAGACGCAGCCGAGGATATGGTCGATGAAGCCGAGGAGGGGAGGGTTGCGGCGGTGGTGGAGGCGGAAGCGGCGGGTGAAGCGGGGGTCGGAGACGAGGTGGCGCCAGCGGTTGCAGACGGCGGACGCGCGCGGGAGGGAGGAGGGCTCCGGGGGGAGGCGGAGGAGGATCTCGGAGAGCAGGTTCTCGTCTTCCAGCGGCGGCGCCACAGCCGCCGCCGGCGATCTTGAGCCGCGGAGGTGGATGCTCATCTCGCTCTCTGGATACTGATACAGGTGGCCCAAAGTGACACTAAAGACACGAGTATATCACGCATCTGAGAAGCCACAAGGCGGCAAATCAAGCCCAAGATACCTGCATATCTCGACAGTCAATAGACAAATCAAAAACAAGAGTCAATAGCGATACTCTAAAGGACACGCTACCACATGGTGATTTCGTCAAGATTTTTTGTTATTTAAGCTTCATGAATCTGAATAGTCTTCTCGATACTCTCTTGACTGATCTACCATCTCTTCCTGAGATTTTTATGATGTTAAAAAAAGACTCCTCAAAATAAATTTATATGATGCTTCTATATTCCTGCGCAGGGGTTTTCCTGTGAATTTGCGTGTTGGCTAGACACGCAAAGAACTATGAGCCTCGGACTTCACATGGATAAAAACAACCGTCATTATCTGAGCTATGTCAGTATGATCAGTCCCTGCCAATAGCATAACCGGTGGTGCTCGCACTGAATCAGGAAATTCAGGAGACTGATGACCAACAATAAGAATATTATCCATCTTTTATTTGCCACAAATAAGTGAGACCTCATATTCTTCAGAAGCTTAACTCACAAAAACGAATCATCAGACCCTCAGGTCACCTCATCCGAAAGAGTAGGAAAGGGAAGAAAGCCCTCCAGCTGCAAAATAGCATTGGATCGACGGGTATGCGGTAACGAATATCACCATAATCAGATAAATTCAACAAACACAACCAAACATAGAATGGGACAGAGGAATTCAGCATCGAAATCTCCCAACCTGGTATAGCTTAAAACATATCAAGCAGTGAGAAGATGAAGACGACACATGCTTGTATGGAAAGCTTAAGTGGATGAACCACAAGGTAATTAGTACTTAATCAACAAAAGTCACTGTATCTTGATCATGCCTGCTTGCTAATTGTGTCCAGAAATAGATAATGGATGAAAGTTGGTAAAACTAAACGGTTAACTCCTACAAGTCCACTTCCCAGATGGTCAGTGCAGGCTATGTAGATGGTCCACGGATAGTTATCAAAGCAGAAGAATCCTCAACAGAAAAGCATATTCCTGCAATCCCAGCAACCTGAATACGATTCTAGATACCTGTCGAGCCAAGAAAGTCATTAGTGAAACCCATTTGCACTATTCATACATGGAAAGGACATTAAAGTTATACAATCTCATGTTTTTATGGTTAAACTGGAAAATAAACCAAAAACTCCCAAGGATGGATCTTCCAACCAATACTAGAAAAATCCACCAATAGAAATAGAGAAAAGCAATCAGTAATATGTAGTGTAGTGGCCACATTTTCAACTTCTGTTGCTAGCACAATCTTGAGTATTTTTGTCATCTTATCTCAGTAGAGCCTAAGAGAATAGTGGTTCAATCTTGAATATTCTTTATTACCACGGACATATTTTTTAAGAAATCTAGGAGTTTTTTCCACTATCAGGGAAGGGTTCATGCATCATCTTATTAATAACTACCTCCTTCATTACAAAACAGAAGTCATTTTTTACACTGTTAACAACACTTGGACCAGAATCAATGCTTCTAACAGTTATATGTCACTGAAAGTGTAGTTGCAATTCATGATGAATTGAGTCTTATTACTTCGATATTTTGTTCAGTATAAATTGAAGAAAACAACTTTTCTGACTGCTTATACTCGAAGAAAACAAAACTAGTATTGCAAAGGGTCAGGTCAATCCAACTTAGTCTATCTTAAAATTGATCTGACCATTGACACTTACGATTGCCAACATGAAAAAACATTGCTTCCTTTGAGGTAGGCAACAACATTTTGGCATTCATTATTCATTGCAGCGAGAAGAGTAAGTAATCAAGCAAAGAGTATCAGGCAGACAAGCTTGCTACAATGCGCTTGCTAGGAAAAAATATAGGCAATATATCACACAAGGTAAGTACGACTTAATCTTAGCAATCCACTGCACCTTAATCATGCCACTTGGCTGATTGTGTCCAGAAATTAGATGATAAAAAAAACTTGGCTCCTACAGATCCACTTCCTAGTTAACCTTCATCATGCATGCTATGTAGATGGTCGATCACTACGTGAAGTTGCCAAAAAACAGAGGAAAACTACAGCAGCAAGTCATTTCCTCCATCTCAGCAACCAGGATAAAATTCTAGATACCCCGTAAAACAATCGACACCATTAGTGAAACCAATTTCTACTATTCATTCAAGTTAAGACCCGTTAAATTTAATACAATCTCACAGTTTTTTTTATCATTGAAACCGTAAATATTAGCTTCACCATTGTGGAAATTGGTACCAAAAACCAGTTGTAAAAACAGAAAATAGAAAATAGCAATATGTAATTTGTGGTGTAATGGCACACTTTCAACTTCCTTTCTATTGTAAGCATACTCGAGTATTTTTGCCATCTGGTCTCAGAGAGGCTTGGAAACCAGTGGTTCAAATCCATTGCACAGAGACAAATGCTGAACCATCAGCTTACCAAATCATAAAATATTCTTCATGATCGGACATACGAGTAGAAAGCATAACCAATGACATTTCAAGGAAAGCTAAATAAAACATGGGAAGGCTCAATAAGATATTTAGATAAACTCACAGGTGTACTTTAATAAAAGCTTAGGTTTGGTACAATACTATAACTGAATAGACAAAGCACACCTATTGTCAAATGCAGATATTTAGCGAAATCACGAGAGAAGTTATGTAGAGTGACTCTCGAGCTGATTCCACACCATATCGAACAAATACAAATATGGCTATACTGATAAAAGTAACAGCAGAAGTGATCGTGACTATTCTAATTCAAGTAAACATAGCCTGAAAATATGAAATGAACTCGATTTTTTTTTGCTGAACAAATGGCATTGGCACTCGCAGCAGGACTACCCTACAGGTGATAAAATAAACAATTGTTTTTAATATTTAAAACCAAGTCGATTTAAGATTATTAGCACATATAAGAATATTAAATAAAAGGATATTAGTAGCAAGCTTCCAAAATGTAATAACTAGTTGTAAATTGAGCTATAAATTTGCCATTTTACTTGGTAGAGACAGTTATGTATCCCATGTCGAGAGAATAAACAACGCTACTTCCATACACTGGTAGAGACAGTTTGCTTCCTCGTCCAACCAATGTCAAAGTATTGGGACAGAATAGTAAAGAACAACATCTCTAACAGCCATATAAATAATTGATGCGGCACTACTTGAAACTATTAACTTGATACGAAAGGGTGTAAACGGCATTCCCATCAACCAATTGCCGAATAATTAGTTTTGTTACACTCACAGCGTAGAAGCATGCTATTACCTGCAGCATAGACACTTTCGAGTGGTTTACAGCAAGTCATGTAGTCATGGCCTTCGCAAACTTTCTTGCACTGTAGTGACTCAAGCTCGACCATGAAGAAGCCTACAACTGTCCAAAGGAACACCACATTGTTGCACTCAGCAAGCCCTAGAATCATTATGCAATCTCTCTCCTCCACTGAATTCAGGGGAATTAGCTTGTCTAGTTCAATAGTTCTTCCTAGCTCCCATGACGCAACACCGTCACAATATGTCTTCCTCTTCCATAATTGGGCGATGAAGTCTATGTCTGTCATGAGGAGCAAACCAAGGCCACCACCCTCTGCCCACATAACCGTTAACTCGTGGTCATGTGAGAAGACGATGCCCATTGGCAATGGTATCACAGCTAGGCTCTGTCTCTCCAAATCAAACTCGAGAATCCCCGGAAAGTCCCCAATAAGAATCCAGTAAAGGAAATTCCCGACTAGCACAGCAGACATGCTAGTAAAGTCTGGAGGCATTTGATACAGGGCATCATCGTCGGCGAAAACAAATGTGCACAGAATCGGTGGTGACATGAGATTACCCCATAGGCCGGTCTCCGACGAGTAAACACAACCCAGCGCTCGTGTATGTAGTTCGTCGTTGCTGGCTATCACAACCAAGACGACCTGGAAGTGGACGTCTCCGGCAGCGCAAAGCACCGCCCCTGGGTGCGGTCAGATCCCCATCGAACCACGGGGGAAGGGCAATACGGTGCTGGTCGCCGGTGACGGGGTCCCAAACCAGGGCCTGCTTCCGCTTCGGATCCAACAATAGCACGAGGCCATGGCGGCATCCGAGGAGCCGGAGGCCGTCGCCACATACCTGCTGCAAGGAGAAACGCCCGGGCGCGACACGATTGGGGGCCTCTAGAGTTGGTTCGAATGACATGCCGCCACGAGGGAGGAAGAAGCCGAGGAGGGGAGGGTTGCGGCGGTGATGGAGGCGGATGAAGCGGGCGTCGGAGATGAGGTGGCGCCAGCGGTTGCAGACCGCGGATGCGCGCGGGAGGGACGAGGGCTCCGGGGGAAGGCGGAGGAGGATCTCGGAGAGGAGATTCTCGTCCTCCAGTGGCGGCGCCGCCAGCTCCTAGTTTGTCTTGACAGTCTCAAGAACATACAAATGCCGCTAATATTGCTTTGTCTTGCTTGTGCCTGTCTTGATAACAGCAACCAAGTTACTGTAGATGCCGCACATACAACATGATCCCGAAAAAGAATCGGCCACACCCTGCCTGGGCTAAGGGATATGGAAATTCAACACAGGCACCCACAGAATGGGACCAGACATTCGGCATCTAAACCTTCCGACATGGTACAACTTGGAAAATAGTCAAACAGTGAGAAGATAAAAGGCATACGTATACACACAAAAAGTAACTAAAAGATCATCTGGCAGAAAGTGCTTGCTTGGAAAGCTTAAAGCAAATGAACCACAAGCTAAGTACTACTTAATACAAACAGGTCATCATGCCTGCTGGCTAATTGTCTCCAGAATAAGATGATGGATCAGAGCTCGCAAACTTAACTGTTAACTCATACAAGTCCACTTCCCAGTTGACCAGTGCATGCTATGCAGATCTCGACCACCACGTGAAAGTTACCAAAAACAGAAGAAGCTATAGCAAACAAGCCATTTCCTCCATCACATCTACCGGACAACAATTCTAGGTACCTGTGGAGCAATTCATGTCATTAGTCAAACCAATGTGTAAAAAGTGTACTATGTATTTATGGAAAATCCGTTAAAGCTATAGCATCTCAGACATGTTGATGATTCAAACAGTAACCATAAACTTCACATTGTGGAGGTGGTACCAGAAACACCAAAGCTGAATCATTTCAGCATTGTGGCAAAAATACAGCAGTAGGAACAGAGATATCAGTCGGTAATTTGCAGTGCAACGGTGCACTTTCAACTTCTATTGTTAGCATATTATGTGGCCATCTGGTCTCAGTAGAGGCTAGGAGACCACTGGTTCAAATATCTCCCTTAGAGTCACATGATAAAGGGTCCAGTTGAGAACCATCTAGCTTAAAAAATCATTCGAATATTCTTCATTATTATGGACATGTCAAGAGGTCATGGAGTAGAAATGTGCCAACTAATGAAATTGAATTAAATCAAATTCATGGCGTAGAATCCTCAAGCAATTGATCATACACCATCTTATTAATTAGTACTTTCTTCGGTAATAAATAAATTTTACTTTACACTGCTCGGTATACAATACTTTGACCACCTCGTCTAACAAAAATATGCCAGAAATAACAAAAGCTGTAATTCGTGATGGAAGCAGTTTTTATGATGAATCCAGTCTTGACATTTTGATCATGTGTTCATCATAAAGTATTAAACTATGGTGTCAAAATTGAAGAATTAGACTGCAGGAAAAGCATACCAACACAAAGCAAGGCTACATTTAATATCCTAGTGGCTAATTAGAATGACAACGGATATGCCACAAAAATATCTAGCCAAAACATCTGACAGTAGAAAAAACGTCCACTGAAGAAAAATCATAGGATTATTGTTTTTTCAAGATTGTCCAACGACACTAATAACTACCGTGGTCAGTAGTACAGGACAACTGATCTAGCAGAAAAAAAAAAAAATTGATACCACACTACTTGAAACTGTTAGCTTCACACGAAAGGGTGTGAACGACATTTCCATTAACCAGTTGTCGTTGGTTTTGTAATAACCACAGTGTAAGGGCATGCTATTACCTGCAGCGTAGACAGTTTCAAATGGTAGACATTCCAATATGTTGGTTTGGAGAACTTCCTTGAACTGCAACGACTCAAGATGGAGCATGAAGAGTCTGATACGTGTCGACAAGAACACCACATTATTGCACTCAGCAAACCCTACAACCTTTAGGTTGTTTCTGTCCTCTTCTGAATTTAGGGAAAGTAGCTTGTCCAGCTCAATAATTCTTCCTAGCTCCCATGAGCCGTCACAGTCTGTCTTCCTCTTCCATAATTGGGCGCTGAGGTCCCCTTCGGGTACAAGGAGGAAACCAAGCCCACCACCTTCTACCCGCATAACCGTCAATACGTGATCCTCTAGGAGCTGGAGGTTCATTGGCAATCGTATCACAGCTAGGCTCTGTCTCTCCAAATCAAACTCGAGTATTTCAGTAAACTCCCCAAAAAGAGTCCAGTAAAAGGAATCCCCAACGCGAGCAGCAGGCATTGTAGACATAGCATATTCCTCGGTGTAAGAATTGGTGGAGGGAAGCCGGGTTGAGATGAGATTACCCCATAAGCCGGTCTCCGACGAGTACACACAGCCGAGCACTCGCACTCGTGTATGCAGTTCGTCGTCGCTGGCTGACATGGCCAACACGACCCGGAAGTGGACGTCTCCGGCAGCACGAAGCACGTCCCCGCTGGGCAGGGCGTCCTCCTTATCGAAGAGCGGGGGAAGGGCGATACGGTGCTTGTCGCCGGTGACGGGGTCCCAAACCAGGACCTGTCTCCGCTTCGGGTCCAACATTAGCACGAGCCCATCGCGGCATCCGAGGAGCAGGCGGACGTCGCCGCGGTCCAGCTGCAAGGAGAAGCGCCCGGGCGCGACACGATTGGGGGCCTCCAGAGTTGGTTCGAATGATCGGCCGCCGCATGGGTGGAAGAAGCCGAGGAGGGGAGGGTTGCGGCGGTGGTGGCGGCGGAAGCGGCGGATGAAGCGGGCGTCGGAGACGATGTGGCGCCATCGCTTGCAAACCGCGGATGCGCGTGGGAGGGAGGAGGGATCCGGGGGAAGGCGGAGGAGGATCTCGGAGAGCAGGTTCTCGTCTTCCAGCGGTGGCGCCGCCGCCGGCGATCTGGGGCGGCGGCGGTGGATGCTCATCTCGCTCATATTATTCCAAATTTCCTTTGTCCTTTGCACTTCCTGTCCTTTTTAATACTCCTTTTTAAGTGGTCAGCTTATCCATTGTCCTTTGCACTTCCTGTCAAATATCACACACTCATATTATTCCAAATTTCCGCATCTTAAGATCGAGGTATTTCATTTAAACAGTAATTGTTTGAACGAAACATCAGAAAAGTTCATGATTTTAGCTACAAGAGTTCATCGTTTTTTTCTTCCAAGAATTATATTTGCATTAATAGAGAGCAAACAGATGTTTGCAAACAAGGACTGGTACTAGGTGGCATTCCAGCCAGCAGGATGTTTGATTGAAGTACTCATGTAATGGCTAGCGGGTTGCAGAGAGGTGGAGTACTGCAATTTCGCGTCTGCTATTTTTCTTGTTTTGATACCCGATTCAGTGGAGATGATTTCCCTTATTATCGTGTGACCTATGAATTATCTAAGAGTAAAGCAGTAAAATTGGGCACCGGCATAGCAATGGCGGCGACGAGCGAAGATTCTAAATCGAGGGGAAAGGCAGCCATAACTGAACTGCCTTGTTCCCACCGAGTTTATCCACTGCAAGACCAAGCCGCCCTAGGTCGCCCTTTTCCAGACGGCGGCGGCGGCGGCAGTTCTAGTCGGTCCTAGGCTACAGAGCACAGAGTCGAGAGGGGGTCAGTCCAGGTGGTGCAGCATCTCACCTGAAGACGAGGGTGCGGTCAGAGAAGGAGCAACGGCGACAGAACCGTGCACTGAATGCGGCGGAGGAAGAACGCGTATTGATCTGTTCGTTCCGTGCGTGCCGGCAAGATTGACTTGAAGGGGACGAAGCGGGCGACGAGGTGGAGTGTCTGGACTGCTCGGGGAGCTCGGGGTGGCCGACGACGGGCGCTAGCCGGCGACCATGGCGGCGGTGCTCGCGAGCTACAGATGAAGAGAATGGGGAGAGCAGGTGAGGCGTATCAAACTTTTTTTCCTAGAGTAAAATGCAGTACGGTAACTAACTTGTCCGACATGAACGATTTGGTCACTGAACTCAGGAAGACAGTTTTTCGGGCTTGTCAAGCTTGTTCTGCGCGGTTGTCTGGTCACTGCTACGATCTGGGTTCGTTGTGGCAGTTGAGCTGCAAAAGGGAAGGGGAAAATGAGAGAGGAGGGAGGCTAGCTAGGGTTTCCGAGCCGCTGGACACCGACACACTCTAAGGAGGTGGTCGTGCAGGCAAGCTAGGGTTTCCGAGCCACGGAAGACCGCCACGTCGTCTATGGAGTCGACACCGCTTGTTCTGTTCGAGGCATGGCACGTCGACGTTGCAAGGATGGACATCTGATATCCCTGTGTACGGTGATATGAGAACCTCTTATCCTACCGCAGTCGAGGCGTCGCTGTAGTTGCCATGAGTTTTTTATTGATTTTAGTTGATGTATGTTGAGTATTAGTATTTCTTTCCTTCATTATTTGCGATGAATTGGTTTTTCCATCGAATTCGCCTGAATTTCTGCAGTTAACTGAACCCGAAAGGGAAAAAAGCAGGGTATTTTAGGGTTTCAGGGTTTAAGCGTTCAGGCGTCGGTGTCCTTTATCACCCGATGATCTGACCAGAATACTCATCTTTCTGATTAGAAATACCCACATTACTAATATATTTCTTACAAGGAAGAAGCCTTCACAATATGTCAGTGAACGCAAAACTAGCACGGAAACCCTGCCCTGCAATTATATGCAGTAGCGAATACCCAGGTGCAATTCAACAAACTACTTGTACTTTTTCCTAATTCTCAGGTCAGTGTCGGACTACTTCTGGAATTCAACATTCGTCGGATAGTACTGAAATTCTAAAAATCGAGCTTTGAACCAGGTAAAAACTCAACAAGATCACACATCATGTAACATGCCTAACCAGAAAGCCAGAAACCCAACGTCAATATCTTCCCGCCTGATCAGTGGCGGACCTTGAACGAAATCTAATGGGGGGGGGGGGGGGGGGGCAAACTGTCATATGACAGTGCAAAATATATGGGTGCCTAATTGTACAAACCCAATAAATTAGAATTTATTTCTAGCATTTAATGAAATTTGGACTGAACTTGTTCATAAAATACATCTTTGCATCAATATGCATAGATAAACTTTACTCTTAGAAATAGTGTACCAAACTAAAACTTAACGGTGGAGGTAGTCAAAGTCATCATAGAACACTTAAATTAATTACCAACGTTTTTGGGAAAATAATTACTGACTTTGTAACGATAAATTTTCCCTTAGCCATTCACATTAATCCATGTAAAAACATAGAAATTGTATAAAAAAAATGTGTGCAAAGTCTCAGACCTAATTGGAACTTCCCCCAATTAAAATGCAAGAACCAAATCTAAAAAAACATTGGGACTTTCGGTAGAAGGAGCTCGCACCTAGGAAGCACAAGGAAAGAATAAAATAACTTGTAGAGAGGAATAGGACATGGGGATACGCTGAGAGAGAGAGTGGAGTCCAGGTACGTTGGTAGTAGTCAGAGGTCACATGCGTAGGTGGAGTAATTGCTTCCCGTCCAGACCAATGTACGAAAGGCTCTGATCGAAACGTAATATGTTGCAAAATACTACAGGGTAATAGAAAACTTCTCATTTTGCTGGGGGGCCACGGCCCAGGTTGGCCCTCAAGAAGGTCCGCCAGTGCGCCTGATACAACACGAAAGATAACCAAATACAAGCAAAGAACAAAGGTGCACACCAAAATGCAAAGCAAGATCGATTGACATGTGAGACCGCCACAACATGCTTGCTTAATAGGCATAAATCAGATTTAAATGAACCACCAGCAAAGTACTACTTAACCAAAGAAAGTCAAAGTGCATCACCATTCAACCATCATGCCAGTTAACAAGTGGCTACATATACTAGACAATAGACGCAAATTAACATAATAATTCTGACAAGTCCACAATAGAGCGACACTTCCAGCATACAAATGGCAGATACTTCACCAATCAACCCACTGCATCTCAGCCACCAGTGTGTACCTCTAGGTACCTGCGGGTGAAGCGGAGGTCGGAGACGAGTTGGCGCCAACCCTTGCAGACGGCGGATGCGCGCGGGAGGGAGGAACAGCCGAATGCAATATCACTTATGCTTGCAAATATCGAAGCAAATGCAATATCGACGCTGGATAGAGTAGGCGTCTTCGTCTCCGTCGCTGGATAGAGTAGGTGTCGATATCGCTGGATTAATTAGTGCTTCTATGGGTACAAAAATAGACGTCATTTTTTTACAATGGACATCATTCAAATACAACACCATGATCACTACTTCTGATGATAATACGTGATGAAAGTGTCAGGAACATACAGTTTTGCCGCTAATACAACTTTGATTACTATTCCCTGTCTTTATTTTGCCACGACTAACCAAGATCTCTTATTCTTCAGGAGCCAAATACACACAAAGAAACTCAAATGTCAGGTAACTAATCAAACCCGTCAGTCACGACATCTCAAAGAAAAGGGAAACAAATAGAGTCCCAGTTCGCAGAATATAGCATCCTGCTGGGATTGACGGATATGCGAAAAAATTCAACAAATACGGACACACAAAGAATGAGACATAAGCAGAGATTTGACGTTGAACAGAATCAGGTAGATTCATAAAATGCAGACACACATAATGAGATATGAAGAAACTTCACGTCGAAATCCCCAACTTAGAACAAATCAAACATTGAAAAGATGATGACACACATGCTTTGCTCGAGAAGCTTAAAGCAAATGAACCACGACGTAAGTACTACATACCATTTAATCGAAACAAGTCAGTTTGTCTTCATCATGCCAGTTGGCTAGTTGTGTCCAGAATATGATAATAGGTGGAAGTTGGCAACATTAAACATTAACTCCTACAAGTTCACTTCCCACTTGATCAGCTGTGTGGACAGTCTGCCTGAAGTTATCAAAATAGAAACCTTCAGCAAACAAGACCATTCCTGCATCTCAGCAATCGGAATACAATTCTAGATACCTGTGGAACAAAGAAGGTCATTAGTCAAACCAGTGTGTACTATTCATTCATGGAGAAGACATTGAAGTTTTACAATCTCATGTTTTTATGATAAAAACTGAAAAATTCTACCAAAAACACCCAAGGTTGAACATCTCACCATTACTGGATAAACAACCAATAGTAACATAGAAAAGGAATAGGTAAATATGTAGTGTTGTGGCCA